>JARHVA010005106.1:0-360000 GCA_037957365.1 Torreya grandis | reverse complement strand
AGAGCTAAAATGCTAATCAAAACCACTTAATAAATTAAGCAAGATTAAAATTCTAGTTGAATTATCCATTTGAAATTAATGAATATGTAAAAATGGAAATTCCAAAAATTAAAATATCAAATCCTTTCATCATTATTTTTATGGGTTATCAATCTCTTTCAAAATATCCTAGAATATCTAATTTCAGAGCCATGTATAGTAATTGTAAACATAATTATTTGAAAACTATTAACTCAATTAGAGTTATTTTTAACTCACCTAGGTTTATTTTTAACCCTATCCAAGCCTAAACTCAATCTTGACTCACTTTGGGTGAGAGTTGATTCTTAAGGCTATAAATGCAAGGCCATGCCTATTGGTTTTTAAGCTATTTTGGTGCAAATTTATTATGCTCAAATATCTTCAATAAGGTATTTTAATATAGTGTTATAATGCTCAAATGGATTTAAATTAGTGTTATCATGCCCAAATATTAAGCCAATCAACATCAAAGCCATGGTGCCAAGGAGACAAGGAGCCAAACAACCTCCATTGTCAAAGACTTCTTGATACACAAGTTGAGTAAGCCATTCAACAAGCCATTTAGAGATATAAGGAAGGTAAAAGACTTGTTTATTTTATGTTTTTATTTTGATTTCATTTATATTTTATTACCTAAGATATCATTAGTGTTTAGGCTAGAGGTGTTAGGAATTTAGTGTCTTCATTTAATTAGTTTTATGTGACTAACACAAGATTAACCTACCCTTTATGTTAGACCTTTGTTCATATTTTGGAAATCTTGGTATGACCCACACCCCAAAAAGTGGCTCCTAAGGCCTTTTGGAGAATTATCCTAATGATTTTCATGTAAAAATTTAAGCTTGATAATAAAATAGGTTAAAATTAAAGGCTATATGACATTTTTTTAAAATCACGAAGTTGCTTTATGAAGTCACAATTTTGCTCATTGGAGTCATGATATTACCATAATATCACTACTAACACAATCATGGTTTTATCATAACTATTGAGTTTTTGTGTCCAAATAATAAGGTTTTTGGCTAATCATTTATATTTTCAAGGTAATTAGTGATATTACAATATCATGACTTTGACAATCATGGTATTGGCATAAAAATCATGACATTACAATATTATGACTTTGAAAGTTATGATATCATAATAAGTCTAGATATATTGTATAAAATTTGGAAATATTAAATTTAAATAATAATAGTCTATGATAAATATTGTCACTTGGAATTTCACCCTTTGAGGAGTGTATCATCTCTCATTAACTAATTGACATAACTGAAACACCTCTAGGCTATGCGTAACCTAAGAATGAGGTGAATCTCTAGATAGGGCTAGCTCCCTTGATGTACCACTTATAGATCACTAATATACCTATGATTTCAAGGTAAAAGGGATAGAAAATTAAAACTAAAGTATCCTAAGGGAGGTGATACACCAAATTTTTTGATGACTACCAACTAGCTACATGTCACACATGAGACCAAAACTAACTAAACATACACTTCTTGAATCTGAATCTTCTCACATCATTATTTCATTATGAGGTTGTAATGAATGTTTAGGCTAGGAGAAATATAAAAGAGTCCTCAAATGGAAATATTTGATTATAATAACTCACTCAACCTTGAGACATCAATAAAACACTTCACATGACCGACAAGAAGAATCTTTGTAACTATAAATAGGTGAGACAATGAAACAATAATGCTAAGGAAACAACCATCATCACTAATAAAGATCAATAATTCAATTTTAAAAAATATGAATAGTCATAGAAGAGGTAAAATTAGTATACTTTATTTATCCATGGTATGCAAATGAGTAGGGCTTTACCATACTTATCTGGAACATATTTTACAAAGGCCAAAATGGCTAGTTCTTATAAAACTAGAGAGATAAGTGAGAAAAGAGAATCCCAAAGGTCACAAGGACACTTTTCAAGATATAAAAATTAGTTACATGTGCATGAGAATTAAATTTTAAATTTATCATGCAAAGTTAGGAAGCACAAGTATGACCCCAAGTCATGAAACTCTTGAAATGTGGTGTAGGAGTTCATACTTTGCATAAGAAAACTACCTTCATCATTCACCCCTATTGGAACGTCCAAAAACTATCTAGGGATAGGTATAATTATTTTAATGAGATGGAATGCTTTTATACATGCTTATCCATGTATTGGTTTCATTCCTAGTCATTTTAAATCTTCTAAAAGTGAGCCATCACTGCCTATAGTTAAAGAATCTCCTCTTTCCCACAAATTTCACACTTGGCATCAAATTTAGCTTCAGTATCCCATGTAAATCTTTAAAATGAGGTGAAATACATTTTTAAATACCATCCATGGCATTATAGGCATTAGGAACACCTTAAAATACATTTACTTTAATCTTTTCACCCTTTTCACTACCATGTTCATTATGTTAATTCATATTGTCTTTGATGAGAGATCTAGTAGGAAAACTTAAGAATTATTTAAAGGAATTAATTTTACATTTATATTTATATTAAGTTTCAATATTCCCTCCAAATTTTATTTCAAATCTTGAAACCTCCTAGAACTTGCACAATACATAAAACAATAAAAAAATACCTTGTTTTATAATCCATCTGATAATTTTGTATAGTCAAAAATGGTATTGAGGATACTAAGAGATTATTGTATATGGTTAAAAAACTTTCATGGTCATTCCATCCCAATTTTATGGATCTCAATCTTCATTTCCTTCATTGGGTCCTTATCTAAGCATTTGTAAGGGTTTTAGGCAGTTTTAACCTTTAGTGATGTTTCATAAAGGTCTAACATTAAAATCTGAACTTAATGCCACAAAATTGATTTTAATAACCATATATAACTTATCCTATCTATTTTAATCTTTTTTCAAGGTGTGAAGATAGATATAATATTCCAAATTTATCCACTCAAAATCTCTTCTCCATTTCATATAGGCTTGAGTTGGTTCTAAGACAAAAGTGGCTCTCTATGTAGTTTCTCTACAATATGAAATATTTAAAACCTATATTATTATCCCATAAACATTATAAAATAGGTTTTAATTAATATCTAATGTTATAAGTGTAAGTGACTTACCATTTGGACACTAGGACAAAACCCTGACTTTTAGGCTTGACTGTAACCTTTGTAGTCTAGACCACCTTGTTGAATTTCCTCCTTCTATGAATGGTTTTATATGATGTAATATATTTGTTCCAACTTTTCACCCCTTATTAAAAGGTTATTTTATTTTTTTCCCACTCTTTTGTCATCATTTTCTAAAACCTACTAGTTTGTGTTTAAAGGGTGTGCCCTATGTTTGAGACAAAACAGAGGGCACTCCCATATTTTTTCAAAAAATAATGAATATTGGATGATATCATATAATCCATTTGAAATTGTTTTTTACCAATTTTATGTTCTTTTTAAGGTTATTTTACCTTCAAACTTCACCAAATTCTAAGGTAGACTATTTGAAAGCAGAATGTGTGCTAGAATTCTACCTTGTCGACTATGTTCATGCATCCTCAGAGGTCTCTTTATATTTTATTTACTTAATTAAGGATTATATAAAATCATAATGAGTATTTTATAAGTATTCCCATAACTTCAACCTTCCATATAACTTTCTATAAACCTTGACTAGCTAAGAATGAGTGTCACTTCTCCCTATATTTCTTGCTTTAGAAGGGTACCTGTAAGTTGCTTTCTCTTTGAAAATTATGTCATATAGCTTTGTATGAAATATATGAGTATTTAATTAATAATTTTTAATAATATTACATATATAAATGTGAGTTTTTTTATGCTTATGTTCTCTTTTTGGGTGTCATAAAAGCTAATAACCAGTTATAGGTTAATTTCTTAGGAGAGAAAACGTTATAGCTGAGTATAGGATCTAAAACAAAATACATCACTTCATTTTAATGATAATTTATATCATAAATACTATTATAACTACCTAAAATAAATTTGTCATGAAATCATGGTTAGGATTTCCAACTTAGAGTGCAAGATCACTCAAAACTCCCAATCATGTAGATGTCAATGAAGGGAATTAGTGACCAAAAGGAAACATTGGTGTCTCCAACAATTATTTTCCACTAATCTTCTACCTTGAAAAATTTGGAAAGTCCTTATCCAATGTGGATAATGAATGTTTTGATCACCAATATTCATCAAATCATTTTATAACCCTATTATAAGATATCAATAAAATGGTAAGGTGCTTTATTTTGTGTTTTTAGGAATGTGATCCCTATATCTACAAAATTATCCTTGGAAAGGTTTCTCATAGTTTGATTACCACCATATCACCTCAAATAGGTTTTTTATGATCTACATAACATGTTAAGACTTCAATAAGAGTTTCAACACATGCTTCAACACTCCATACAAGTATTCTCAATCCTCTGTTAAGCGCTTTTGGGGAAAAGTCCCTAAACTCAGGCATTAAATCCTTGAACATGGTTTCTAACTTCCATTTATCAATCAAACCTTTCAAATATGTCTATCATGAACTATAAAACACATTAGGACTTCATGGATGAGTTTATCATACACTTAAAAACTTAAAAGTGACTCCTCATCTCTCTATATTGTCATGTATACATATAATAAATGTAATGAGAGAAATGTGCATGGTCTAGGGATTAAAATATAGTTTGAAAATTTTGAATAGTTTCAATTGGACTCTTCTCACTATCAAAACCTTTCTCATCTCAAATCACTCATTTTCAACATGAGATTCTCCATGAGGGCATGTGTAGGTGCATTTTAATGGAAAGAGGTTATGAGTTTAGGTAGTAAATAGTAATATAGGTAGTTTACAAGAGATATATGATTTGGATTCACTTTATACCTTCAAAAATTGAAAATAGACACTCTTCCCACTCTAAAATATTTGAAACACCTATCAAAAATCCCATTCTATTATGGAATCATTCTAAGATACTTGTATATTAAAAGAATTTCATATATATGCATGGTGTGCTAACTATAACAGTCCCTTTATAAACTCTTTAGAGATTAATAATTATTTGTTACTAGTTTTAAAGACAATTTCAATGTCTTTATACATTCAATTCACCTCCATGAAGCTACCATATAGGTTCTACATGTGTGATTCACCATAATTGATTGTGTATAATAATCATAAGGTAAATTGGTTGCATGATTATTGTGACTACAAATTCTATGAAAAATTATTTGGAGAATTAAATTTAAATGGGAGGAAATAAAGATAAAATTTTAAATATGAAAATGATGGAAAACTTCTTGTTACATAAAAAAGTGTTTTCACTTGTAACCTGTGCTAATTGCATTATCAAAACACATTGAAACACTAAACCAAGAATGGATAACATGAGGTTAATATACATACATACATACATACATACATACATACATACATACATATATATATATATATATATATATATATATGTATGTGTGTGTGTGTGTGTGTGTGTGTGCGTGTCCCTTAGAGTCAATCCCAATATCTAGATTGTAAGGAATGATCCAAATAAGAGCAAACCCTATAGGGTGCAGGAAACAGTGAAGGGAAAAACACAATCAACTTATTAGGGATGATTCATAAATCAAAATTTACCAATCCTTTAACCCTTGTAAAGGAAATTGATCTATCTGAGAATAATATCACATCCCAAAGGAATTTGACCTATAAATTCTCAAACTCTCCATACCAATGGTAAACCTGTTGATCACTTCTGTGTGTTTAGAAGGTCCAATAAGGAGAAGAATGGATTTGGACCTCTTCAAGAACTTTCCAACTATTTAAAACATGGAAATTAATATGAGGAATCTTAAGAGTCATATTATAACATTTTCCCATGTGTCAAATTCTCCAATTTTGTATGCAAGTGCCAAAATCCTCTTTTTTAGTTGAATTATTGATATTCAATTAAATAACCTATAATTTTTAGTTGGGAGGGAATCTGACTTCTTAGAAATTTTAAAAGAAACTTAAGACACTTGGACATGTTGAAAACTATTCCACTTGCATTTATGACTCCTAAATGGTTATTAAGTGCCCCACAATGACATATAAACTAATTATATCATGACTAAGGCTAAAAAGACATCAAATTACATCAAATGGATTATAATATACCCTATGACAAAATATTAGACCTCTAAAACATCCAAAAATTATGTTTTTACCTATAGGGGCCCCAATTTGACCTATAAGGTCAAATTTAGTCAACAAATTGGTGACTCATAGGGGTAGTATGCCTACTATACTAAAGATTAGTAGCCTTATCCTATCCATGGGCTTAGGGATTCATTTAAAGTTTGACATAGAGAAGAAGACTTGACACTTGACAATAAGTCTTCGACCAAGTTAAGAAAACTAATTACCTTAACCTCACAAAACAAAGGACACACACAAAGTAAAGAAAACACACTAACAAGACACACACATATGCTCAAAGCACTTAGGAAAAAACCTAAAATAAACAATTATGCATAACTATAAACTACACATACCTCCTTTCTAGGATCAAAAGGAAAGCTTCATGAATCTTATTCTCCATGAGATGAGTTAGAATGCCAAGCATGTTGCTCCTTGAATTTGATGATTGGTAAATTAAACCTATTCCTTGGCACTTAATTTGATTTTATCTCAAGTAAATCATCCTTAAATAGGTCTCTAATGTAAATATATTCCTCTTAAATTTGTACACATACCTCATATTGTTGCCCACTATTCATCTCATTATCACCTTGTATCTTCTTGATAGGCATGGATTCAATAGTAGTTTTTTGTTCCTTGGAAGATTGAGGCCAATAGAATCTATTTCTATCCTTAAAAATTTGATTTATTTCTCCCAACTATTTGAGAGGATGATAACCCACTTTGATGATTTCAAATATATCATCATAGGATGCATGTGCTTCTTGAAAGAATGAATTTTAAAATTTTAATTTTCTTTCCATACTCATTTGAGTGTCAAGGATACCTTCTCCATTATTTATTAGATCATAGCCTCCTTGAAAAGGAGTATAACTTGCTCCAATGATTGTAAACAAGTCATCTAAAGGGTGATTAGAGACTTGTTCTTGCTCATCTATGATATTGTCGATGATGATGGAATAAATAATGATGATTTTCTCTTATTCAACATTTAGAACCTATTGAGGGTTCTCAATTTGTATCTCAACTATTATAACCTGAATTTATTTCTCAAGGATTACAAGCTCCTCAATATATTTCTCCTTCTTGGTGATGCCAATGATAAGCATTTTGTAATCAGGTGACTATTGACCAAATTTGACTTGGGGTAAAATTTGTGTCAACCCATACTATTTTCAAATTTTAGATAAAGTTTCATATGTCATATGGGGTCATCTATTATCCTACATGTCTCACTCACCCTTTCTTTAGTCCTTGCTGAAACCCATCCTCCTTGTACTGGCTCAGTCAACCAAATTCAACATTGGAGAAACCTATTCAAACTTATTAAAAGTTAAAAATTATGTTTAATATGTCTTAATGTGGTATTTTATATGTTTCAATGTGTTTACATGTCATAAAATGGCCATTTGCTAAGTTTCATGTGGTAAAAGGATCATTTGGCCACTTTTCTAGCTAATTAATTGACTTGTATAGATGGTGGGAGTTAAAAAATATTTCATAAATGTGTATATAAACTTTTATAAGGTAAAATCATGTCAAAATCAGTCAAGTGACAATTATAATTCTATTATGATCAAGAAATGGTAGTTTTCCCTAAAAAATAGGAGTTGTTGGACACATGTACAGACTTATCAAGTCCACCATTAGTTGAAAATGTGGTGGAGTGACTATTCACCTCTCAAAAGGTCATTTAAACATTTTTATTTCAAGGAGAACTCAAGAAAGTTCATTTTCAACTTGTTTTCCTCCATTTACACTTGGTAAGCAAAGAAAGGCCAGATTCAATCAGTTGGCATGGGCCGTATAGGTGGGATTGTAAATATTGATTATAGGGGTGGATATTAATCCAAGTAAAATTAAATTTCATATAAATAAGTTTCAATTTGGTACCTCCTCATTTATGAATAATCAGTTTGACTCTAGGTAGTTTTTTATGGATTTACAACTATGAGGGGGTCATTATTTGAGCTTGTCTTAGATTTTAATATTTTGGATTGATGATTTTGTTTGTTTTATGTGATTATACATTATTTTTAATACATTAAAATGCTTATTATATTTTTTGAAAACTCAAGTGCTTGGGGAAGCCTCTTCTAGGCTTACATGTGCTCCCAACTACTCTTTTACATTCTCAATTGTTTCAGGTGCCATTGAAAGAGTTTGATGATTGATTTAAAGAGTTAATTGATGGATGTTGTCTATTTAAAGGATAAATTTTGCATTTAAATTATTATAGGATCTATAATAAGCTTTCCTTGCGTAATTGCATTTCTTGCTAAGTAAACATAACCCAAGGATCATTTACAGGCCTTGCTAACATCATGGTGGAATATATGGAGATGTGATGAGATATCATGATCAAATGCTACCTATTTATGAGGATAATTATATTATTTTTTAAGATGGATAATTTTCAAGAGGCTATGAAAGCCACTTCAAAAGGGAGAATGAATATTGTTTTGGTCTCTTAGGCCTTGAATGACCAAAATAGAGATCCTTGAGATTTTTTGGGATAACTTACACCATGAACAAAAGACTTTATAATGTTATTGGTTATTTATACTAATATACCTGTCCAAAAATGAATCATATGAAAAATTTTAGTTGTATAGCGTAAGTGGAAGATGGATTTTGTAAGGCCTAAAAGTGGCTAAAAACCATTAAAAAGGGTAGTGACATCTATAGGAAACTGACTTAAAAAGACCACTCTTCAACCAAAGTTGCATCATAAAGTCATGATTAATGTTTCAATGGAATTTAATATGTAAAATTAATAATTTAAGGCTCAAATACTTTCCCAAAGGTATAGTGTATCCAACCTTGAGTCATGATCAAACCCCCT
The DNA here is from genome assembly GCA_037957365.1 of Torreya grandis. Classification (NCBI taxonomy): domain Eukaryota; kingdom Viridiplantae; phylum Streptophyta; class Pinopsida; order Cupressales; family Taxaceae; genus Torreya; species Torreya grandis. The sequence goes on along the minus strand of JARHVA010005106.1, from coordinate 350,985 downwards.
TGTCCGTACATAGGCATGTGAGGGAAAACACAATCAAGAAGAGTTAGAAAATAATTAAGTTAGAGGTGAGAGTTTAGATATAATTTTTACCCTTAAATGAGGAATAATTTGATTTTATGATCATATAACTTCATAGGAAGATCAATAAATTTCAAACAAACCTAATTCATGCACATAAGCACTTATAATAGGCCAAAAGGCATGACTGTCACAATCAAGGTAGGTGTCTCAGTTGAGGACCTAGGTAGATAATTAATATGGTTTTAAAGGTTTAAAAGAGGGATAAAATAATAATAACATCATGACCTAATATTCATGAATAGAAGGTCCAAATCAATAATTCAAGGCTCAGTGATTACCTAAAGGCCTATAGGGACTGAGACAAGTAATGAGTTGAAAACAAGTTTTTCTTTTTCCAAATGAGATTGTGTTAGTGAATTTTGACTTGAAAAAAGTTATGGGTGATCTAAAAGTAACCTTAAAATTCTTTAATAATATTTTCAAGCCTTTTTTTGTAGTGAACAACCTCTAAACATAGTCAAATAGGGTATGTGGGCAGTGAGTGATATGTAGGGTCTCCTTTGCATCAAAAGGATTGTATGGGTGGAGATGGGCCTAGATGATTGAAATGTGACATAAATAAATTAATTAAAAACCTAATTACACCATACATAAGCAAAATATTTCCAAATTCACCTACATCAGGGGTCTCTAATCAGAAACATTATCATCATAACACACCTACACACAATCCTGCACTCAAAAGTCTACCTTGGAAATGGTGTTAGATGGAGGTATAAAACTTGGATTTGAAGGATTATTTTTTTGTAAATAAAACCCTTGGTAGTTTTTGAAACACCTACAATTATTTTTTTTGAATAAGAGGAAGGGGAACACACCCCTATTTTGTCTCATAGTAGGGGCAGTTTTTCCATGCCCAAGGAGATAGTTTGAAGAAGAAATGGGTCAAATAATGGACTAGATGTCAAGTGAGATAAAATGGAGGTTTTAATAGCTGTTACACATATAATTTATCATGATAAATAAACCTATAATATTTTCAAGAAATCATGATGCTCTAACCAATAAATGTTACATAGAGATGTTGAAAATTATGGACTCTATCAGTCCAGCTTTAGACTCCTACAGTCAAACTATGGACTCCATAAATATAAATATGGACTCCATTAGTAGATATTAATTAATTTCAAAAGCCTCATATAATGAAAATATTATAGTTCAAAGTTTCAAGTAATTCCTATTGGATAATGATCTTGATGATAGGTTATGATTAAGCTTGTGTAAGAGAATGTCATGATAAAAAATACTCCTAGTTAAGGTGAGGGCTTATTTCTAACACCCTCTCCTCATCACACATGAGACACTTGACCTAACATAATTTGAAATTATCAAAAGGAAGATTATGATTAAGTTAGTTTTCAAGAGATAATGATTGAGAAGATTTTTTATGCCACACTTGGAGAAGAGGCTAATTTGGGATGAGATGATGTGTAAATTAGTTTCATGACTCATTTTCCACTACATACACATTTATTGTAACTAATTATCACCTTTGGACACTTGTCCTTGTGCCTCTTCAACTTCTTTCTTCTCTCTCTTCTTCCAAGTTCTATAAGTATGGGACATTTTGGCCATTATAGAGGGATTCTAACTCTTTATATGGCAAAGGCCTACCAAAATTGTACCTTGGTTTGTACTTAAGTTAATGAGAAGCAAGTTGGTTATACTCTAAGCCCATTTTCACTAGGTTTTGAAGTGATCCATATTGAATATCAATTATAGATTGATTTCATCTTGTTTTCATGTAATCCTTAAATGTGTTACTACAAATTATTTCTTTCCTAATAGGTTTCATGAAGTGTATGCTATTGCAATAGACAATTGAAGTGTGTATGAATTTGGTAGTGTCATATCTAACCTTCCCTTCACTTGATTTAATTTTTTGAGTTGTTATTTGCCTTAATGAGAAATAATAATGATAGGGAACTCCATTAATGGTGTTGAGGCTAGTTTTATTGTCTTAGTTCACTATGCAAATTCCAAGTGTATGAATGGAAGCAAATCTTGGTATATCACCTCCTAGTTTTATTTTTCTTTATGTATCTTTCTCTCCCTTTTCACCCATAATAGGTAATTTTAGTAGAATAAGCACATAAATTCATATATATAGAGTTATCCCTTAAAATATAGAGGTTTACTTCTACTATAAGTTCCCCACACACCTAGAAGTATTCCCATGTTGTCCAAATCTTGAAGAGGCTTGAACAACCTCTTCTAGTGTGCAAGATTTGGATAAAATAGTGACCTGGTCTAATGAGGCTGCCAAGGTTCTATGTTTTATTAAATAAATAATTATGAATTCTTATCAACCACCTTCTCTTCTTTAAGTTCCCATACCATAGGTCCATCAAGGAAAAGGGTGATAGGGTGAGGTCACGATGAAAAAGTTGGTGAAAGTGGAACATGGAACTCAACATCAGATTGAGAATGAATTGTATGGGATTATTTTAGGAGTTATTGAGGAAGGGGAGGAATATCTTGGGCTAAAATATCTAGGTTTTTTTCCTTTCATTTACAATCACTTTATTTCAATCTAATTGAGATTTAACACTCTCTTGAGGAAGATTAGATGGGGTGTGTTTATGCATATAGTCTTATTTTGGCTCTAAACCTTTAACCACACCTTGACTTAATAATTTCATTCTAAATTCTAGCTATTAAATTTACTTTTTTAGGTTCTCTAGGAAAATTCTCTATTGAAGTTGAAAAGAATCATCATAAGGATAAGGATTATAAGAGGGATGACATGTAAAACAAGAGGTGTCTTGAGGAAGGGTGGGAGGGACTTGAATAGGATCAAGTAATTTCTCAAATTCAAACTCTTTATCAAGGATTTTATCCCCTTTATTTCCAACTGATTCCACTCCATTATTCTAGCTTATGATTTTAGGATTAGGAGTCTCTTCTTGAGTTAGTGATCTCGTAAGGCTTGGGTTTTCCACCTTATCTCCAACTTCGGATTTTATATCTAGAGGTCTCTTATTGAGGTGGGGATGTAGTGGGAGAGATAAATTTGGGCCTAAATTCCACATCATTTGCTGATGATATGGATTAATACATCTAATTTTTGGATAACTCAATATGACTATCAATATTTGATTGAAAAATAAGGTTTGTCTTTCCAATTGTCTCTTGCAGCTGATTAGGAAAAGGATGAATTCAACAAGCTTGATTGGGTTCATAAGAAGGGGTCAAGTAGGATTGATATAAATCTTAGGAAGGTGGATATAAGGGTTAATAGACTTGGTGAAGCTACTTATAATGAATTTTTATCCTATTTTTTAAATATACAATCAATCCACTCACATCAAGCATCTCACTTATGAGTGTTTGCCAATTTGATCTCTCAATAGGTGCCCACTCTATTTTAAATAACTCTAATGCATATCTCACATTATTAATTAAATTAATAGGATTGTCTAAACCATGTCCCTTTTGTGTGTTAATATCTATTACACACCTCTCATAGCCCAAGATAATTTTATTGAAAGTGGAAATGGACTAATTAGAGAAGTGACTAGGTTGACTAGGAAGAGAAATATATTGAGAAGGATAGTAATAATAATGATATAACTCATGATAATGTTGATAAGGGTCATATTGGAGATGGTACAGATAATGACAAGGTTGATAAGAATCATACAAAGGCTGATGAGGAATGCCATAAGCTTGATATACCTCACCAACCTATGTAAAATAATAATCAAAACCAAAATTAGACATGGAAATTTATTTAGAAGCAAGAACACAAAAAAAAAATTTTACCAACACTCTTCAAATGGAAAACCTGGGTTGCTTGACTAGTTGACATAACTTTGGAGTTGCCATTGATGTTTGCATAGATGCCTCAAAAGGTTGATGTGTTGAAATATAACACCAAAAATATTTCAATTTATTGGATAATGAATCCAACAGATAATGTTAAAAAATATTTTCACTTGGATTTTCACCTTTTGATGAGATGTCTCATCTCTCCTCATCCAAGTGGCATAATTAAAACACGTCTAGGTTGTGGGTAGCTTAATAATGAGGTGAATCTCTAGATATGGATAACTCCCTTGATATACCACTTATTGATCACTACTACACATATGATTTCAAAGTAAAAGGGAGACAAAACTTAAAGCAAACTATCCTCAAAGGAGGTGATATTCCAAATGTATTGATGACTACCAACCAACTACATGTCATGCATGAGACCATGAGACTAACTAGACATACACTTCTCTAATCTAAATCTTCTCACATAAATATTTCACTATGAGGTTGTGATGAATGTTTAGGATAGGAGGACTATAAAAGAGGCCTATAATGGAAATTTTGGAATATAGTAACTCACTCAAACTTGAAACATCAATAGAATACTTCACATGACCTGTAAGAAGAAGATTTTGAACTTTAAATAGGTGAGAGAATAAAATAATAATGCTAAGAAAATAATCATCATCACTAAGAAAGATAAATAATTCAAATAAAAACACTATTAATAGTCATATAAGAGGAAAAAAATTAGTCTTTATTGATCCATGGTATGCAAATGAACATGGCTTCACCATAATCAGGTGGAACATATTTTACAAAGGTCAAAATGGCTAATTCTTATAGAATTAGAGATAAGTGAGAAAGAGAAGCCAAAATGTCACAAATATACTTGTAAATATGATAAAATTAGTTAAATATACATGATAATGGGATGTGAAACTGATCATGCAAATGCAGGAAGCAAAAGTGTCACCGCAAGTCATGAAACTTTTGAAATGTGGCATAGTTCTTACTTTGCACAAGAAAACTTCTTTCATCATTCACCCCTATTATAATGTTATAAAAATGTATATGGATAGGTATAATTAATATAATAGGAGATAAGGATTTTTAAAATTATTCTCCTTGCATTGATTGTATTCTTAGTCATCTAGAATCTTCTAGAAGTGAGACATCACTGCCTGTAGTCAAAGAAACTCCTATTTCCCATACCTTGCACACTTGGCCTAAAATTTGGCTTTATTTTCACATGAAAATATATAAAATGGGGTTAAATATATGTATTAATTAAATCCATGGATTTATATGAATCAAACACACCTTAAAAATAGTTTACTTGAAGCTTTTTACCCTTCTCACTACCATGTTCACTATGCTAGTTTAGATTGGCTGAGATGAGAGCTTAGGTTAGAAAACTTAAGATTTTTTACAAGGAATAATATGGAAATTTTGATTTATCCTAAGTCTCAATATTTATTTAAAATTTTATTTCATCTCTTGAAACCTCTTAGAACTTGCGTAATGCACAAAATAATTGAAAATACCCTATTTTGTACTCCATCTGTACAATTCCATACAATCCAAAAGGGTGACAAGGAAAATAAAAGATTATTATGAAAGTTTCAAACACTTTCATGGTAATTCAATCCCATTTGGATAGCTCTCCATCTTCATTTCCTTCATTGGATCCTTATCCAAGGGTTTGTAAGGGTTTTAGGTAGTTTGAACCTTTAGTGATATTTCATAAAGGTCTAACATTCAAATCTCAACTTAATAACACAAAATTTATTTTAAAGACCATATATAACTTTTCCTATCTCCTTTATTCTCCATGAAAGGTTTCAAGGTAGATATGAGATTCCAAATTTGTCCACTCAAACTCTCTTCTCCATTTCCTGCAAGCCTGAGTTAGTTCTAAGCCAAAACTGACTCTCTATGTGGTTCCTCTACAAGATGAAATATTTAAAACCTATTTTATGATCCAATAAAAATTATACAATAGGTTATAATTCATATTTAAATTTTATAGTGTAATTGACTTCCTATTTGGACACTTGGATAAAACCCTACCTTTTAGGCTTGATTGTAACCTTTGTGGTCTAGACCACCTTATTGAATTTACTCCTTATGTGATTATTTTTTCATGATGTCTAAGATGTTTTCCAAATTTACACATCTTAATCCAAGGTTATTTTAGTTTCTATTCCACTCATTTTTCCTCATTTTCTAAAACCTACTAGTTTGTGCATAAATGTAGTGCCCTCTATCTAAGATAAAATGAGGGCACTCTCTAATTTTCTAAAAAAATAATGACTATAGGAGGAGATTATCCAAAACATGAAGATTTTTTTACTAATTTTTATTTCTTTTTTATGTCATTTGACCACCAAACATTTTCAAATTTTAAGGCAGACTATTTGAAGGCAAACTATGTACTAGAATTCTACCTTGTGGACTATGTTCATACATCCTCATAGGTATATTTATATATTTTTACATCAGTAAGGATTATTTAAAATAATAATTATGGTTTTATAATTCTTCCCATCACTTCAACCTTCCATGTACCTTTCCATACACCTTACCTAGCTAAGAATGATTGTTACTTCTACCTGTATTTATTACTTTAGAGTGGTACCTAAAGGTTACTTTCTCTCTGAATCTAATGTCATATAACTTGTAGGAACCATTTGAGGATTTTATAAATTGTTTTTAATCCTATCCATGTATAAATTTGATTTTTTCCTTTATTTAGTTCTTGTTATGGGTGGCATAATAGCTAATAATCAGTCGTAGGTCAATTTCTTAGGAGAGAGAAACATGTAGGTTAGTATAGGATATAAAAAACATTATGTCACTTCCATTCAATTATAATTTAGATAATAAATACTATTTAAACTTAATATAAAGATGTTATCATGAAATAATGGTTAGGACTACCAACTTAGAGTGCAAAGTCACTTAAAACTCCGAATACTATAGATGTCAATGAAGGGAATCAATGATCAAATGGCAATTTTAAGGTCTCCAATAATTATTTCCACTAATGTTCTAACTTTAAAACTTTTAAAATTAATTTTCAAATGTGGAGAATACAATTTTTGAGCACCAAGATGCATCAAATCCTTTGATAACCCTGTTATAAGATATCAATAAAATTCTAGGGTGATATGTTTTATGTTTTTAGGAATTTAATCCCTAAACCTACAGAATTATCCTTGGAAAGGTTTCTCATAGTTTTATTACCACCATAAACCCTCGCATAGGTCCATTATTATCTACATAACATTTTACTACTTTAATAAGAGTTTCAACACATGCTTCAACACTCCATACGAGTACTCTCCGTCCTCTACTAAGTGCTTTTAGGGAAAAGTCCCTAAACTTAGTTATTGAATTCTTGAACATGGTTTTCAATTTATATTTTATAAATACATCATTTAAAATAGGTATATAATTAACTATACAACAAATTAATTCATTTATGAGTTTATTATATGCTTAAAGACTATAAAGTGACTCCTCAAGTCTCTACTAGGGCCACATGTACGTGGACACTGTCATGTGTACATGAAATGAATTAAATGAGAGAAATGTTCATAATCTATGGTTTCCAATATATTTTTTACCTTTTAATAAGTTTAAAATGGAATATTATCACTATAAAAACCTTTCTCAACTAAAAATACTCCTTTTCAACATGATATTATCCATGAGGGCACATGTAGGTGTATTTTAATTGCAAGAGATTTTGAGTTTGGGTAGTGAATAGTAATATAAGAAGTGTAAAAGATATATATACCTTCACCAAGTGAAAAAATAAACTCTTACCACTCCAAAATATTTGAAACATCTATTATATCTCCCATTCCATCATGACATCATTATGAGATACTTGTATGTTCAAAGAGCTACCTATATATGCATAGCGTATTAACTATCATAGTCCCTTTATAAACTCATTCAAGATTAATAGTTGTTTTTTCCTAATTTAAAATAAATTTTCAATGTATTTAGACCTTAAATTTACCTCCATGGATCTACTAGATAGGCTCCACACACATGATTTACCATAACTAACTGTGTATGATAGTCATATGGTAAACTAGGTACATGATTCTTATGACTACAAATTACATGAAATATAATTTGGAGAATGAATGTGAAATGGGAAGATATAAAGATAATATTAGAAATATGATAATGAAAATATTTCCACCCCATGGAATCACTACCAAAGCATGAGGATCTTGAAAATGATGGAAACTTACCTGTTACATAAAAAATTGTCTTCACTTGCAACTTGATCTACTTGGCTTATATTAAAATTTTGAAAAACTAAAAAAAGCATGTATAATATGAGGTTAATATTTTTATTTCCTTTATATTCAATCCCAATACCTAGATTATATAGAATGATCCAAATAAGAGCAAAACCTATAGGGTGCAAAAAATAGTGAGTAGAAAAACACAATCAACTCGTTTGGGATGATTCATAAAGCAAAGTTTGACAATAATTTAATTCTTATTATGGAAATGGATATATTTGAGTGTAATATCACATCCCAAATGTGTTTGAACTATAAATTCTCCAATTTTTTGTACCAAGCATAAACTTGTTGATCACTTTTGTGTGTCTAAAAGGGAAAATAAGGAGAAAAATAGTTTTGGACATTTTTATGAACTTTAAGAGTATTTAAAATGTGAATCTGAGTATGAAGAAATTAAATATTCATCTTAAAATATTATCCCATGTGTCAAATTCTCTCATTGGCTATACAATTTCCAAACTCCTCTTTTCTAATTGACTTCTTGATCTTTAGTTAGATAACCTACAAGTTTCAGATGGCACTAAAATTTATGATAGGGAATATAACTTCTTTAAAATTTGAAAAGAAACTAAGACACTTCGACACCTTGAAAACCATGTCACTTTCATTTATGACCCATATATGGATATTAAGTGCCCTAAAATGACATATAAGTATTTACTTATAGGGGTCAGAATTTGACCTATAGGGTCAAATTTAGTCAAAAAATTAGTGACTCATAGTGGTAGTATGCATGTTATATTAAAGATCAATAGCCTTATCTTATCCATGGGCTTAGGAAGTCATCTAAAGTCTAAGACAAAAAAGAAGACCTAACACTTGAAAAAAAGGATTTGACTAAGACAAGACACATATCTACCTCGACCATAGAAAACAAAGGACAAACACTAACAAGACACAAACATGTGATTGAATCACTTAGGTAAAAATAGAAAACAAACAACTATGTACAAATAGAAAATAATCATACCTCATTTCTAGGATTAAAAGGAAAGATTCTTGACTCTTCTTCTCCTTGAGATGAGTCATAGTTCTAAGCATGTTTCTCCTTGGATTAGATGCTTAGTAGATCAGACCTATTCCTTAGCACTTCATTTTATTTTATCTCAAGTATATCATCCTCAAATAGGTCTCCAATGTGGATATATTCCTCTTAAATTTGTAGATATACCTCATACTGCTACCCACTCTTCATATCATGATCAATTTGTATCTTATTTATAGGCATCAATTGAAGAGGAGTAGTTTCTTGTTTCTTGGAAGATTGAGTATAATAAAATCTTGTTCTATCATTCAAAACCTGATGTATTTCTCCCAACTAGTTGAGAGGAGGATATCCCATTTTGATGATTTCAAACATATCATCATGAGATGCATATGCTTCTTAAAAGAACAAATTTGAAAAGTTGCATTTTCTTTGCATACTCACTCGAGTGTCAATGTTGCCTTATCCATTCTTTACTAGATCATATAGTCCCTGAAGAGGAGTATAACTTGATCCAATGATTACAAATAAGTCATCTAAAGACTGATTAGATATTTGTTATTGCTCATATATGATATCTGGGATGATAATGGAAGAACCAATGATGACTTCCCCTTATTTATCATTTATAATATCTTGATGGTTATCAAGTTGTATCTAAACTATTATAACCTAACTTTTCTTCTCAAGGACTGTAAGATCCTCAATTTCATTCTCCTTATTGATGATGTTAATTCTAGGCATTTTATAATCAGGTGACCTAGTCTAATGAGGCTATCAAGGAGCTATGTTTTCTTCAAACAAGAATTATAAATTATTATAAACCAACTTATCCTCTTTAGGTTACCATACCATAGGTCCACGAAGGCAAAGTTTTATAGGGTAAGGACAAGGTGAAATAGTTGGTAGAGGTGGAACATAGAACTCAATATCAAATTGAAAATGAATTGTAGGGGACTATTTTGGGAGTTCTTGAGGAAGGGGAGGCAGACCTTGGGCTAAAATAGCTTGGTTTTCTACCTTAAATTTGAAAATAACTTCATTATAATATAGTTTAAATTTATTTATCTATTTAAGAAGGTGAGATGGGATGTGTTTAGGCATAGGATCTTCTTTTGGCTCTAAACTGTCCACTATACCTTGACTTAACAATTTCATTCTCAACTCTACCTCTTCAATTTACTTGGCTAGGTTATCTTGTAAAATTATCTCTTGAATTTGATAGGCATCATTATGAGGATAAGGAGTATAAGAGGAATGCCATGGCAAATAGGTGGTATATTTATGAAGGATGGGAGGGACTTGCCTAAGATCAAGTACTTTCTCAACTTCACACTCTTTATCAAGGATTTTATCCCCTTTATTTCCCCATGATTCCACTACCTTATTCTAGCTTAGGATGTTAGTATTAGGATTCTCTTCTTGAGGTATTGATTAAATTTGAGGAGTGGATAAAATTTCCAAGGAACTTGGGATCTCTTAAGGCTTGGGTTCTCCACATTGTCTCCAACTTGGGATTTTATATCTAGAGGTCTATAATTGAGGTGGGGATGTAATGGGAGAGGGAAATGAGGGATTAAATTCCACATCCTTTTCTGATGATATGGACTGATACATCTAATTTTTGGATAATTAAATATGACTATCAAGATTTGCTTGAAAAATAAGGTTTGTCTTTCCAATTGTCTCTTTCAGTTTATTGGGAAAAGGATGAATTCAACAAGCTTGATTGGGTTCATAAGTAGGGCTCAAGTAGGAATGATATAAATATTTGGTAGGTGGATATAAGGGTTAATATACTTAGTGAAGCTACTTCTCATGAATTCTTATCCTATATTACAAATATACAAACAAGCCACTCACATCAAGCATCTCACTTGTGAGCCTTTACCAATTTGCTCTCTCAATAGGTGCCCACTCAATTTTAAATAAATCTAATGCATATCTCACAATATGAATGACATGAATAGGAATATCTAAACCGTGTCCCCTTTGTTTTTTAAGATCTATCATGTACCTCTCATAGCCCAAGAGAATTTGATTGAAAGTGGAAATAGACTAATTAGAGAAGTGACTAGGTTGACTAGGAGGGAAAGATATTAAGAAGGTTGGTTGTAGGACTTATAAAAATCATGTAAAGGTTAATAAGGGTCATATTGGAGCTAGTATGGATCATGACAAGGTTGATAATAATCATATAGAGGCTGATGGGGAATGTCATAATCCTGATATACCTCACCAACTCATGTAAAAAAATAATCAAAACCAAAATTAGCCATGAAACTTCATTGGGAAGAAATAAAACAAATAAAAAATATTACTAAAAAATTCAAAATGAAAACTTGGGCTACTTGACCAGCTGATGTAACTTCAAAGTCAACATTGATGCTTGGATAGATGCCTCTAAAGGCTAAAGTGTTGAAGACAACACAAAAAATATTTCATATTCTTACATAATGAATACCATTAGGCATGAAAATAACTATTTTAACTTGTATTTTCACCCTTTGAGGATATGTCTCAACTCTCCTCATCTAAGTGACACAATTGAAAAACCACTACGTTGTGGGTAGCCTAAGGATGAGGTGAATATCTAGATAGGGTTAGCTCCCTTGATATACCACTTATCTATTACTACTACAACTATAATTGAAATGGAAAATGGAGAGAAAACTGAAAGCAAACTATCTTAAAGGATTTAAAACACAAAATTTATTGATGAATACCAACCAACTTCATGTCACACATGAGACAAAGAGACTAACTACACATATACTTCTCTAATCTAAATCTTCTCACATTAGTATTTCATTATGAGGTTGTGATTAATGTTTAAGCTATGAGGAATAAACAAGAGGCCTATAATGGAACTATTTTAATAGAGTAACTCACTCACCCTTGACACATCAATAGAACACTTCACATGACCTATAAGAAGAAGCTTTCAAACTATAAATAGGTGAGATAATGAAGTAACAATGCTAAGGAAATAATTATCATCACTAAGTAAGATCAATAATTCAAGTGACCATACTATTAATAGTAATATAAGAGGCTAAATTAGTATTCTTTCTTGATCCATGGTATGCAAATGAGTAGGGCTTCACCATACTTAGGTGGAGTATATTTTACAAAGCCAAAATGGCTAGTTCTTATAGAACTAGAGAGAATTAATAAAAGAGAATCCCAAAGGTTGTAAGGAAAATTTTTAGTCTAATAAATTGAGTTACATGTACATGAGAAAGGATTGTGAAATTTCTCATGCAAATTTAAAAATCACAAGTGTTACTCTGAGTCATGAAACTCTTGAAATGTGGTGTAGGATTTTGTACTTTACACAAGAAAATTACCTTCGTCATTCACCCCTATTGGAAGATCCCAAAACTATATAATGATATTTATAATGATTTTAATAAGATGGAAGGATTTCATACATGATTCTCCATGCATTTTTTTCATTCTTAGTCATCTTGAATCTTCTATAAGTGAACCATCACTCCCTGAAATTAAAAAATTCCTCTTTCCCACACCTTGCATAATTGGTCTTAAATTTGGCTTTAGTTTCCAATTAAAATCCATAAAATGGGGTGAAATACATTTTTTAATACCATATATTCCATTAGAGGCATTATACACACCTTAAAATTAGTTTACTTGAAGCTTTTTAACCTTCTCACAACCATGTTCACTATGCCAATTCAGGTTGGCTAAGATGAAAGCTCATGTAGGAAAACTTAGGAGTTTTTAAAAGTAATTAAATGGACATGGGGAGTTATATTAAGTCATAATATTCATTTAAAAGTTTATTTTATCTCTTGAAACCTCCTATAACCTATACAATACACAAATCATTCAAAAATACCTTGTTTTGTACTCCATCCATATAATTTTGTAATGTCTAAAAGGGTGGAGAGGATCATGAGAGAGTCTTATGAAATTTTAAAACACTTTCATTGTCATTCCATCACATTTGGATATCTCTCCATCTTAATTTCCTTCATTGGGTTCTAATCTAAGGGTTCGCAATGATTGTAGGTAGTTTTGACCTTTAGTGATGTTTCATAAAGGTCTGACATTCAAATCTTAACTTAATGCCACAAAATTTATGTTTAGGACAGTATATAACTTTTAATATCTCCTTGAGTCTCCATGAGAGGTGTCAAGGTGGCTACGAGCTTCCAAATTTGTCCACTCAAATGCTCTTCTCCATTTCCTATAGACCTAAGTTGGTTTTAAGCCAAAAGTGGCTCTCTATGTGGTTTCTCTACAAGATGAAAGATTTAACACCTTTTTTATGATCCCATAAAAATTATCTAATAGGTTATAATTAATATCTAAGTTTATAAGTGTATGTGACTTCCCATTTAGACACTAGGACAAAACCTTGCCTTTTAGGCTTGACTGTAACCTTTGTGGTCTAGACCACCTTGTTGAATTTCATCCTTATATGATTGGTTTTCCATGATTTCCTAGATGTATCCCAACTTTCCACACCTTAATACAAGGTTCCTTTAGTTTTTGGTCCTCTTTTTTGTCCTCATTTTCCAAAAACCTACTAGTTGGTGTATAAAGGTAGTGCTCTTTATCTGAGATAAAAAAGGGAAATCCTCTATTTTATTATACAATAATAACTATCTAAGGAGAATTTCCAAGCCAGAAACATGTTTTGTACTAAGTTTGAGTTCTTGGTTACGTAATTGACCTCCAAAATTCAAATTCCAAGGAAGATTATTTGAAGGTAGATTATGTGCTAGACTTCTACCTTATGGACTATGTTCATGCATCCTCAAAGGTCTCTTTATATATTTTTTACATCAATAAGGATTTTATAAAATCATAATGAGGATGATATAATTCTTCCCATCCCTCAAACCTTCCATGTACCTTTCCATACACATTGCCTAGCTAAGACTAAATATCACTTCTTCCTATATTTCCTACTTTAAAGGGGTACCTATAGGTTTCTTTCTCTCTAAAAATTCTTTCATATAACCTATAGGAGCCATTTAAGGATTTTATAAATAATTTTAAATCCTATTCCATATATAAATTTTATTGTTTCCATACTTATGTTCTTGTTAAGAGTGGCATAGAAGCTAATAGTCAGTTGTAGGTCAACTTCTTAGAACAAAGAAACCTGTAGTTGAGTATAGGACCTAAAACACAATGTGTCACCTCCTTTTGAATATAATTTAGATCGTAAATATTTTTTTCACTACCTATAAATATTTATAATTAAATAATGGTTAGTACTACTAAATTAGAGTGCAAGGTCACTCAAAATTCCCAATCTTGTAGATGTCAATGAAGGGAATCAATGATCAAATGGAAACATTGAGGTCTCCAACAATTAGTTTCCACTAATATTCTACCTTTAAAGATTTTAAAAGTCCTTATACAATGTGGAGGATAAAATTTTTGGTCACCAAGATACATCAAATCCTTCTATAACCCTATTATAATATATCAATAAAATGCTAGGGTGCTTTGTTTTTGTGTTTTTAGGAATTTGATCCCTAAACCTACAAAATTATCCTCGAAAAGGTTTCTCATAGTTTTATTACCACCCTAGAACATCAAATATTATTTTTATGATCTACATAACATGTTATGACTTCAATAAAAGTTTCAATGTGTGCTTCAACACTACATACAACTACTCTCATTCCTTTGTTAAGTGTTTTATGGGAAAAGCCCCTAAACTCAATCATTGAATCCTTGAACATGATTTCCAAATTCTATTGGTAAATCCATACATTAAAATAGTTTCGTCATGAACTATAAAAAAAACTAGTACTTCATGTATGAGTTCATCATATGGTTAAACACTTCAAAGTGACTCCTCAACTCTTTGTTAGGGCCACCTGTAGGTGGACACTGTCATGTGTACATGTAGTGAATGGAATAAGAGAAATGTGCATCGTTTGTGGTTTCCAATATAGTTTGTAACTTTTAAAAGTTTTAAATGGAATATTATAACTATAAAAACCTTTATCATCTCAAAATATTCATTTTTAACATGAGATTCTCCACGAGGGCACCTGTAGGTGCATTTTAATGGTAGGAAACTGTGAGTTTAGGTAGTGAATAGTAATATAGGAATTATACAAGAGAAATATGCTTGGGATTAACTATATACCTTTAAAAAGTGATAAAATAAACTATTATTAATCCAAAATACTTGAAACACGTATTAGATATCCCATTCTATCATGGAATCATTTTGAGATACTTGTATATTCAAAGAGTTGCATGTATATGCATAGTGTACTAACTATCACAGTCCCTTTATAAAATATTTGGAGATTCCTATTTTTTTTCCTAATTTTAAAGACATATTAAATATATTTATAAATTAAATCTATCTCCATGAAGCTAATAGACAAGTTACATACACATGATTCACCATAACTAACTGTGTATGATAATCATAGGGTAAACTGGGTATATGATTCTTGTGACTGCAACTTCCATGAAAAATGCTTTGGATAATGAATATTTTAATTAGAAGAGATAAATATAAAATAATAAATATGGTAATTAACTT
Source organism: Torreya grandis (assembly GCA_037957365.1). Classification (NCBI taxonomy): domain Eukaryota; kingdom Viridiplantae; phylum Streptophyta; class Pinopsida; order Cupressales; family Taxaceae; genus Torreya; species Torreya grandis. The sequence goes on along the minus strand of JARHVA010005106.1, from coordinate 335,279 downwards.
ACTTCCACCCCTATAATCATTGATAAAGCATGAGGATCTTGATAATGGTAAAGACCTACCAGTTACACATAAAAGTGTCTTCACTTACAACCTGAGCTACTTGGCTTATCCAAACACTTTTAAACACTAAAAAAAGAATTTATCACATTATTTAAATATTTATATGTTATATTTATTCAAACCCAAAATATATATTATATGGAATCCTCTAAACAAGATCAAAACCTATAGGGTATTAGAAATAGTGAGTAGAAAAACATAGTCAACTTGTTAGGGATGGTCAAATGCAGTTGACCAATCCTTGAACTATTTTTATGTAAATGGACACACACACACACACACACACACACACACACACACACACACGTGTGTGTGTGTGTGTGTGTGTGTGTGTGTGTGTGTGTAATATCACTTACCAAAGGTTATTTACCTGAAACTTCTTCAACTATATGTACCAAGCATAAACCTGAGGATCACTTCTATGTGTGTAAAAGGGAAAATAAGGAACAAAATGTTTTTGGACATTTTTAATAAATTTTATAGTATGTAAAATTTTTAAATTAATATGAGTCAATTGAATAGTCATCTTGAAAAATTCTCCCATGTGTCAAACTCTCTCATGGGATGTACAAGTGCCAAACTCCTCTTTTTTAGTTAATTTCTTGATCTTCAACAAGATAACATGTAATTTTTAGATTGGACTATAATTCTTGATAGGGAGTATTACTTCTTGGATATTTTAAAGTAATATAAGATAGTTGGACACCTTGAAAACCTTGCTACTTGTATTTATAACCCATAAATGGCTACTAAGTGCCCCAAAATGATATATAAACTAATTAGATCATGACTAAAGCTAAAAGACATCAAATTACTTCAAATGGAATGTAACATACCATATGAAAAAATATTATACCCCTAAAACATATAAAAATCAATATTTTACCTATAGGTGTCCCAATTTGACCTACAGGGTCAAATTTGGTCAACACTAACCATTTTAGGCTAAGTTGTAATATCGCTACTCTCAAAATTGTAGTATTACCTTTATTTCTATGGTTTTATACTTAAACTATTTATATTGTCTTTTATACTCTATTTTCATGCAAGTTGAGATATTATGTTAATATTTTTGGTTTTTTAAAGAGAGTTATGGTATTAATTTGTGATTCTATAGTTTTACAATGTCTGTAAAGAACCAAAAACCTGAGATCAATATTTGACAAGTCATTTTTTAAATCAAGATATGATTCTAAGCACAAGGACTCCCTAAGACAAGGAGATACTTAAAACACTCTAATCTTGTAAATTTCACATTTAAAATTGGTGTTTAAAAACTTGTTTATTTAAATCATTTTCATTTTGTTTAAATCTTTCAACAACAAATGCAATGGGGCCAAAATTTCACAACATATTTTGTTTTAGTGAAATAAAATGAACTTTCACATTTAGTTACATATTCTTAAGAATTATTTTATTTATGCTTGTTTGTTTAAATTTGTTTATTTAAGCAATATGAGTGACATGTGTATGCTCTCCCCCTATCCCGTTTAGGGAACTTGGGTGATAAAAATTTCTTATTCATTGCCCTTGTATTTTTATTCTAAAAGTGTGAAAATAAAGTCTATAAGGCCCTCCCCAAATCCATACGGTTTGGGTGACCCCAAAATGACCATAATGTCTTTTCACTTGTCTTTATTTTTATTCATTTTGGCTTATGAGTGAGAGTACATCACCTCCTCATAAGTTCTCTAGGGAAGCATTGCCCTAAAAATTCATCTCTAGGAATCATTTAAACCTCACTCCATGGTTGAGGGTGACATATTGGGATGCTTTTCTTGAGTGATTACAATAAGCTCCATTAGTGGTACTTGGCCTTAGAACATAGGGACAAATCAAACATCACACTACACTAAGAAAGTAATAGATGTAGTAGTCATGAAAACGACAAAACATTTTCACAACAAGATGGTTGACATGATTTCATCTCTAGTACTATCCATACTTGGGACCATCTAGAAATGAATGAAAATGGATAGTTTAGAAGAACTCCACTTACTATGGATATACTATTGATGTAGGGTGAGTAGTTTGAAGTTCCATGTTACAGTATAAACTATTGAGAGAAGAGGAGGCATAATAACCCTACTTTTCATGTGATTTTACTTTTTGGATTATTAATTAAAATCCTTTAAAGAGTGAGTATATTGAATGAATTTAATAGTAATATGTAACCTTGTTATTTTTAAGATTTAAGATGTTACAATTAGGTGTTTGTGTCATTTTATACTTTATTGTATTGTATTCAAACTATCTATTTATTTATCAAACCATGTCAAAAATGAGTCTTGTTTATACATCAATCCTTTATTTGATGAGGCATTACACCATCTATTTGACACCATACCTTTGCATTAATATTTTGATAAACTTTTTTGTGTGAGTCACTAGATTGAAAAAGGCATCATTATGCTTCTCAATTCATTCCAAAGTATTGTGCCTTTGAGTCTTGAAACAAAACATTTATCATATCATTAGAGCATGATAATATCCTTACACTAATCAAATCATTTCAAAGACTTATTTCCTTATGTCTAAATTCTTTTTTTTAAAACCAAACTAAGTGTGCCTTTTTATATCTTTACCTAGTGCCATTATGCCATTCATTCTTATATAGCTTGTTGTTTATTTAAGGAATCCTATTTTCTAAGTTGATTTTATAACTATTCTTGATAAGTGTAAATCCAAACATTAATTGATTTCTACTTATGCCTTGTGTAATTTTGTCCTAGACATCTATCCTTCTCTTTTGGTTTTTGTAACTTTGCCTAATTTCTTAGTCAATTTGGAAACTATTTTTGTGCCTAGATTTGGCAAGTGGTATATCTTCCACATGCCTAGACTTTCATGTCTTTTTCCAAATAAGCAAGTTCATGTTTAACTTTGAATGCTTATTTTATGCCAAAGTGTTTCAAATTTGTTATATTAAATCTCCTACATTGTTTTTTTTTAAATTCTAACTTTTGTTCCTTTTTAGAAAGACCTAACAATGACTATTTTGAGCCTAGATTTTGTGCCTTATTTTCCTAAAAGAACTAGCAAACTTTGTTTATTTAGACATATTTTAGACTTGTTTGAAGAATTTTTTACCTAATTTTGACATTTTGGTTTTATTTCATCCACTTTCACATATTTATAAAGATATTTAAATTTAGACATTTTATGTTAGACTATTTTAGGCCAAGTTTAACACAAACATTTTTGGAAATATTGCTCCATTCTTTAAACCAAGGTAGACTATGTTTGGACCATTTGTCCTTTGGACCTTATTTATTAGATTTTTTAGAACTCTAATCCTTTTTGTTTAATGTTTGTAAATAATTTATATATGTCTCATTACAATATTTTTAGAGCCATGTACTATCTAGGTTATGATAACATGGTCGCATTTGATGACTTTGTTCAAGACCCCTATGGTGATGATGTAGTTTGTGATATGGATCCTTAGCCTCCTTATGATACTCATTCTAGGGAATAAATCCAAAATCCTAGATGATCATATTCACAAAGAGATAATTATCAAACCACTAACCATTCTTCATCCATTTCTAACCACCCCCCACTTTAGAAAACCCATGCCAATATTTGAGCTGTAACATAGCCAATGAATACCTCTCTAACAAAACTAATCATTCAAAGAATAAGATATGTTCAAAACTGGTATTTTAAAACTAATAGTAAACCAAGGTCAAGAAAACCAACCAATCCATGATGTTTTTATTGAAACAACTAATTTTGTTGAATCAACTTGTGATGAATCACCTTTTATTACTATTCCAGTTGTTGAGGAGTCTCACTCTGACAAGCTAGTCTTTGTTGAGTTACTTATTAATGATAATAATTACCTTTGGGTAAATAATTATCTCTAAAATTTTAAATTTCTAAAGAGAATCCCTTTAACAATCCATTCTCTATGGATTTGTCTTTTGACCTTTTACCCCTTATTGAGGATTCTTACTTTGACAAACCAATCTTTGTGGAGCCCATTATGCCATCATAGGCCATTGCTTGTCTAATACCAAACATTCAATAAGACATAATTTTAAAATTATCCACAATTTAATAAGAATTAGAATTAAATTTAGGTTATATTCTTGAATTGGCATTAAAAGTAGAATTAAAATTAGCCTCAATATCAGATTTAGAGCCCTTTGAGTTAGAATTAGCTTCAGAATTAGGATACATTCATGGATATTATACTAATAGTTACTCATGCCTTGTAGATCAATTTTAATATATTTGTGATCGTTCCACTTTTTTTTATAATGATTATTTTAACTTCAACATAATTTTTTTGAGTATCTTCTACAAGGATTGTGTTGCCTCTTCCCATTCCATTACCATGCTACATGCCATTAACACCAACCAAATTATCCATTATATTGATATTACACCTCTCACAAGTGTTGATTGGGAATGAGAGAATCAAACATTATTGAACTAAATCCATGTGATATATCAGTTAAATAATATTAGGGGGACCAAGATCACATTTATGCAAAATAAGAACAATCTCTAAGTGAAACCTTTTTGGAGGTGCTATGGGGAAATCAAAGTCCAAATTGAGGATATTTTGGTGAAACCTTTTTAGAAGCACTAGAATAAAATAAAAATCAAAATTCAATGTTCCTTAGTGAAACCTTTTTGAAGGCACTATGGGACTATCAAGACAACTTTATTGGTGAAAACTTCATTCAGGTGCCAATAGCTAAGCACAGTAGTTCCTCACTTATTGACAAAGACATTATAAAAGATAACATCAATATATATTCCAATATACAACATAGTTATATGGTATCTACTCTTAGGCCTAAAAAATATCCTATACTTCAATAGGAAATAACACCTAAGTAAGATAAAGAGTAGGAATGTAATATCCTACAACAAAACATTGATCAAGGTCTATTGTAGATAACCCATTAAAGGTAGGAAATATGGATGAAGATATGTTATTAATTAAATAATTTTCATTTTAATCTAGGATAATACGATAGGTGAACATTATACCTAGTAGTGGACCTCTACCTCCTGTACACCTATTCAGTAGAATGTTTCCTAGATTGTCTCCCATGAATTACTAAAAGTTGTTCTAAAGAGTTATCTTAGAGGTTTTGAATCATCATAAGTGGATATAAGGTTACTTTATTGAGATTCAAAAATTTAGTTTCACTATATTTTATCCTTAATTATTTCATTTTAAAGGATGTACCTAATTCTGGTGAATGATCTTAAAGTCTATTTGAGGTTAGAAATGGTTTCTCCACAATAGTTTGAAGTTGTTTTCCTATAAGGTATTTTAGTGAACTTTCTTCTTATGACTTACCAATATTTTTTATTTGTTGAGGGATATTTAAAATGTATCTTCCATTTGAATCTATATATATTCATATATTTATTTGATTTATGGGAAGTTTTTATTAATCAATTTTTGTATTTAGGATTTACACCTCATTAAGACCTAGAAAATCCCCAATAGTGGCACTAAAAATCATGAGTGTCATCAATCTCTTCATTTATATCAACTCAATTTAGTTGATTACATGTCAAACTACAGATGATGTTTAATGGTAGGTAGTAGTAAGGTGTTAATAATAGTAAATAATAATTGCTTACTTAGGAAGAGTTATGGATCATTTATATCTAAAGGTATATTATATCCAGCTATAATTTAAATCTATCTAAGTACTTGGAAATAAAACACTCTATGAAAAATTGAAATGGTGACAATAAAAGTAAACACACTTGATAATAAAGGAAAACACACAATAGTATAGATTTTGAATTTAAATGATGCTTGGAATAAAATTTTTAGAAAGGAAAACCTCAAATTAAAAATATAGAAAATATTATAAAACATAAACACACACACATAGAAAGAGAGACCAACATGTTAGATCAAATCACACTTTTAACATAAAGATGTAGAAGATCAAATAATAGTAATGTAAGACATAAAATACAACAAAAGAATTATTTTTTCTTGGTTGACTAGGCCCTTACTCTCCCTTAAAATAAGACGTAGATTACACTTAGTCTTTTAGGAAAATTAAATCTTCATTAACTTGAGGAAATTGCTTATAATCTAGAAAATACTTCAACAATTCTGATTGACCTTAATTTATCTCAATTTCTTACCAGCTATCTAACTAAAAATTAATTAGGAGATGTTGGTTATATTTCCTAACATTTCTAAAATATCTAACTAGAATAGTTAATCCCAAAAAATATTCCTAACTGCATCTAATTTGTTACAAAATACAAATGAAATTATAGCCCTCTTTCTTGTTTAAAGATGAAACAATGGAAGAGTTGCATAGGTTTGTATGGAGATCTCTTTAACTATTGATATTTATAATATCTTTTGTTGAAATAATGTATGATTTGGTATTAAATTTCACAATACTCATATATATGTCTTTATAGAACACTACTGTAAATACAATTTATATAAACAAGAATACTATATTTGGTAAGTTTTTTCATGAATCTATAATTGACTCAAAATAGTTCTTAGGGTTATTTATTAAACATGCAAGATGTATTCATTAGTGGACCAATGAAAAAATTTCCTTGAATGACCTTTGTGTCTATCTTGAGTGACTTTAGAGATAGATTAACAAACTCTAGAGATAAAGTGGTAGACTCTATAGCAAACTAACAAACTCTAGAGCCAGACTGGTAGACTCTGGGGCTAGTCTTAGCTACTCCATAATGTTATTAAATAGTATTCAATGGTATTATTGTTCACTAAAATAATATTATTTTATCATAGCAAAATATACATATAAAACCAATGAATTTTATACACAAAATATTTGAAAATAGTGGTAATAAAAAAACATTGACTCACACATACTAGCCAAGGTAAACATATTTATTTTCTACTTTAGATATAAATAAGTTATAAATTTCAAATTCAAATCCATTAAGAAGGATATTAATAGGGGATAAATAGGGTCACTACTTGGATATAATTATCCATTCCATGGACTCATCGTACATCTTTCAAATGAAATTATCAAAAGGTAAGAGGATTGCATTGATACACAAGTATTTTCCTAAACCTTTATATCTTCAATTTCAACCATTTCAATGTATTTAATTTCAGAATATGTGCACTTATTATACATTATAACATTCTCTTAATTGTAGGTCACTCACCAAAAAATCACTAAAGTTGGACTGAAGTAAAGGCAAGGTGTATTATACACACCCAAGTACGCATCCCTTTTCCTTTAAACTAGAAATTTCATTACTAGCTTAAATGATAAAATTTATGTATAATATATAGAATGTACACACATAATATGTAGGATGAAAATAATGAGAAAAGTATAATAATAATAACCAAATCACATGACACAAGAATCTAGCATGGAAAACCTGAAATAAGTAAAAAACCACAGCGATTATTCATAGAATTGATAAACCAATCCAACTCCAATACAATTCCGTTTGATCTCACTTCTTCTTTATGCTTTCATAAAACCTAGTTAACTTGAAATGATATCAAGATTGAATGAATTTACAACAGGGGTAAAACCTTATTTATAAATTTCATGAGGGGAGGTGACCATTGTGAAATAATGAGTCCATCTATCCCAAAATCACATTTAATAAAATTTAGTAAGAATTAAATATATATAATATTATTATTTATTTAATCAAGGTTTTAATCTTGGGATAATAAATAATATAATATTCATTATTTAATTAACACCAAAGTGAGCCAAGGGTTAATGAAACACCACATAGTCATTAAATGTTCTAACACTCACACTTAATGGTAAGTGGGTATAAATGCCATAGTAACCTTTAAAAAAAGAAATTATATCATGTACATATTTAAAGTATTTAAAAACCTTCATCATGCCAAACACCACCTTTTAAAAAAATAAATTATAATTCATAAGCTACATGAAATTAAGTTTTAGGGTAGCATGATCATGACACTAAATATCATGGCTTATCATTAATAATTAATAAGCGTATTTGAATACTTTTATAACATAAGGACCTCCATTGTAAAGTATGTATTCAAATGTATGGGGGTAGAAAAGTAAAAATTCCACATAAAATTTACAATTACATAATTGGTACATGAAGTTTACAATGAGAAAAAAAATACAGAAAGAGAATAAGCATAAGGCCATTATTATTTGGCATTATCATGCACACTTTCCCTCAATGGAAACTCTCAGAGGCCCAACATTTCATGAAAATAAAAAAAAATGGTAGCACCAAGTGGTTTTCTGAAGATATTTACCACTTATTCATCCATAGGATAAAACTACTGATCAATATCACCATTAAGGACTTTATCTTGGATAAAATAAACATGAATTTAAATATGATTAAATTTTTGGTTTTGTGCACCTACAAAAAACTTAAACACATATCCAAAAATATATTCATGATAGCATAGTATGGTTATAATCATAATCATTAAATAGATAAAAATTTGACATATGTTTCTCTATGATAAAATACATTTAAAACAATCAAGTCATATTTAAGGCAAACAAGTTCATTAATTTAATTACAAAGTTAGTTAAAAAACATAAATTATTGTATCTAGTTATTTATTAGACATCTTCAATATTGGAAAGATGATCATCCCTAATTTTCATGTAATATGCATACAATAATTTACTAATAATATGATACTAATTTTATCCAAATTATTATTATCTCATTTTATCATTTGAGTCTTATCAAAACTTTGTAATTTTTATATGCTTCAATAAAACATTGAGTTATAACTTCTCATACATCAAATATGGATAATTTTAGCATGAAATTCCATCCAATCAAGTAGATATGAAACTAAAATAAATAAGTTCATAGATGTATTAATAGGATGCTTAGTAAACTAAATGATGAAGATACAATAATACAAACTCAATTTACACTTTACATTTCATAACATATCTTATTATCAAATGAAGCATATAAGGATGTTAGTATAAACAATCAAATGAGAATATATAATCAATTAAAACATAAAATATCCAAAATCATTGAGCATGATCTTGTTATCAAATGAAATAATAAAATATGATTATCTTGTCAAATTATGCATGATGATATGCATTTAATGTGTTTCAATCCTAACTGAATTGAAAAAAATCATAATATCTATGTATTTTATTTGATCTATCATTTAATACAAATATATCTACTACAATATAATTGTATTGTGTATTTTAAAGAATCAATACTAAATCATTTTACTAAAAAATATAATGTATATGAGACACTATCAAAATATAGTTAGTATCTCTTAAAGAAACAACAAAATAGTTTTATCAAAGCAAAAGAAATGCCATGAGTATATATGTATTTTGATGTAGAGAAATGCAAAGATTAATCAAGAATTCTATTCAAAGTATGTACATTAGTATTCAAGGCATTGACCCATAAGAAATAGGAGGAACATTTGCATAATGCAACATTATTTTGACCATCTCAATAATGCTTCAATTTTTCCTTTCAACAATATAATTTGTCTAAGGGTAATAGGAGTTTGTTAAGTCTCTTTGAATTATATAACTAATGTAAAAAATAATCAAACAATTTACTAATATATTCACCACCACTATTAGTTATTAATCACTTAATATAAAAATCAGATGCATTTTTAACAAAAGCTTTAAATTCTTTGAATTTAGAAAAAATAGATTTATTTTCAATGAAATATGATGAAATCATTCTACAAGAATCATCACTAAAATTGATATTATACAAATAAATATTATAATATACATCTTCAAAGGGTCCTACAACATTACTATGAATCAATTTTAAATAATGTGAGGAATTCACATCATGATTTTTGTGAAAGGGGTTAGTATGTTGTTTACCACATAAGCAACCCTCAAAAGTTTCATGATGAGAAGGTATAAAAATAATTCAAACAAAAAGATTATGAATAAACATATCATATAAAATTTTAAAATTAACATGTACTAGTCTTTCATGCCATAATTGAGATTTATTCTTAATATGTGATGAACTAAAATATGTATAATGAGAGAAAATGTATAAACCAATATTTTGAACCCCTTCAACAATCAGAGACCTAGATTGATTTCTAATGCATCAGATATATTTAAGTAATGCTATGATAAAATTATTATTTTTAAGCTGAGAAAAAGATATCAAATTATTTTTAAGCTCAAGTACATATAAAACATCATTAATTACAAAATTTTGAAAACTTTTCTTTTCCCTATTTAGTTGAATTATGAAAATGTATTATATCCTAAATAACTCTTTCATAAATATCTCTAGAATCACATATAATATTAGATAACCAAGTCATATGGTGAGATGCACTACTATCTAAAAAACTTTCATTTTCATTTGAAGTAAAATAAAGTAGCCCATAAATTAATGATAGTCAGGACCTGATTGTTATCCTGATTAGGGTTTTGATTCTTCTACTTGTTTCAAATAGATTTCTTGCCTTTATTATTTTTAGAAGATTGATTTTTAACTCTATTTTTGTTTTTACAACAAGTTTCCATTCTATGACCAAATTTATCACACATATTGTAATTCCCATTAAGCTTAGGTTTATGATTCTTATTACGATATTTCTTATTCTTATTTGAACCAGAAGAATAATTAGGGTTAGATTTTTGGTTTTTATTATTATAAAAAACAATATTTAAAGTGATAAATGAACTTTAGATCAAATATGGTCATAACTTACTCTTCTTAAATGAGGAAAGTAGACAAAATGGTAAGGTAATGGATATCTTGCTTAGTTTCATATTTAGAATTCAAAATTGAAATGAAATTCTTAAATTTTTCATGAATATTTAACTAAATAATAAAATAAATAAATTGGTCATGAATAAAATTAAAATTACATCCATCTAACTGAGCTTTTATGTTTTTAATTTTATTAATAACTTTCAGGCCATGAATTCATCTTTAATAGAAATTTTCTATATAATATAGTCATTTATATTAAGCAATTATGATTTACCTAAAATAAAATTAGGTAAGGCATAGCTTCCCTTTAAGAATTATTGTAAAAATTGCTTAAAATGAATCTTTTTATTGTGTTAATTTGAAATTTATTTTAAATTAAAAACATATTTCAAGTGTAAACACATAAGAATTATTTAATTTAATTCTATATAAATCAAGAAAATTGTAAAAAATTGTGACTAAACTAGTTGTTGCAAGTGTCACAAAAATACAGTAATATAAGCACGACTATTTAAAATTATATTTTTAATGATTTTTAAACTATTTTCCAAACTAAATTGAATCACACATGAAAATATATTTAATTAAATAAGTTAGATGCCAAAAAATATAAAAACTTGAATTAGAGTTACAGTAAACTAGGTGTTAAAAGAGTCATACACAAAAAAAACATCTAGATATTAAAATTAAAAAAAATGTAAAAAATATAATAATAATAAGTTTAAAAAACAAAATTGACCATGTAGATATGTCCATAAGGTGATAAAACCTAGGGCTCAACTAGTTATATGAGTATGTTTGATAAAACATCCACTAGCTCAAATGTCAAAACACGTTTGACAGATTAACAAGGGTTTTGAATGTGTGAAACTTGGCACAAAAATAATTTTTTTATATATAGTTACTAATTTGACCAAAAAAAAATTAAATTTGACAAAAAAAAAAAAAAAATGTTGAGTGATTTGAACTCTTGTCCTATATTTTACAAGTTTTTACCAAAATAGATTTAACCAACTTATCTAGCAAACTTTTTCAAACATTTATATGCACACAATTATATTTATTTATTTTAAGGGTGACTTTTTAAATAATTTGCACGCGCGCGCGCGCGCGCGCGTGTGTGTGTGTGTGTGTGTGTGTGTGTGTGTGTGTGTGTGTGTGTGTGTGTGTGTGTGTGTGTGTGTGTGTGTGTGTGTGTGTGTGTGTGTGTGTGTGTGTGTGTGTGTGTGTGTGTGTGTGTGTGTGTGTGTGTGTGTGTGTGTGTGTGTGTGTGTGTGTGTGTGTGTGTGTGTGTGTGTGTGTGTGTGTGTGTGTGTGTGTGTGTGTGTGTGTGTGTGTGTGTGTGTGTGTGTGTGTGTGTGTGTGTGTGTGTGTGTGTGCGTGCATGCGTGCGCCTGTAATTTTGAACTAGTAAACAAGATTTTTGGTTTTTTATCTTTTTGGTAAAAACATTAAACAAAGAGTGGGGCCCTTTTAGAATTTTTGAATTTAAAAAATAAATTATTTTTAAAATATTTTCCAAAAAATATATGACATACCTATGCAACACTTTCATGTAGATATGACACTCCATTGAGATATCACCAGGTGAGTTCTCCTTATATAAACATCCATTTACCTTGTAACTTTGGAAACCCTCCTATTTTCTCAAGATAAATCTAACTAAACTTTATAATTCTAGCTTTTGACTCAAAATTTTGAATCTATATATTTCCAATTTGAATAGGTGTACTATAAAGGAGAGATAAATTTTTTGGTAGATTTGATTTATCTTTTCACAGTTTAAAAATCTGAAAGTAGGCTTACAACTCTTAAACATATCATTTAAAATAACTAGAATTAATTTTCATGCAAAAAAATCATGATTTCTCAAAATTTTCAATGCTATAGGGCTATACAAGCATAAGAGTGACACTAAAGAGGTAATAGTGAAGTATTCATGGGATATAGGAGGCCAAATCAAGCCATGTAAATTTATAAACTATTTTGAAATGGCCAAGCTAACATTTTGGCATAACCAAAACTGATTTTTTTCTAGAAAATTGATCTTTTATTGATTTTTGATTCACACATGAAAAAAAATAGTGTACCAGTGCAAACACCTCCTCACAAGATTGAAATATAATAAAGTTATTTTAACAAACTATTTGTCAATCATTTCCATCCACAAGACTTTAATAACATGATAAATTTTATGTACAACATATATAATACACACACAAAAGATCTAGGATGAAAATGATTAGCAAAGTATAAGAATAATAACCATATCACATGACACAAAAATTTAATGTGGAAAATATCAAAGAGGTAAAATCCCATGGTGATTATTCATATAATTGAGAAACCAATCCAACCGCAATACGCTTACTCTTGATCTCACTTATTATCCGTGCTTTCACAAAATGTTATTCACTAGAAATCATATTAAGATTGAATGAATTTACAATAGCGGTAAAAACCTATTTATAAAATTTAGTAGGGGAGGTGACCATTATGAAATAACAAGTCCATCCATACTAAAATCATATTTAGTAAAATTTGGTAAGAATTAAATAACTATAATATTATTATTTGTTTAACCAAGGTTTTTATCTTTCGTTAATAAATAATATATTATTCATTATTTAATTAATGCTAAGGTGATTTAAGGGTTAATAAAACACCACTTAATCATTAAATGTTCTAAAATTAAGGGGGGATGTGGAATGTAAATGATATTTATGAATTATATAACACCTTGGTTTTTTAAACTTACTAAATATAGACCTTTCTTATTCCTCTTAGTTATATACCTTTCCTACTTCCATGAGTCTCACATCTATTACCATTTTGTGCTCATTGTCTATCTCTTACTATGACCAATATCATTCTAATGACCTAGGCCTTTGGTGTAGCTAGCATGCCCCCTTTTATTTTAAATAGGGGTCCCTTTAAAAAAATATCATGAACCAAAGCTTCAGGGTCCTTTATTTTTTCCCCTCCTATTATGCCTACTCAAATATTCAAAATATACACCTCCTTGATTTCTCTAGGTGGTAACATGCCTCTTTTATTTATCTTTAAAACTAAGAAGTGTTTGTTCTTTCCTAACATTATAGGTTTATTTTTATTTGAATGTATCAGAGTCTAATTTTCTTCCTAGAGAAATAGATTTATTTCCCTCCATCGAATATTGAGATCTCTATATTTGATAAGTAACTTTTACTTTATCACATTCCTTTCATTTTTCTTATTTATTTTATGAATCTCATAAAAACTAAAAAAAATAAAAGGTGCCACATCATCAGGTGTTATAACAACCATTCCCCAAACTTGTCAGAGATGTCATAAATCAAGAGAGCTTGACCAAATATTTAGGCATCATGTCACTAAGTGTTAGATCAAATAGTCCCCCAAGCCTTTTAAAGATGTTAAATCCTTAAACAACCTAGAAAAATGCCAAGGTGCCATGTTGTTAGATGTTAGAGTGACTAGTCCACTATACCTATCATAGATGTTAGATCTCCAAAGAGTCCAACCAAATGGAAAGGTTCTATGTCATTGAGTGTTAGAGTGGCTAGTCCCCCAGACCTATTAGAGATGTTAGATCTTAATAGAGCTAGGCTGAATGGGAAGGCATGAAGTTACCCAGTGAGCATATGAACTAGGAGACACCTAAGGCCTTGGGAAGATCTAAATAGAGTATAAATAAAACTAGATATCTAATAAAGGTGTTCCATGTGTCCTTCTATAATACATAACCTAGCCTAGGGATCATGGGCTCCAATTTTAATTTTAGATTTAGAAATAGAGAGAGAAAATCTAGCCACCAACTCAAATTCAAATTCATAGCAAGTGAGACATAAAGCACCATTAATATAGAGAATGTATGCATGAACTTATAAATACCTAAGAGAAGCTTGATAACATTTATCATTTATACATTTTAATAAATCTATAACTCCTCATTTTCAAAATTCCATAGAGCCCCTATATCTTGTGTCCTTTTGCACTCAAATATTCCTAATTACCCCTCTATCCTACTCCAATGGCCACTTCATCCTTAAATACAAAGGCTAAACTTGATTACTAAGATGCCACCTTCCCATCTAGATTAAAAAATTCTAATAACTACAATAATATATTCAAAGTGATTAAGTAGGTCATCAAAGATTCTATCAAAGATGATGACTAGTATGCTAAGTATGAGGATGCCCTCAGGTCTTATAAGAAGTATGGAATCCACTGAGCCATAACTAAATAGGAGGTGTTTCCATGCATTAACCTATTGGGAAACATCACTCACAAAGTGATCTGTGTATAAGATAGATTAAATGACTATGTATGATCACCCAACTCTCAACACTATATTATTGATATATCCAAGAATTCATTCAAGGAATATAACTCCCTCCTAAACTTCTCTTTCTCTAATGATGTATGGGTAATGTTAGTCTAGATGAGAACCTACCAAATTTATGATGTCCTCTATGACAAGGCTGAGAACCCTGACTCTAAATGGGTTAAAATTGAAAATATGATTGAGTACACCATTTATACCTTTTAAGAGGAGGTCAAGTTAGGCATGATCCTACTAAACTAGATATTTATGGGCTAGTACTAACATCATGTCAATGAACTATGAGTGCCTCTCATGTACATGATCTTAAGTTGATCAGAGATCCCAAATATGGGGGGATTGATCAACTTCAATTTGGTCCACACCATCATAGATTCCCAAGATGGGAGTAAATTATACATGATGAGATAACTTTTGGACATTGTATGTGGGATGATCTATTTAAAGCCTTTATCCTTTCCTACATGAGTTTATAACATCTTGGAAGTATACATGACATTATATAAGTTATATGGTCACTAGTTCAACCATAACATTTGAGACATTTTCATGCAGTTATACTTAGTGGTCTACCGGGCCATCAATAAAGCTACAATGCATAAGATCTCAAGGGAAATCTAGGATTCTATCATAGTCATCAATGATTAATAGATTTAAAAGAATGACACTATTATCTAGATTGTGTATTTCCTCAAGGACCCCCTTTTCTTGGAATATTATGTCCATTAACACCTACTAGAATAAGAAATCAACTATTAACTAATGGAATGCATCTTCGAGTCTTACATAAAACATTAGTATAAGGCATTCCCATAGTTATCAATCACCATATGACACCACATATACAATACCTTCCCCTAAATATAGAAGATGACATCTAGGTGAGACTCCTTTACCGTTGTAAAATGTAAGGTCTATCAATGAGACCCTAAAGGGTTAATATGAGCTTAATTGGTGTAGTACTCATTCCACCTCAACATCAATTCTTTCCATTAGGTTGAAGATGATGATGAGCTCTATTTGAATGTTTTTAATGACTATAAAGTGTTATCTTAGAGAGTAGACAATAAAAATAAGAAGGGAAAGAAGGCTCAAATAGGCCCCTCTATGCCTCCTCTTGCTTGATCTACTAAGGACCGAAATCCAATATCTCCACCCATCTCCCATAGAATCTTATAAGGCATCTTGCCACCTTATCTCCTTTGAGCTCTAGCTCCAACTCTGATTTCACCAACAAATCATTCTCCTTATGATGTAGCTCTTCTTGTGCCTCCTCTAACTATTCTTCATGCCTCAGTTTCTCCTCTACCTCCTCTAAAATCTCTAGTAACCATTCCAAAATAGAGTTAACCGTAAACTATGTGATGCAAGGTAGATTAATCACAACCCACTCAACCACCAGTATCATAACCCCTAATATTTGATGTGGTTGATAGCCTAAGAGTGAGAATAGATTGAGGCACCAAATAGGTACCCATCTATGTTTACCCTCTCACTCTTCCATCTCCTCTTATTTCCTTTCCACTTGTCACTCTCACTTATTCCAAAATTTTAATTTTAGCACCCACTAGTTTTGATTTGCCCCTATAGGTTTCCCAAGTGGTGCCTCCCTTATTTCCCATTGCTCCCCCTTGATATTTTTCTTAAGCGAATTTGGCCTCATTCTTTCTAAACATCCTTAATTTATTTTTCCATTACACTCCTCCCATATCAGAACCTATAATCATCCTAGTGCCTCCCTTGGGTATGCTTTTGGTATCAGACATGACTATAACCTTTGGGATCATACCACTTATATCAAGAACCCTCATGGTGCCTACTTCAAATAGTCTAGTGCTACCCTCAATAAATCTAAGTCCTATGTCATCATACCCTAAAAATCCTATCATATCATTTAGACCATCCACTATAGCATCTAAAGCTGACCTAGGGAAGAACATTAAGAAGAAATAAAGGGTAACTCACATTCCAACTCTAGCTTGAAGGCCTTCTGCTTTAACTCTAGATCCTCCATAATCCTTAAAAACTCCTTTGACCCTAGTAGCAACATATCCACATCTAAATATTCAAACCCCTCTCTCTATTACCCAAGGTGCCATGAGACTTGCCTTCGACCAGCCCATATATTCTATGTTATTCCAAAACCCATTTTAGAGGACAATTTTGACTCAAGTGAAGCTGACTCAGGAATAATGGTAGATAACCTCCCTTTTAATTATCCCTCCTTTAACTCCCAAGACCCCTTTAATCCCATTCCTTTCCTACTTCACTCCTTCCAATTCCTTCATTTCCCCTCCACCTCATCCTCTACCCTTCACCATAATCTCAACCACACCTCCTACACCACCATAACCTAGGAGATTATCCTAGGTTCATATGTGCCATAGGTAGATGTCTAGGGTAACCCAGATATGTATTAGATTTTCAAACAAACCTATAGAAGTATGAAGAGAATGCTCTCATATAAGTTTATCTAAGAGTGAAACTTGGTGATATGGTAAACCCATCAAGATATTTTATCCCTCACCAAGGTGAAAACCTCCACCAAGGAGGAAAGCATTTCTGATGACCCATTATCTATGCTTTATGTTATCCATGATATGGTCAAGAATCTATTTGAGGACATGCATAGCCAATTTTTCACTCTAGAATCCCAAGTGAAGAGCACTTTTATTGTTAAGGAAATTGGGTAGGTCAGGGATACCCTCTTACTACTTCTCTCAATCCTTGGTAAAATAGTGGAGACTCTATCCAAGGCCAAAACACTTATCTAGTGGACTCATGCCTACATAGAGAGGATTATATAGATTTATGGGAAATTTCAAATGTTATAGGTGTTGGTCAACAAAGGGATGTTCTTGGAGCTCAAAATGATGCCAACCTTAGACTTGGGGTTATATCAAACATATGTTAGGAATATGAGATATGTAATAGAGGAGTGGTTAGCCTTGGCCCATAATATAATAAGACCCTTAGAAAAGGGAAATAAAATGATATTGAACTACTTTAAAGAGGTCAATATCTCTTTGTTATTCCACCCAGATGGTACCTTTCTTGAATAAGGGGAATTTAGTGTCCAATGGGGTCAATTTGACTAGGCTATGAGAGAGAGTGTAGCCAAGGTAAACTAGGAAGGAACCTAGGTGGTGTTTAATTTTTCAACCCAATCTATAATAAGTATCAACTAGGTATCTAGATTCTAAGCATCATGTTGAGGAGATACTTATTAGTTATCACATGGGTTTGTTAGTTTGTTTGCATATTTACTAATAATTTAATTAGTAAATATTATTATTTGTATTTGTTGAGATGTTAATATATACCATGTAGAGATATTAGCCTATGAGAGATTACAGGGGAGAAATAATAGGGAGTATGTTTGGATATAGTTGATTAGTTAGAGAAACCTCCTTTTTATAGGGGTCACTTCTCTATATGTATGAATTTAACCCATTGCATAAATTATGTTGATTTGACTGATAGACAAAATATTGTTCTCTACACATTTTTGAGCCTTTGGCTCTACCAAATAATAGAATAACATAATTATCTAGTATCAAAGTAGGTTCTACCTTGGACCTCTCTATAATTTTGGTCTTGTTCTTGAAAAGAGATTTTGAGTGAGGACCACGGCCATCTCTCTTATCCATTGATAGACCACTATTTTTTATCAAAAGGTTTATAGTGCAAAACACTATATATTTTTATAATAGTATTTTATATTAAAAAATTCATGGGATGTTTCATTCCTTAGTTGAGTGTTTGAATAGCGTTGAAGAGAATTGGATTTTTTATTAACATTCACTCAGATCAGTTATTTAGTCTTGACCCTATTATCTACATAATTTTGTATTTACCATTGCTTCATGGCATCTCATAAATCTTAGCATTCATTTAGGGGAGAAACCTAAGCTTAACCCATATTGCAAATCTTATTTAGACTATGGTGAGCTCTATTAGAATAATTTGTGGCTGATTTAAACCTCATAAAGTGAAGACTTTCAAATCAAAAAATTCCCTTTCTTGGTGAATATCAATGGATCATGCTCAAATTCAATGTACACAACAATTTCCCATTGACCCTATCTCAAATAAAATGACCATAAGATCATTTCTTTATTTCTAGATTAGGTGCCTCAACTTGGCACTCAACTCAATCTGGTTTCTTCTGATCCACCTTTGTCAAAAAATTTACTATATTTTGGGCTTCTCCCATCTTAAATTTATATACCTCAAGGTATATAAATTCTCATTGAATCACCCCTAACATTATACACATCTAGTCATCATCAACGTAACTCAGTATTCCATTCAGCTTACTATCAATAAAGTCACATAACTCTCAACTAGAAGGGCATTGACATTTATTTATTTTGGAAGGTAAATGCAGTACCTGATCTTTGAAATCCTATCATTTGAGCTTCTCATATACCTACAACTCAATATCTTCCAAGCAATGACTCCTCTCCAGATCTTCATTCAAATCCACAACAGTTCCTTCCACAATGAGATCCATCTTTACCACTTGCTATATTAGCATTCCCAATGAGAATGAAAAAAAGATAAGCTTTAGGTATCTTCTCTTATAGTTTTTTTTTTTTTAAATATTTAATGTTTTTTTGTTTTTAATTGTTTTGATTTTTGTTTTTTTATTTATTTCATGATTTTAGTTTTTATTTATGGTAAATAGTTTTTTAAAATAGTTTCATTGTTTTTAAGAAAAAAATTTAAAGTCATTTATTTTATTTTTTGATTTTGATTTTTTTTTTTTTTAAATTTTAAATTTTTTTTAGTATTAGGTTTTATTATTAAATGAATCTCAAATTTTATTTTATTTATTTAACTTTATAATAATCATTTAATTTTTTTTAGATATTTAAATTTATAATTTGTTTATATTTATTTTTTTGTTTCTTAAATCATTGTTACTAGAATAAAAAGTTATAAGTTCTAATTTATTTATCTTTTATTATTTGGTTTTGGTGGTTAGTCTAGTTAATATTTTATTGTTTGTCATTTTTATGTTTTTATTAATTTAGCATTTTAAATTTGGAATCATTTTTTGTTTATTTTATTTTTTAGTGAAATCTCTAATTAAGACTTTAAGGTAAGCATCAATAAAACATGTATGATGTCCTTCCATAAACTTTCAATTTAATAATTTCTTGTTTATGTAACAGACACATATCAGTTGAAATTGACATCTGCATGTTAAAATTTTAGGGGGAGCATTATAAAATGTTTAGACCATGTGATTTCTCTCCCCATATGACCACTAAGGGGGGAATATTCAGGAAATAATGATTAGATATGAAATGGGTTTGTTATTTTGTTAGTATATTTCCTAATATTGTAATTAGGAAATATTATTGTTTCTATTTGTTGAGATGTTAATATATCTCACATATAGATATTATATTATGAGAGATTATAGGGGAGAAATAATATGGAGTATCTTTTCTATATGGTTGAGTAGTTATAGAAACCTCCTTGTTTATAAGATTTTCTTCTCTATATGTATGCATTCAATCCATTGAATAAAGTATGTTGATTTGACCTATAGACAAAATATTGTGGTCTACACATTTTCAAGCCTTCAGCTCTACCAAATAATGGAATAACATCATTACATCAAAGGAATCACATTTGTATATCTCTTGGAGAATACAAAATTAGGTTGAAGTAATCTTTAGGGAGCCCCCAATGAACTTGGATAAGTTATAAAAGAAATTTGACCTCATGACATATGCATTATAAGATATGAGCACCCAATTAAAGTAGTTAGGAGATGGTCCCTCTCAACCACCTCCTCATGTAAACTAGTGGTCCCCCATAGATCTATTCTACATTTGTATGGATTATATTGTTTAAAATTTTAAATATAATTATAATTATAATGAGTGGTTATCATGGCCCATGATGGAATCCTCATTCTTTTTAGAGGTGATCCCCAATCCTTATCTATTTAATAAATATATGTATTATATTATAAGGTCAACTAATATTGCTCAAAAGTGATGTAAAATTAATGCTAATATTTCACCTGCATTTATTTCATCAATTTACACTATAGAATTGGTCAAAATTGATTATTGTAATAGTATTTTACTCCTTTAATGAATATAATCTTTATTTTCTACAAGAGGGTCTCTTTTGTGTTTTAATTTCTTTCATATTCATGTTTGAATAATCATCAATGATAGGTGAAATGGATAAATACTTTTCTACTTTATGTATGTCATGGTTATGATGTGATTAGCTATTATAATCTCTGTCTGATTTCTTTCATTTACTCTTTAAGAGTGTTGACATTTATGCATTTTTCTACAAATTCTCATGTGGTGTTTATATATTTTCAGTAATAAACCCTTAGTGCTCATCATTAGTGAGAGCTCATATTGAATTAATACTCCTAGTTCCCTTAGAGTCTCCCCATTGTATATTATTGGAGGTAGAACTATAGTGAAACCTAGTCTATAGTGGTATAACTATGGCAGAGTCACTTAGTTCAATTACCAAATCATTTAGTTCATTTTAGACCTAGAGGCTTCCCTTCTCTACCTTCTCTTTATCTTTCTTTTATGTTTGTTTCATGGAATTTAAGTACCCCTTTCCCTAATTTTTAGAAATATTAAGCACAACACTCAAGTATTCATAATAATATTTAACCTATGTATAAGTATTGGATTGAAATTTTAGTGATAATAGTACATTTCTTAGAGACTATTCACAAGGAATCCATTTGTGAATTCCAATGCCCATAGAAATACCCTAGGCTAATCCCAAATTAGTCCTAAAATGGAAGTTAAAATTTTATAGTTATCCCCACATTCACCTTTTCAAGGAATGCCCAATCTCATGGGTGTATCATGAGAAGGAGAATATTGGAGTGAACAATAACTAGTGTTAAAAGGAGGACTATAATATTTCATGATTGTTATTGATTCATTTAATACAAATGTTGAGTTTGGTTTTTTGGTAACAACATTCTAACTACTATTTGATTATGAAGCATCCTAAAGACTAGTTTTCCTTCTACTAGGGTTAGGTCCCATCAAGGTAGATTGGTAATTTAACCCTACTTTTACATATAAAACCCAAGTCCAATCAACCTAGACCTACCATTATTATTATCAGGTCATCCCCATAACCTATCCCAAACTTGTAGACCAAGATGGCCAGTTATCTAGATTAAACATTAACATCCCAAGAGTCATCTATGATTTACCTAATAACCCCAATAGGTATTTTTCTCATTTCACCCTTGGCATGTGATGGACCATAGAAGAATGTGTAACATATTATAAGACCACCCTAAGACTCATAAATGTAGAACATGAGGATGTGACATATAGGATTTTCCCTTTTATGTTAATGGAATCTACATATGATTGGTTACTCAACTTTATTGAAGACTCCACCCCAAGATGGGACCATTTCAATTATGCTTTCCTTGCCTAGTTTGGGCAACTGATAGAACCCAATGTCCTAAACTAGTAGTTGGATTGAATAAAAAGGAAGCCCAATGTTCCAATTAAAAACTTTGACTCTAGCTTTCAAAAGATGTATAGCTAGGTAACCATGATTTACCAACCCAACCCTCAACTAACACTTGAAATGTATAAAAATGTGCTAGACCTTTGGACATCCATGTTAATAAGGAGAGACACATCCATAATAGACATATCCTCAACTTACGTAGGGGCTATCAAAGTGGATATATTGCTAAAATTCCAAGGTCACATAATTACCCCCACTCCTTGTACGCTACCATAGACTCCTACATTGAAATTATTGTGCAATATTAATTAGAATTCACCTTTTCCTCAACCATTCCTTATAATACATTAGCTTCCACTATGTTATCCCACTTCAAACCAATAACTAGGTTTCAAAAACCTAGCTAACCAAGATCTAATTCCATAGAATCAACATCAATTGACATTATCCATGAATAACAACACCCAAACCATGCCTCAAGAATCCACTAAAATTGAGTTAGATGTCATTCAATAGATAGTACAAAAACTCAATAATGACTTCCTAGGGATACAGAGACAAGTGAGTAACTATAATACATAAATATTGAACAAAAAAATCACTTATCAAAGACCAAACATGAGCTAAATCCATCCTCACAACCACATAAAACCTTCACGTAATAGACTGCTTGAGATCAATATATTCAAGATAACCTTACTTAGTTGGTGTCAAGTACATAACATGATAACACATGGGGAAATGGATTGCACTAAGTTCAGTTATGCTTTTGATATCTTTAAAAAGGAGATGAAATAATATGAGGTGGACCCTAATCACCCAAAATTCCCTAACTTAGGTAAAGACCCTGATACTACCATGGTGTTGGAAACTATGGATTTTCCTAGCTTAGAAAAAAATAATCTAGAGCAAGGTATTAGTGAGGTACAAGTGTTTTAATAGTTTCAAAGGATAAATTATGCCCTTAGGAATAATCAATAATAATTTCCCATTACTACCTCAACACCCCCTAATAATTATGTAACCCCACTAGACCAAAATGCTAGAATTGATCTTCTACCTCCAATAACTTAAGATCCTAAGTCACCTATGGAAACCCCACTAGTAAAAATCAAAAGAGGTTATAATATAGTACAAGATATGAAAACTCTCAAGGCTAACATTACCCTTCACAAGATTTCTCAAATTATATAACAATGGGATCTCATGTCAAAATCTTTAACATAAAAAATAACCCCATATGCTCAACCAAAACTTAGGGAAGCACACACCAATGTGATCATTCACAAGAATAATATTAAGGTCCCCCTTTTCCTTTTAAAAATCTAGTTATTTGGAAGTAATATGCATAACTAAATAGTGGATTCAGGAGCCTTAGCTAATGTGATGCCAATAAGAATGTGCAAGAAACTCAAATTCAAACAAGGTATTTGTCCATCTAGATAAGTTATAGGTGAAAGTGATTGCTGATTTTTTAAATGTCCACATCTAATTAGAATGTAAGCCTAGGATTCAATAGTTTATAGATATTCAAATGGTGGATATCCTAGAAGCCTATGGCATGCTCTTCAATAGATATTAGTCCAAAGTCTTGAATGGGTATATGGACATAGATTTTTCCCATATGCCATTACCATGGAAAGGAGTATCTAAATAAATAAGATAGGGAACCACACATGAATCATATGATCACTAAATACAATGCCATTAAAGAGAATATAAACATAGTTTCTTCAGACCTATGCATCTATATGCTAAGTACCAAGCCTAAAAAAAACTAAACCAATCATAACCTAGGTCTACTTGACCTATGGTCTCTTTATATAGATGGATCTCACTTTAAATAAGGTAGTGGAGCTAATTTTCTACATATAGGTTGAAATATAATTGCACAACTAACCTAACAAAGTATGAAGCTCTAATCTTGGGGTTACAATTTTCATTAAGACATGAGGCAAACTAATTAAGATTATTTAACAACTATGAACTAGTGGTCATATAGATCAAAACTAAGTTTCAATAAAAACTATCATACCTCAGAAGGTATAAGCACCATGTTTGGGACCTAATCAAAATGTTTAACACATTCAATATCATCCCTATCCCCCAAGAGTAAAATTAATTAGTAGACTCACTAATATTAGTGGTAGTGAACCTAACTGCTTTGGATGCCACTAAGTTATAAGAGTTCTCTATGGAACTCATCCCATGTCCCTTTATCCCAAAAAATGAAATAACTTCTAGGTCTTTGTAGATGACCAATAAATCATACATTTACTCAATAATGAGGGGATATTTGAGGCCAAATTCATAAATAATAAATATAGAGACAACCCTAGGAATGATTAAAATAAGGATGGGATCTTGAATATTCATGGAAACTAGATCTTGAAGGGGATGATTTCACTAGATAGATCATTTGATGTGTTAAACCCAACCTTGCAGGATAAAAAACCCAACTTCAAAGATCAAAACTATTGACTCATTAATATTGGTCGTACAAAGAATTCCCAAATGGTTGATGTGGGTCTAGATTAGATGGACCATGAATTCTATAAGTTATTAAGGTTATTACTTAAGATATAAGGATGTGATTTATTGGGAATATGAAGATCTTAAGGTCTTTGACCCAAGAGTAATCACTCATACTATCCCCTTAAAACCCATTTAAAATCCTTTTAGATGAAGGTAGAAGCTGGTAAACCCGAATTTGGAGCCTTTGATTCACAAGGAGATCTATATGTTACTCTCTATGGGTATAACTTTCCTAGTTTACCACTCTAATTGGGTGCCTAACCTCATTCTTATGTGAAATAATAATGGATAAATCTACATGTGAATGGACTTACAAAACTTGGACCAGGCCTTGGATAAAGATAACTATGCATTCCCATCTCTATATTAAGTGATCCAAATGGTGATCAAGTGTCAGATGATGTCCTTCTTGGATGGCTTATTAGACTACAACCAAGTCTTATTCAACCAAAAACACACAACTAAGACCATTTTCACTACCAAGTGGGAGACATTCAGTTATAAATAGATGCCTTTTGGATTAATCAATGCTAGTCCCATTTTTTAAAGTGAAATGGACTTTGATTTTGAGGGCCTTATAGTTAAGTGAATAAAAATATATTTGGATGAACTAATCATGTTTTAAAAATATATTTAAGATCATGTGAACCACTTGGAAAAGGTATTTGAGAGATTCAAAAAGTATGGCATTTCTTAAAACCCAAAGAAGACCATGTTCAGTGTCGTCGAAGGTAAGCTTCTTGGTCACATTGTCACAAAATAAGGTAGTACTATCAAATTTTAAAGGTTATTTTTAATTTATAAAATAGTTTTACCTAATATCAAGAAGGAATTAAAATATTTGTTTGGGAAAATTAACTTTGTACATAAGTTTATTTGTGGATTTGCTGAAATAGTGAAGCCCTTGAGTGCAATGTTAAAATAGGATTGTAAAGTGGAGTGGAATGAAAAATTAAAGAAATATTTTTAGGATATCAAAGATGTAATCATATAATCCCCAATCCTCATCATCCTAGACTATATGCAGGACTTCTATTTTTATCCTTTCAATTCAAAGAACACCATTGTCACTTGCCTCAACCAAAGGTTAGAAGGATAGGAACACCCTATGGATTTCATGAGTACTAATCTTAAAGATGTCAAGATCTATTATTATAGCCTTGAAAAACATGCCTATGCCCTAGTAAAGGTAGTAAATAAATTTAGGCATTACATCCTCAGGAACATAATACATGCCATTATCCTAGAACTATCTATACATCAAATGTTGAAGTAGAATGAACTAGGTCAAATAAGAGGTTGATGGATGATGAAATTCTAATAATATAACTTAGAAATCAAGTTAACCAAACTGGTTAGAGGACAAGCCCTTACTCATCTAATCATGGAGATATACCTAAGAATTATACTACACCAGGTGGACTAATAGAGGGTAATACAATATGAATAGTACACCCCAAACATGCAATTTATACAATATGCAAATGCACCATTAAGACTCAACCACACAAAGAAGATCCTTCTATTTGAAGACAATGAACTATATATTAAAGAAAAGGAGTTCTATTTAGAAGAAACCATGAAAGAATATACCTATAGTGCATATCACAAGAAGAGGCAAAGGAGATAATGTCAATCTTCTATGAAAAAGTAGGAGATGACCATCCTAAAAAAAAATCCATAGATCACAAGGTTATCTATCAAGTTAATATTAACCCACACTATTCAGAGATGTCCATGATCATATTTGTTTGTACCAAAAATCCCAAATAATTTCTAAGTGGTAAATAAATGTGACAATGCCATTTCAACCCATTTTAGAGTCTACTCCATTAACATAATAGGGAATAGAATATTTATTCATGATTAACCCCAATTCATTGGTCAGTCATATGTTTATCCTGATAGGAATGAACAACTACACTAGATTGTCTAAGGTATTTATGAAAAAAAAGGAGCACTACTACCGAAGTCATCAAGTTTATATATAATACCATAATCACCAATTTTGGGGTTCCCATTTATTTATTATGTGATAATTTCCCCACTTTTCAATCCATCGAATTCATTTAATGGTCTTATGATAATGGGATCACACTAATGTTTTTGTCTAATCACTACTCATAAGGGAAAGGATTGGCATAATCCACTAACAAAAAATGATCGATGCCATCAAGAAATCATTTGGAGATACTCCTTGGGAATGGAACTCATTTCTAAATTTTTCCTTATGGGTATAGATCACACAAAGTATAAACAAGTCCTAAAAAGTTCTTGTATCCTTCTAGTCTATGGATTAGAGCCAATCATGCCAATCAACCTCATGTTGATGACTTAAAGGTTCATGTAGTAGTTCATGCGATCAAATGACAAGGTTAATTCTAGACTCTTTGACTTGATTGAGTTAGAGTAAGCCTAAGATGAAGCTCTATTGAGATTTATAAAACATAAAGATAAAGTCAAGATGTGGTTTGACAGGAGGGAAAAGATCAAGACCTTCAAGATCTCTGACCTAGTCCTAATGTGGAAAAAACATTGATGAGAAGAAATGACAACATTCAAAAGTAAATACCCTATGGATCAGCACATACCAGATAGCCAAAATACTAGGCCAAAATACCTTTCATATTAAGGATCTTGTGGGCAACAAGATACCACTTCTAATAAATATGTAGTTTTTGAAGCACTATTTCTTAGATATCCCCTCCAATGTTATTTTTGAATAACCTAATCAAAGGTGGTAATGTATATATTAGATATATTTGCTTTAATTGTGTGTTTTTTATGTTGTGTGATTTTAATTTATTTTGTATTTTCACCCTCTATCTATCATTTTATTCTATAATGTTCCTTTGACGCTCATCCCTTGTAAGTAACTAAATTAGGTGGTGGCCAAAACCTACAATGATTGTTCAGGTGCATGGAGACCCATGTTAAAGCTTTCAATCTAAGTGGTTCTAGGATAGTAAAAGAAAATTTTGACATCTAAGATATTAGATTCTAGTGATTCTTGGAGAAAAATTTGTATTTTATAATAACCTATACCCCAATATAGACACCAAACTACACTTAAAATAATGACTTGAGAAGATACAAAATTATTCAACTTGATAAAAGATTGGTTGGTTATTTATAACTTCCCCCTCATCCATTCACCATTGTCTTGGTCCCAAATCCTCAATGTATAAGATTAATTAATAATGGTCTTTCCATAGAAAACTTAGAAAAGAATAAAGAAAACATGTTGAATCTAAATTTTGATTCTACCTCAAAAGGGTTATATATGCAATCTCAACCACATGCTTTATGACTTCATTGGTACTGGAACAAGGATATGCATTGTAATAGAGTCATATTTTTTAGGGATATGGATTCCCATATAAAAATAGATCAATACCTTATCCATCCACCTAAGCCATCAAGCTGACAACACCCCATAATAATCCTGATAACAAGTCCAACTTTGATTACTTGAATACAATCTAAGAATTGATTAGGAATGAAAATCACTTATCACACATGTTGGTGGCCATATACAATATGGAAGCTCACAATGCCACTTTATATATTGATACTTTAGTGCCTCATCAGTTTTTTGGTCAATAAATCCCCCTTATACAATCTATATACCATGTAGGGATAGAAAATAAAATGACTAGGTTATATGTGCTTATCATCACTTTCACTACAAAATTCACCGTTTGTTGTGGCAAACACACCCCATTTTATTTTAAATGGGGGACCCCTATAAAAAGTATCATAAACCATATATTCAAGGTCTTTTCTTTTATTCTCATCAGTGACACCTGATCAAATCTTTGAAATATACATTGAAGTGATTTCCCCAAGTAGTAATAGGGATCTTTTATTTCTCTTTAGAACTAATAAGTGTTTGTTCTTTTTATAAATCATGGATCTAATGTTATAGGTTGATTTTTGATTAAATATCCTAGATTATAGTTCCTTTATCAAAGTAATAGACTCATTACCCTCTATGGAAAATTGAGATATCCATATTTAACAAGTAAGTTTTAATGTATTGCATTCCTTTCAATTTTATTATTTAGTCATTTTTAAAATTTTGTAGAGCCCATCCAAATGGGAAGGTGCCATGTCACTAGGTTTCAAAGGAACCAATCCCATAGACCTATCAGAGATGTTAACGCTTGGGAGAGTCTGGCCAAATGGGAAGGTACCACATTACCAAGTGTTAGAGTGTAAAACACCTTGGACCTATTAGAGATGTTAGAGCCTAAGATATCATAGTTGAATGGGAAGGTTCCATATCATTGAGTATTAGAGTGACTAGTACCTTCCACCTGTCAAAGATGTTAGAGCCTAAGAGATCCTGACCAAATGAGAATGTGCAATGTCATTGAGTGTTATAGAGGCTAGTCCTATGGACGTTTCAAAGATGTCAAAGCCTAGGAGAGCCTATCCAAGTGTGAAGTCACCACATCACCCACGGCATGGATGAACTAGCAGCCACCTAAGGCATTATAAATATCTAAATAAAGTATAAATAAAATTATATGTACAATCAATGTGTGTCACACATCCTAAATCAACACATCGCCTAGCCTAGGGGAATGACATAGAGTACATAGATGTGCTTAGGTGTCAACCATTAGTGGGAATAAAAATGATAAAATGACACATATAAATAAGTAAGAGTTAGCTAATAAGCCTCTAAGAGATGCGACTACATGACTACCATGCACTATGAATTAACATAATGGGAAGTTGGACCCAATTAGATAGTTTGAAAACATCCCATTACCATTGCTATATCTGGTTGGTGATGGAGGATCATGGGATCTAAATTTAATTATATATTTATAAATAAAGAGAGAAAATGTAGCCACCAACTCAAATTCAAATTCACATCAAGTGAGATACAAAATGTCATTAATATCAGAAGATGTATGCATGCACTTATAAAGACTAAGAGAATGTTGCTAGTGGTTACCATTACTACCTTTGAATAAATATCTAACTGCTTGATTTTAAAATTTCATAGATCCCTTGTATCCCATGCCTTTTACACTAAAATATTCCTAATTTCCCCTCAGTCCTGCTCAAATGACCACTTCATTCTCAAACCCAAAGGCTAAACCTGAGTATCAATACACCACATTCTTAGACAAATTAATTAAGTATAAGCAATACAATGATATATTTAAAGAAATTGAGGTCCCCAAGGATTTTGTCAAAGATGATGACTAATAGGATAAGTATAAGGATGCCCTTAGGTCTTATAATAATTATGAAATCAACTAAGCCATCACTAAACTAGAGGAATTTCCCTGCATCAACCTATTAGGTGACATCCTTCATAGAGCCATCTATGTATAATATGGATTCAATGAATGGGTATAATCACCTAAATCTCAAAACCAATTTGATGATATATCCAAGAATGAATTAAAGTCATACTACTCCCTCCCAAACTTTTATTTCTCCTATGATGAAATATTAGTGTCAGTCTGGATTCGTACCTACCATATCTATGATGTCCTCTATGACTAGCTAAGAACCTTGACTCAAAATGGGTTAATAAGGATAATATCAACACCTACCCCATATGAACCTTCTAATATGAGGTTTAGGTAGGCATGATCCTACTAAACTAGTTATTTTATGGCTAAGACTACCAACATGTCAATGAGTTGTGGGTGCCTCTCTTGTAGATGATCCTGACTCACCCCTAATGTCTTAAATATGGGGGATTGATTAACCTAAAGTTTTTCCACACCATCATAGATTCTTTAGCTAAGGTAAACTTCTATATGATGAACTACCTACTATACATTGTCTACAAGACAATTTCATTCAAGCCTTCAAACTTTAATACATGGGTTCGTAATGGCTTGACGGTCCACATGGTATTTTATGAGTTGTATGGACACCAATTCCACCATCACATCTGAGACATTTACAAACACTTATATCCAATTGTATACCATGCCATCAATGGAACTCTTATTACATGGCTCGTAATGGTAATATGATATTCTATCATAGTTATTGGGGACTATTGTTTATAGAAGTATAATACTATGATCTAGATCTAGGGTTTGATCAAGGATCCCCTCCATCTATAATATTATATTCTTGACTACCTAGTATAATAATAGATTTTATATCAACTAGTGGAAGGCATATTTGGTTTTTATGTACAACACCAGAAGAAGGCATGCCCATAAATTCAAATCACCATATAACACCACATCTACAAGACCTTCCCCTTAATAGAAATATGGCATCTGAGAAAGACTTCTTCACCCTTAACAAATATAAGGTCTAATAATGGGACCCTAAATGGGTAATTTAATATCGCTTATTGTAGCACTCAACCTACCTCAACATAAATTATGATAATGAAATTGAATATGATGATGAGCTATATTTGAACACCACCAATGACTAAGAGGTTCTATCCTAGATAATGACAAAGAATATAAAGGGAAATAAGGCTCAATAAGGCCCCTCTATGCCACCTCTTTCTCTTACTCAATCCATGGAGGACCTAATTCCAATAGCCCTAGCTATGTTTTAGACGATCCTATAATCTATCATGCCACCTTCTCCCATTGATCTCTAGCTCTAGCTCTACTTCTACCAGTATATCTTAGGCATCATGCTCCAAATTTTCCTCCTCTAGTTTTTCCTCATTACTTGGATCCTTATCTACCTCATCTAGTAGCTTTAATAACTAGGATGCAATAAAGGTGGCCCTAAACTATATGATGCCAAGCATCCCAAACATAGCCTACTCAACCTTAAAAACCATAACCCATGAGATTTGATGTGGAAGGTAACCCGATAATGAGTCCATATTGAGGAACCTAAGAGGCACCCATCCAAGCTCCCTCGCTCACTCCTCTATATCCTCCCATTTCCCTTTGACCTCTCACTTCCATCACTTTTCACTCCTAATTATAGTCTAAAATAGTTCTAATCTAGCCCCATAGGTTTCCTAAGTGGTACTTCCCTTATTTCCCATTGTCCCCCTTAATATTTCACCCAAGTACCTTTCTCTTAAATCCTTATGATTGTCTTTTCTTCATTGTTCCCTTTTACTCCTCCCATCTCACAACCTAGAATACTCCTAGTGCCTCCATTCGGTATGTCTTTTAAAGTGAGTGTGACTACAACCTTTGATAACATACCACTTATAGTAAGGACCCTCCTAGTGCCTAGTTTATATATTGGGTGCTCCCTTTAATATATCGATGTTTTGTATTATTAGACCCTATATCCACTATCATCTGGTCAGACCATCTACTAAAACATCTATAGATGACCTAAGGAAGAGGCTAAAGAAGAAATAGAAGGTAACCCACACTTATCTCTAGACTAAAGGCCTTATACTCTAACTCCACCTCCTAGATAAGACTTAATAACTCTTTTATCCCTAGAAGTAGCATCTTAGTGTTTATCTCCTTGTTCCCCTCTTTCCAATACAAAAAGGCTCCATGAGATTCACCATTAACCATCCCATCTCTTCCCTATTATTCCATGACCCATTCTTAGAGGTAATTTGGCCTTAGGTGAACCTAAATTAGGAATAGATGTAAGATAAAATGTTCCCTTGGGACTCTATTTCATTTTCCCTCCTTTCACTCCCATGTTCCCCTTACCTCCACTCATTTCCTCTTTCATTGATTCTAATTCCTCTATCTCCCTTGCACCTCATTTTATACCCTTCACCACCATTTAATCCACACCTCATATTCCCACTATAACTTTATGGATGGTCTTGGGGTCATATGTGTTTTGATTGAGCCTATGGGAGTATGAAGAGAACACTCACATATAACATTATCTAAGAGGGGAAGCTGATGATATGATAGACCCATCAGTATTTATTCTCCCTCACCAAGGTGAGAATATCCACCATAGAGGAGAGGATGGATGAGGACTCATTATCCATCCTACATGTTATCCATGATATGTCTAAAAATATCTTCAAGGGCATGCAAAACCATATTTACACTTTATAAGACCATATGAAGAGTACTTTCTCAATCAGGATAATTGGGAAGGTCAAGGATGACCTCTTAATACTTTTATCAATCATTGGGAAATTAGTGGAGACCTTGGTCAATGTTAATTCACTTACCCAATAGACTTAGGACTACATGGAGAGGATTACAAAGATCAATGGGAAATGTCAGAAGATATAGGCATTGGTCAATAAAGGCTTCATAGAGCTAAAAATGATGTTGATCTTATACTTAGGGTTATACCAAACATACATTAGTAACATGATATTTGAAATGGAAGAGTGGTTATCCTTGTCCCACACTATAATAGGACCATTGGAAGAGGGAAATAAAAATATATTAAACTAATTCAATGAGGTCAATATATTTGTGATATTCTAAATAGATGTCACCTGGCTCGATCAGTGTAATATAAATCCAACAGGTCAGTTTGACTAGGTTATGAGGGAGAGAGTGGCCAAGGAAAAATAGAAAGGATTTTATGTTGTTTTTTATTTATCAACTTAGTCCACAAATACCATTAACTAGGTCTCTAAAGTCCAAGAATCAATAAAATCACCTTATTATACCTCTTAAAGACTACTAGGTCAAGCCAAATTAATATTTAGGGAGCCCATAATGAACATGGATAAGACATATAAGGAATTTGACCTCATTTCATTTACTTTGGAAACTATTAGTGCCTATTAAAATTAGTTATGATCATATCCCTCTCATTTGCCTCCTGATTTTAACTAGTGGTCCCATGTATATCTTTTGTAGGTTTGTGAGGATTATTTTGTTTAAATTTTGAAATATGGTTATAAATACAATGAGTGGCCATAATGGCCTAGGATGAGATCCTCATGCTTTTTGGAGGTGAGACCTAATCCTTATCTATTTAAGGAAGATTTGTACTGTATTATAAGGTTAACTAAAATTGCTAGAAAGTGTTGTCAAATTAATGCCAAGATTTCACCTACATTTCTTTCATCAATTTATCATATAAAATCATCCCATATCTATTATTGTAACAACATTTTACTCTTTTAATGAATATAATATCTATTTTATGCAAGACGGTCTCTTGTGTGTTTTAATTTTATTTCAACTTTATGTTTAAATGATCATCAATGTTAGGTTAATTAGATTAATTATTTAGTACTTTATCTATGTCATGGTTATGATGTGCTTATATATTATAATATTTTTATGATTTATTTCATTTCCCCTTTGGTAGTGTTGGAAATTTGTGTGTTAATATGCATATTCTCAGGTGGTGTTTATGTGTTTTTAAAACTAGACCCCTATTTATCATCATTAGTGAGATCTCAAATTGAAGGAATACTACCAAATCCTTCAGACTCTTTCCACTATATTTTATTGGAGGTATAACTCTAGTGAAACTTAGTCTATAGTGGTATAACTGTGGTAGTGTCACTTGGCTCAATGATCAGTACATTGAGTTCATTTTAGACTTGGAGGTTTCCCTTCTCTACCTTATCTTTCTCTCTCTTTTATTTTTGTTTCATCAAATTGAAATATCCTTTTTTATTATGTTTATAAAGATTAATCCCAACAATCAAGTATTCATAATAATCTCTAACTTATGTGTATACATTGAATTAAACTTTTGGTGGTAATAGTACATCTCTTGGAGACTATTCATGTAAACTCTATTTATGAACTCCAATACATGTAGTCATGCTCTCATCTAATCCTAGATCAGTCATAAAATGGAGTATGAAATTATTTAGTTGTCCCTACCTTACCATTTTTAAATAATTCCCAATATCATGGGTGTTTCATGAGGAGTAGATTGGAGTGAACAACAACCTTATATATTGCCCAGAATGTTGTAAACCAGTTTATCTTCCATATCTATAAGTTATATAACATGAATTTATTTTATAACTTGATATACACCTACATCCTTGTCATAATCCTATGTTGACTTAAGTGTCATATCCCAACATAATTTTCCAATGCCCAAAATTCATGTAATTTACAAATGAAATGTACCATAAAAACTGCCTAATTTATTTTATGATGAATATTCTAAAAGAGGATTGGTATAAATATAAGAT
Organism: Torreya grandis; assembly: GCA_037957365.1. Taxonomy (NCBI): domain Eukaryota; kingdom Viridiplantae; phylum Streptophyta; class Pinopsida; order Cupressales; family Taxaceae; genus Torreya; species Torreya grandis. The sequence continues at coordinate 300,045 of JARHVA010005106.1, read as the reverse complement.
CAACCTTCATTCATTTCTCACCTATCATTCATACCAAAAATAATTCAATAAATCACTCAGTGGAGTAAATATTCCCTATTTTGTCATATTTCCATATCAGTCATAGGGACAACATAAATACAAGTATAAATTATTAAAAGAGTATCCCAAGGGATATAGTTTATAGGTTACAAACTAAGTCATTATGGTACTTAGTTGTCACAAATTACATGATTCATACATAATCCCACACATATGGGAGAAATACATAAGTTTTATTCCCTCTTTAAAGCATTGGTTATGTAGATAATGTGCATTGATGGAGGCGTGTTTGGGTTAGTTTCACACCAATGCCCACTAACCCATTTTTCACATATCCAATAAGAAGATGAAGAAATAGGTTATTTTTATTTAACAATGAGTGATAGTACATGAAATATATTTGAGTGAACCAAAGTTAATGAAATATATTACCTATAAGCATCCAAGTGGTAGCATATATTTTTAGCAAGAATTCTATACTAGACACTTGTATCTAATCTAGACAACAACATCGACACAACCATCCTAGGCTCATCCATGTGTCCTATGATATAAATGAACTTAATCAAGAATTTGGTGACTATTACATGAAATTATTATAGTATAATTCATGCATATTCAATATATATATCTTTATTAACATCAAAACCAATCAAGTATCTTGTTTTTCATTATCATTACAATATCTAACACAGTTATGTTTCATATTTTTAGCATATCGTATTATAATAAATATAGTATATGTTCTAATTGAGTATTGAAATTAATTGGCCTACTATAGATATATTTATCACCCTTGTGATTATTTATTTTTATATTCTTATTCTTATATATCCTATTAGGATCCATATCCAATTTAGGGCTAAACAAATATGTATATTCATGACTAACACACCCAATCATAGTCTAAGGTGAAATCTATAAATTAACATGTATATAAAGGCCCATTTAAATTTTAAGTTAAGATTTACTCCAAGAGATTGCATGATTATATGATCATGTGATCCCATTGTAATTTTTATGTCTATTCTCTTTGATATATCAAGTTTTTTTAAAATATTGTACATCATGATTTATTAGATTTCAAGATAAATGTTAATAAATTTTGTTCACATAAAATAGGACGTGTAAAGAGATAAAATGGATTTAAAGTTTCAATGAATATACATAGTTTGTTGAGGTCATGTTAAGATCAAAAGAGACCTCTATGACTCCATGGCCTCATGAAATTTCCATGTGTTTTATTCTAATGTTTTAGACTTATCAACAATAATGTCTATTTTTTATTAATTATTTAACTATGGTATACTTATTTATTCTATAGAGGGAAACCATGCATGTAAAGGAATTTTGTTATAGTATAGATAAAGGTTTAATAGATATAATATTTTTTATTAAGTTATTTAAATTTATTTTGACTTCATGCAATAGAGATAACAAAAGACTAGAAAGTATGTGTGTGTTTTCACATTTGCATTTATTATGGCCTAATTCAAATTATTTATCCTCTCTTTCCTTTACTGTGTCTAATCATAACATTAATGAAAAATAAAATAAATCACAATATAAGGAGCTTGGTTGATTTTAAAAAATAGGCCAGAACTTACTTTTCAACATATTAATGGACATGGTCAATCATATCTTAAGTTGTCATTGATGTCAAAGAGAGCATGTTGTACTAATGAATTAATGACAAAGTGATTATATTGAGATATTAAAGATATATGGTACATGTATATGTCTATAAGGATAAATAAAAGGATGTGAGGAATCCATACATGTCTTGGAGGAGCTCTGGTATGTTTTTTGATCATTTGGAATGAGTAAAATGCATCTTCTAGCTTAAGAGAAGCCAAACCGTCACTGCACGTCATATAAATATGAAAGATCAAACAAGTTTCAGAATTTATTTTAGGTCCACAAAAGTCAATATTAGTTAAAGGATTACATGGAGATGTTTTATATAGTGTGAAGAAGCTAACTTTAAAATTTGGAGTCTTGAAGTGTTGTTTATCTTAAGTTATAAAGTTTCAAAGTTATTCTAACAGACTGTGATGGGTTAGAGACCAAAAAGTTTAACCATGTCAAAGACTAAGGTAATGGGTATAGAAGATACAATGGTGAGTGATTAATCATAAATATTGAGATAAATGGTGTGTATAGAGTCAACATATCAAAGGTTTCATGCGTACATGATAAGCGTCACAAGCTCACTAGTTTGACAGAAGATCAATGGTGAGTGGTGGTTCATACTAACAAAGATTAATGCTGCAAGACAAGTCAAAGATTAAAAAATGAATGTGAGACTACCAAGTGGAAAAATAAAAAGAGACTATAAATAAAGTATTTATAATGCATGTAATGGTGACAAGTGTCATAATATTAGGAGTTCTGAGCAAGATCTAATTATGAGCACTACAAGATAAAGACTATGATACTCAACAAAGATTGATGGTGTATATGTGGTCAACATGATCAAGGTTTAACATTTGGATTGTGGAGAAATATGAGTTAAATTTAGAGATACTTACAATATCAAAATTATGAGTTGAGTGAGCTAATAAAATAACATGAAATGTGTTCTAAGTGACTAAGGTTTAACTATGACCATTTACATTTAAATGTTTGAATTTAATGAAGGAAAGACTAGTGCTTATTTTTTGAGCCATAACTTTTGATATATGTATAATTTGATGTTAGATTAAAAGTCAAAGTTATATAGGACTTCAAGTATCATCTAAAAATATTAATTTCTAGGTATAAATGTTTGTAAAGTTAAAATTATTGAGCTCCAAAATTTATTATGTGTTCATTCATGCTTTACAAGTAGCCCAAGAAAGGTAATTAAGTTATTATTGATGGTATTTTGATGTCTCAAGATGAGATAACTATCAGAGAGTGTTTTATACTCCATCAAGACCATATGTGTGTATTATCAAGGTTTGATCAATTGGATTTAGTATGATCAAAGGCTTAGAAGGTGACTGTGTGTTCATTCATGTTGGCTATGTGAAGAGAATGTTGTTTGAGTGAATTGAGATATAACAAAAGGGTGTTTTGATGATTTTTATCACTTATTAATGACCTATATATTATGTGTCATGGTTCCATGTATTTTAAAGTGTTCTTGTGTTCTTAGTTTGATCATATAAGTGTCAAAGAAGTAAATGGGTCTTCATATGACCTAAAAGGTGACTTAGGCCTATTTGAAAGAGGGTTATTATTAAAGGTGACCCATGTTAGATGAATTAAGGGTGAATACATGTATTTTGGATAACCAATAAGGTTATGATCATAATAATCATGAAGATTCCATAAAAGGTAAAACTAAATGTGATGGTTTCTAGGCTTGTTGAATAAACTTGTGTAGACTTAAGGAATATGTGTTAAGAGATAGATAAATACATGTATGAGCTAAGTGAAGAGAAGGTGTATGTTTTTTGGATGATTTAAAAGGTATTTTAGAGAGATGACTATGTGGATAACCTTTTAGTCATGATTTTTTTATGATTATAGACTTGATTTAGGTTTGTAGTTGAGGATGAAAGAAGAAGCTTAGGGTGATCCAAAAGGGTGGTTTCGATGAATTTACTCCATGAAGCAAGGTTGAGAGAGTGTTGAGGATTGAAGAGAGTTAATACACATTGTGACTCCATCAGATTGATATGCAATCAAAATTCTAGATTTAATTATTTCATACGTGTTGTGTGGGTGCTCAACATCTAGAGCAAGTGGGTGCTTGTTCATACTTATGGGTGGGTTCTCATTATGAAGTGGGTGCTTCACTAAAAATGTCTCTTTTTTGTAATCATCTTATAATAAAATTAGTTCATGTATTTACAATATTAAGAGTGGGTTTTATTCCCCATGAGGGTTTCCCACAAGAACTATGTGTTGTGTGTTTGATCTTGTTTATGTATTGAATGAATGGGCTCTCTTGTTAATGTTTATTGATCAAGTTGATATATGTTGATTGATTAATAGTATAAAATATTTGGAATTAAAATTAAATATCTACCATCATTGATTCACCCCCACCCTCTCAGTGATTGTAACTTCAACAATTGGTATCAAAGTAGGTCCTTTGGTAAAGGCTTAACAGTTTGAAGGAGATCCAAGGTACAATATGGATATCTATCAAATGAAAGAATGTTTTTCCACTAAGAAAGAACCAATGTTTAAGGTATCCAATTATGATTTTTGAACTGTAAGGATGAGTACCTATATCATGCCCCTATTATTTAACACTTGAAAATCTATTTTGGATGGTTATTTTTCACCTACTATTCCTCCATCTAGTTCTATAGATAAGAAGTTATTTGAGAAAAATTCTAAGGCAATGAATGATATCACTTGTGGTCTTTCAAAGACTGAATACACCAAGGTAATTCATTGAATATTTTCTAAGAAAATGTGGGATAAATTAAAGACTATTTATGAAGGAGATTCAAAGGCTAAGTTGGCAAAGTTTTAGACTCATCAAATATATTTTAAGAGTCTTAAGATGAAGGAAAAAGATTTTTTTGAATATTTTATCCAAAGATTTGATGATATTATGAACATCATCAAAGGTCTTAGAGATAATCTTGAAGAAGATACCATAGTTTAAAATGTATTAAGGTCTCTCTCTCTCTCTCAAGTTTGATTCTAAAGTATTTATTTTAGAAAAAAGTCATGATATTACTCAATTGAAGATGGATGAATTACATGTCATCATTATTGCCTATGACATGAGATTAAATGATGATATAACACCAAATAAGGAAGCAACATTCAAGATAGAAATGAAGTATAAGAATAGTTTCCAAGGTATGAAACTCAAGGAGGATGACACATCTGATATTGATGATAATGAATTAATTGCTTTGTTTACAAGAAAATTAAAAATAGGTTCAGGCAAGTATAAGGGTAATCTACCCTTCAAATTCTTTAATTTTGGAGAAGTAGGACATTTTTATAGTAAGTTACCTCATAACCATAAGAATAATTATGATGAAGAGCATGGTGAAGGTTAGGATGAAGATAAGAAGACGTACATGTTTAATAAGAGAAAGAAAGGATTCAGAGAGTATGACAACAAGAAGTCCTTCAAGGAGAGTCTCTACACCAATAAAGATTGTAGCTCATCAGATGAGAGTAAAGATAGTGACTTAGAGTATGATCATGAAGATGATGGTCCTATTAAATATTAATCCCTCTTTATGGCTGAGGAAGGAGTTTCTCATATCGAAAGGAGTCTACTTAGAGTGATTCAGATGATGATAAAGATGAGGTGGACTATGAGACTAAATTAATGAATGCTCTTGAAGGACTAAAGATTGAGAATAAGATTAAAAAGAGGATGAAGTCTCAAATAAAGGAATATGAAGAGGAATTTAGTGTTTTTGAGGCACAAATGAATTCACCAAGGAGCATGAATAAATAGTCAAACATCTTAGTTGTCAATTAAAAATCCTATCTATAACCTTAAAGATAAAGAAGATGAATGTTTAAGGTATGTAATTGAAAATGAGTTATTACAAGATAAGTTAAAGAAGATATCTAGTAAGATAAAGTCATTTTTGAGATTTGAAAAGAGCTCAAGTGATCTAGACAATATTCTGATTGATCAAAAGCATGTAATTGATAGAACTAGTCTTGGATACAAAGAAGAACTAGAAAAGGCAACACAAAAAAAGATGAAGACTAATGTAAATCAGAACTTGAAGGTCAAAAATTAGTCAAGTAATGAATATGCTGGTAGAATAAAGACAAATTAGATTTGATAACTAAATTCCATGAGCTATATAAGTTTCAATGGTTATTGTTACACATGTAATTAGTTTGGGCATAGAGCTAGAGAATACAAGAGACCTGTTAGAAATGAGTTTACATGGAACTATGATAGGGATCATCAATCAAAAGGTGAGTCTTCTTTACAAGGATTAGTTTGTTTTAATTGTCAAAATAATGGACATATTGCAAAGTTTTGTTCAAATCAAGAAAGGCAGAATAAGGTTCTTGAAAAAGTTATAGTCTACTCTAACTTTCAAGAGAGAGGTCACATTGATAGATTATACAAGTAAAGGCCTACAAGATAGAATATGATTAATCAAGATCCTAAAGTACAAGAAATTTTAGCATATATTTTAAATACCTTGGGTTATTGACTAAGGTATATTATTTATGCACCTTGGTTATTTTTTTAACCACTTGGGTTAATAGGTTAGTTTATTTTTATGGGCTTAGCTATTTTATGCTACCTGATGCTTGTGGTTTCTCCCACCCACTATTTTTTGAGGTGGATCTTTTACCTATTTAATAGGCCACTCATGTATTATTTAGTACACTGTTTAATTACATTTATCAATCTATTTGTTGAATCTAATATGGTATCAGAGCTTGCAATTTAGGAAGCTTAAAATGAAGTTTGTGAAGAAAGAGAAGATAGTCTTGTCAAGGAGAAGCATGAAGAAACTATTGTAGAGCCATGAGAGGAATACATTATTCTTTCTTATGACCAGTGGGAAAGCTAGTAATTAGGAGAGAAGCATTAGGAGACTTGTCTCAGTAAAGGAAAAGTAGTAGGAGGCAACAAAAGAGGATCACATGTCTATTTTTATATTTAATGGCTATTTTTATTCAATTTAAAAATTGACTATATTTTCATTCAACCACTATTTTTGGTGAGTGAGGTGATCCGAGCAACAATTCAAATGACAATTCGGGTGATGGGTCCACCTCAATTGATGACAAAACTTTTGAGAGCCATATCTTTTGCACCGTAGCTCTAATTGACTTGCCATTTGAACCGTTGGAAAGCTAATAATGAGGGAAACATAGTGAGATGGCATGGATATTCGATTAATGAAGTTTGACCCCATAAAACCCAATGGAAGTGTCCCAAATTTCAATTTTAGTAGTGTAGTCTAAAAATGGTAACTTTCTAAAAATAATAATTCCTTAAATTCTGTATTGTTGTAAATCGTAGAAGTCAAACCAATCATATCCGTCAAGATTAGTGACCTTCCACATCCTCCCCACACCTTCAAAACATGTATAAATTAATATTTAATCTGAAATGGAAATTAGACATTTCTTCTCAGAGACAAGCATATGTTTGGGTCTACAATTTTAATCAGTAAAACATCTCTTTTTAGAGATAGCATTATTTGAATTGTGTTGTTATTATTTTTGAATTATCTTTCAACCAAAGATTTTCAAGTTTTGGATTAGTGGTATTAGATTGGTTTATCTTTAGAGTGTATGATCCCAAGGATGAGGTCAGATTATAAGAAGCTTGGGTGGAAAATAGAACCAGTAGACTATCCACCTATTCACTCCAAATAACTTCAAATGGCAGACAACACTGATACATCTGATCCTTTCAAGGAAATGGAGAATGAAGCCCTCAAATAGTAGAAAGCATATATGCTACAATAATTCACTCAAATTCTCCAAAAAATTTCAATGGGAAAATCTGGCTCCTCATCCACACCCGTACATCCTTTCAGTGCCCCAACACCCTTCAAGGTTCAGGTGAATTTTGATATCCCTACATTTAAAGGCAAAATCAATGCTGATGTACTAGAAAATTGGTTGGATCAATTGTCATCTTATTTTTCTATAAATAAATTCACCAATAAAGATAAGATTACTTTTTCTCTTTTCAAAGCATCATTACTTGTCAAAAATTGGTGGGAAGTGTATAAAAAGAGATTCAGTGTAGATGATATTGGCCTTGAGATGGAACCTACATGGGATGATTTCATAGAAGCTATAAAGCAAGAATAATACTCCATTGGAGCATATGATGATCTGTATATAGAGTGGAAACAACTTCACCAAGGTAAGGAATAGTCTATTCAAGATTATACTAACATTTTTCATTCTCTATATATGAGATTAGGCATCCAAGAAAGTGAGAAACATAAGGTTCTCAAATATCATGGTAGACTATAATGGTACATATGGGGAGAAATGGTACTCTTCAATTTGGAAACCATCAGTGAGGTACACAAGTTTGCAGTGAAGATTGAATAGAAGCATGGAAGAATGAATATAAAGAATCAATATTCCAAAAGGAAAAGTGACAAAGAAGGTCAAACACAAGGCAAAAATTGGAAGCAAATGGAAGGAAAGACTTGGAAGTGGTGTGATTATCAAAAATCTAGAACTCACTCCAAAGAAGAATGTCGAGCCATCAAGTCATTGCTTTTTTAGTCACAATCCTCAACATCTAATGTTCTACCTCATATAGACCTTATAGTCAAAGAGGTTGAAGAATAAATTGTAGATGTTGATCCTAAAGCCATTATTGCTTCATCATAGACTCACGATGAGATGCTAGATGACAAGGAAAGTTTGTTTCACTCTAAGTTATGGGCGAAAGGTAAGCCTCTGTATTTCATTATTGATAGTGGAAGTAAAAAGGATTTATCTTTGCTAATGTTGTGAAAAGCCTAAATCTATCTATGAAGCCTCACCCAAAGCCATAAAGTATTGGATGGTTGAGTCTAGTGAGAAACCTCTGTGTCACCCACTAATGTCTTCTCTCATATGCAATAAAACCTTTCCAAGATGAGGTCTTTTGTGATGTGGTTAATATAGATGTTTGTGATGTATTCTTTGGTTAGCCATTCATGTATGATCGACATGGTATCTATGAATCAATAACTTGAAGGATCACTCTCACTCTTAGAACATAGTGCTATAGGGTACCAGAGGTACCACCTTCTACATCTATCTCTTTGATTAGTGCCAAAAAATTTGTTCTCATGGTGGTCAAACCACAAGAATCCAAAAGGGTTGATGTTATATCCCAAACTACACAAAAAACACAACAATTGAAACAAATAGATATTGATCTAAAGAAGTTCATGGCCTTCTATCCACAAACTAGTGGTTAGATAGAAATTGTGAACAATCAGGCCCTACATAGTTATATAAATCACAGTCCCTTCCAAGTATGCATCAAGAATCAAATAAAAGTACAACTACCACACTTGATGACAAATATTGATGCAATGGGGACCATTTATTCTCAAGGAGGGAGGAATGATCTAGGAAACAATTCAGATGATAATTCGGGTGATGGATCCACCCCAATTGATGACGAAACTTTTGGGAGCCATAACTTCTACACCATAGCTCCAATTGACTCACCATTTGAACCATTGGAAAGATAATAATGAGGGAAACATTTTGAGATGGCATAGAGCTCTGATAAATGGAGTTTTAGCCCCTAAAATAAAATTAAAGTGTCCCAAATTTCAATTTTAGTAGTGCAATCTAAAAATAGTAAGTTTCTAAAAATAGTAATTCCTCAAATTCTGTATTATTATAAATCGTGGAAGTCGAACCAATTCATCTTCCTCGAGATTGGTGACCTTCCACATCCTCCCCACACCTTAAAAACATGTATAAATGAAGATGTAACCTGAAATGGAAATCAAACATCTCTTCTCAGAGATAAGCATATGTTTGGGTCTAAAATTTTGATCAATAAAACATCTCTTTTTAGAGATAGCATTATTTGAATTGTGTTGTTCTTATTTATGAATTATCTTTCAACCAAATATTTTTGAGTTTTGGATCATGAGGGGTCTAAAAATTTCTATTTTCTAAGAGGAGATGATAGGAACTGACAAAATTCAATTTGGCTGAGTATTTCTCTTAGAATATGCATCTAAAGTTTTTTAGGTAGGCCAATTTTTTTGATTGGCTGATTATTTTTATGAAAATTTTAATCTAAATTTTTATTATTTCAATTATTTTTATTTTTTAATTTAAATAATTCAAAACTTTAGCTTATAAGGGTTATTGAGGACCTACTAGTGAGTAATTAATTTAGAAATCTTGTAGAAGGTGAAAATTTCACCATTTTTGGGGTAAACTATCTGGATGTTGATAGAAAGTAAAATTTTTAAATTAGAGTTGTATATATCTTAATTTGATTGTTTTTGTCATTTTTTAGTATTTTTAAAGGTGGAAAATTTAAAATTTTCCAAATGCTATGCTATTTTTTTGCTAAAAATTGGAGGTATTGACTAGTTTGTGATTTGAGTCTATAGGTACGAGGAATTTTGTGTAAAGTCATTATATTTTTATATTATATTCATTTTTTAAAAAACTAGGTCAAATTGGCTAGTTTACAATACCTCTTATTGTCAGATTCACAAAAAAAATTAGTTTGTAGAGTCATAAGGTTTTGATGATATGTGAATATCAGAATCTTGATCAAATAGTGCTCAATAAAGAGCAAAGTCCTACCACTGGTAATTATGACAATGATAAACATCATCATGAGGCTCTTATATTTTTAAAACTATTATTAGTAGTTAATCTAATCTCAAAGGTTATAAATGTGACCATTGCATCAGTATTATGGACTAGTCTTACTTCTAAATACGAAGCTTCTAAAGTTGGTAAGGTATTATATATTAAGATTTTTTTATTTTCTACTAATATGCAAGAAGGCGGCTCCATTTTGAGTTTTTATTTAAGATCAAGGATATAAATGATTAGTTGAAGGTTATGCAAAATCCTACTAATGAGTAAGATTTGATTGCTCTGGTTATGTAAAATATTACACCATCATTTGAGTCATTTGTGGAGTTCTTACACATGATTTCTAATACACAAACTTTAGACTTTACAAATTTATCCACATTACTATTATAGAAGGAGAGATAGTAGGATAAAATAGTTTTGTATATATCTACTTATATAGAGAGTGCATTCTTCATTAAGGGAAAGGGTAAGTAGTTTGATAAAATTACTAGTTCTACTATAGACACTTCATAAGTAAGTGGTTATAATAAGAGATCGAAGTGGAAGTGTTTTTACTATAAGAAACCTAGTCACCTTATGAAAGATTATAGTAAAAGACAATAGGATATGGCTAACCCTAGAAATAAATCTCATCATGTGAACGTAGCTAAAGGTGAAGGCAAGGAATCATCTTCTGATTTTGATTTCATGGCTTCTAGTGGTAATTATACAATGGATCAAGCTTGGTAATTTTATTCAAGGGCATCTCACCATTATACATGTCATAAGTAATAGTATGTGGATTTTATTGAAAATGATAGTAATAATTAATCTCTATCTTTGGGAGATGGTATGACTCATTTTGTGAAAGGATATGGTAATGTTCATATCAGTTTTAATGGTGTAGTTTGGTATACATTTAAGAATGTTAGGTATGTGTCTGATATGAACAAAAATTTACTTTCAATTAGTGATATCACTTCAAAATATGATTTTTTAATAAATTTTCAAGGACAAAAATGTTTAGTCACTACCAGAGATAAATATATTATTTCTATTAGGATTGGTGATAAAGGATTATATAAGCTTGCAGATCCACAGAGGGTAAAGGAATGTGCACTTGCAATGATTGATAGAATAAGTTCACTATGGCATGAAAGGTATGGGCATTTGAATTACCAGTATTTTATGACATTGAGCAAGATGAAGATGGTTAAGGGGATTCCTTTTAGTTGGGATAGTCATCATGTATGTACTATATTTTAGTTGGGTAAGCAACTTAGACATTCATTTGATGTTGGTAAAGCTTCAAGTGCTAAGGGAGTATTGGATTTGGTACATGTAGATTTGCATGGTCCAATTTAGACACCTACCCCTTTTAGAGCTCATTATTTTCTATTTTTGGTTGATGCTTTCTCTAGGTAAAAGTGGGTATAATTCTAGTGAATAATTCTAATTATTTTTCTAACTTCCTTACTTGGAAAGATATGGTTCAAAAATAGGTGGGAAGGTTAGTGAAATCTCTTAGAATAGATAATGGGGGTGAGTTCATCTCAAAATAGTTTAAGTATTTTTGTGAAACTAAAGGCATACATAAATAGTATACTTCCCCTTACACTCCACAAAAAAATAGAGTTGTGGAAAGGCAAAATAGGTTGGTGATGGACATGGCTCATTATATGGTCCAAAGCAAAAATGTCCCATATTGATATTGGGTAGAAGAATTGAATAAAAAAGTATACATCCTCAATATAATTCCTAAAAAATTATTAGATAATATGACTCTGGAGGAGGCTTAGTCAGATGAAACTCTAGATGTAAGTTTTTTCCAAATTTTTGGTTGTGTAGTTTTTGCAGTTATTCCTAGTCAAAAGGGAAGTAACTAGGATGTAAAAAGAAAATCATACATGTTTTTTGGGTACAATGAGAATTGAAAGTAATAAATATTAATGGATATTTCTATTAAAAAAATTGTGGTAAATAGAGATGTCATAGTAAATGAATAGATGACATACTTCACAACAATTAGTACAATTTCAAATATTGAGTCATTGTTTTCTTTTAATGATTCTATTATAAGTTATGGTGTGAAAGCTATTCATGATTCTAGTTCATCAGTGGAATCACATTCTAAGGAGGGAATTGATGTAGGTCATTACTAGGCTTCAATAGAACAACCAACGAAGCCAAAGTGGTATTCTACCACTATGAAAGCACTAAAGGAGGGAGATTTACCACAAGGTGTGGAAGGAAGAAGATTGAGATCATGAAAGTAGTTTGGTATTAGAGGTCAGCATGAAAATTTTTATCTAACAACTATTGATTCACATGTATTTCATCATAATTCTTTTTCAGAGGCCAAAGGGAGGCATGAGTGGGAATCAACCATGCAATTGGAATATGTTTCCTTGATGAAAAATAAGACTTGAGAACTCATGGAGGTACCACCAGGAAAGAAATACATTGGTTTTAAATGAATTTAAAAGGTAAAATAAAAATCAAATGGTTGCTTGGAAAAACACAAAGATATACTTGTGGAAAAAGGCTATGCACAAGAGGAAAGGATGGACAATGAGGAGACTTTTTCTCCAACTACTAAGATGGTAACTTTTTTTTTTATTATTGTTATCACTACTTAGTTTGGATGACAGGTGCACCAAATGGATGTCAAGAGTGCCTTATTGAATGGTGATTTAAAAGGGGAGGTCTAAATATCACATCCATAGGGATTTCAAGTACTTGGTAAGGAAAATCTAGTCTGTAGGTTCATTAAGTCCTTATATGGGCCTAATCAGGCTCCTTGATCCTAGTATATGAAGATAGATTCATACCTTAGGGAGTATAGTTTTCAAAGGTGTAATTCTATACCAACTCACTATGTAAAGGTGTCTAGTGATGATATCTTGATTCTCATTGTATATGTTGATGATATATCCATCACTAGGAGTAGTGTCAGTCTCATTCAATAGATGAAGGCTAACATATGTTGTACTTTTGACATGACAGACTTAGGACTATTGAAATATTATTTAGGTGTTGAGTTTTGATAAGGTGATTATGTTGTATTAATGTTATATAATAAGTATGCCAAATAATTAATGGATAGGTTTAGAATGATGGATTTTAATCCAAATCACACACCTATGAAATTTGGAGCTAAAATTTTAACTAACACTACTTCACCTCTAATCAATGAAATAGTGTATCAACAGCTAGTGGGTAGTTTCATTTACCTCACTACCACTAGACCAAATATATTTTTTATAGTGAGTTTTCTATCTCACTTCATGTCTAAACCATATGAAGTTCATTAGTTAGCTTAAAAATGGGTATTAAGATATGTCAAAGTGGATTAAATAAAATCTACTATAGGGTATGCATTCACTCTTGGTTCAGGAGTTTTGTCATGGTAGAGCAAACTATAAACTACAATGGCATTAACTTCAAAAATAGTAGAGTATAAAGCTATGGTTAGTAAATGCTGTGAAACTATGTGGATAAATAAAATCTTTGAGGATCTTAAGTTCAAGTCATCAAAGCCTACTCTAATTTTCTATGACAACCAGAGTGTTCTAAATATGGTGAAGAATCTAGTATTCTATGCCAGGACCAAACACATTGAGGTTCACCATCATTACATCTGATAGTTGATTATGAATGAAGAAATCAGTCTCTTATAATACCCCACTACATAGAAACCAACTAATATAATGACAAAACCACTTGGTATAGACATGTTCACAACATTCAGAGACAATCTCGGTCTTGTTTCTAGTTTAGTCATTAAGGGAGGGTGTTAGCATATTATTGTAAATACCTTGGGTTATTAACTAAGGTATATTATCTATGCACTTTGGTTAGTTGTTTTAACCACTTATGTTAATAGTTTATTTTATTTGTATGAGATTATATATTTTACACTACCTAATGCTTGTGGTTTCTCCCACCCCTTATTTTCTTAGGTGGTTCTTTTGACTATTTAATATAACTCTCCTATATTGTTTAGTACATTGGTTAATTACATTTCTTAATCTCCTTATTGAATATAATAAGAAAGAATCCAAGTTAACTCATTAAAACCAAAGGTGGTAAGTGTGAGTCATTATGAGTCTTTAGGTCCAAGTAATCTATTTTCTATGGTGTATAATGTTACATAAGTTAAAGAGTGCCAAGGGCTCTCATTATTTGTTCATGTTGTGAATGAGGAGACAAAGCTCAAGGAGAATACCAAGGTGCTAGTTGAGGTTAGTTCTAAGCTATGTATGGATTGAAGTGAACATCCTATCATTATTGAGTAAGTTTCATGCAAAGAAAATTAGTTGTCAATAACTAGTGATGAAGTTCTAAATTGCAAGGAATATTCTTTAGTTGTGAAGGTATGCCATGAATACTTGTTATCTCCATGTATTGTCAAATCAAGCTTGGAAGAGAAATAAAATATTATAATAGATGTGCATGTTTGTTATATTAATCCTAAGATGAAAAAGAAGAAATATAAGTATAAGATGACCAAGGAGAAGTATTATGAGGAGTTATGGGCAGCTCCTAGTTTCAAACTATTCTAGGACACTATGAGTTAGGGTGTCTCTATCTAGGATTTAAGGAGACACTTGACAAGAAATAGGAAGAATGGTGGATGCCACTTGAGATTTTGTTGCTTTTTTATGACAATAATATCATTTAAATATATGCTTGGTTAATGGGGAGTAATGAGTCTTATAAATTTTCTCCAATATTTTATGATGGAATGAAGTTATGTGTGCAAGGTTTGTAGGCTAGGTATGGAGATATCCAAGTTTCATTAAAATTTGTTAATGTGTCTTAATGGAATATAAAGGTGTAATGACTTTATTTATATGTGTTCTAGGTGATTTAAATATTTGAATATTTTTGTGTGTAATTGGAGAATTTTTATTTGCTCTCTGATTTCCTAGTTTGTACTTAAGGGTATGCAAGTCAAAAACCATGGTATAGGAAATATGGACTCGAAAAGGAGTCTAGGATCAAAATTTGGTCCAAACTTATGTATTGATGACCTCTAAGTATGGGAAAAATTTTAGTGGTGGGTGTTGACTGTAAGGTGATGTGTTGATCAAGTTTTTCTTAAGAACCTAAGTGTTTTGGCCTTTGTTGAAAAGTGGTTTTCATAATGAATTGAGGTCTAAGTCATCTTAATCAGTTTAAGTGACTCAATGGGTGCTCAAAAATTCTTTCATAGTATTCTGAAATTATATGGTTTGGTTCCATAGATGAGGATTTGTGCAAATAGAGGGCTAATTAGCTAGTAGGTTTATGAAGGAAGTATGTTGTAGGGGAAGAGTTGAGTGTTTATTTTTAACATGTTTATGGGGGAATGTGATTGTACTATATATATGAAATTCCAAGCCATGAAATCTCATACATAGAAATTTATGGCCTTTGCAAAGTCTAAGCAGGGCTATAAGGCCTCTAAACAAGGATAGTATGAAGAAGTGGATTTTTTGGTCATTTTATCTAAAATACCAAGATGATATGAAGATGCTCAAGGGATGATTGAGTTTAGATGACCTAGGTGGAGTCCCTGTTAGTGTTCTCAAGGTGAGTTCAAGTAGTTTTTGATGTTCTAGTGTGTTTTGTCTTCATAGAGAAGAGTATGATCAAAGAAGAGTGTATTCTTGGAACATGTTTAAGAAGTTTAAAGTAAGAAGTGGTATGTATAGTGTTGAGGGTATTTTATATCATATCTCCTAGGTTTTCCTTTCTTGTTGTTGGTCTCGAAATATTTGTTCATATTGGTGTATATCAAAGACAAGATGACATGATATGGAACATAGAGTTAGGGGGAGCTTTCTAAGCTCTGTGGGAAGCTTGTCAGGTCCAAGGATCAAATAAGTATGAGTTTATATGGATGCATGTCAAATTTGAAGCCATTGATTCATTTTCATGGATGTATGTAAATATCTTGAACATCTTAATAAAGTATTTTGATTGCATACATGATGTTCAGGAATTATTGTTGGCATGTTGAGGAAGAGATCCTTTGTCATTAAAGTCAAAGGGGGAGAAAGATCATAACGGAGAATTGTTTAGTATGAGAGAAGAGATTATGAGTGTGGTTTTCCATCAATGACAAAAGGGTATATTGTTGGAAATGGTCATTGGTGTCTTAAGTTGTCATTGATGTCAAAGATAGAATGTGGTACTAATGCATGAATGATAAAGTGATTAGATTGAGAGATTGAAGAGATATGGCACATGTACAGGTCTATAAAGACAAAGAAGGCATACATATATGTCTTATAAGATATATATTATGTTTTTTGATCATTTGGAATGATAAAAATGCATATTTTAGCTTAAGAGAAGCTAGACCGTCACTAAACATCACACAAATATGAAATATCCAACAAATTTTAGCATTTATTTTAGGTATGAAAAAAGTTAATATTGGTCAAAGGATTACATGGAGATGTTTTATATAGTGACAAGAAGTGACCCTAAATTTTTTAAATATTGAAGTGTTGTCTTTCTCAATTTTTAAATTTTAAAAGTTATTCTAGCAGATTGTGATGGGCTGAAAACCATCAAATTTAACCATATTGAAGACTGAGGTCATTGGTCTAGAAGATCCAATGGTGAGCACTTAATCATACATATTGAGATAGTGGTGAATATGAAGTCAACATGCCAAAGTTTGCATGCATAGGTGACACGTGTCACAAGCTCTCTAATTTGATAGAAGATTAATAGTGAGTGGTAATTCATACTGATGAAGATCAATGGTGTGGGATAAGTCAAAGAGTCAACAATGCACACTAAACTGCTAAGTGGGATAAACACAAGGGACTATTAATAAAGTTATTAAAAGGCATGCCAAGGTGCCAAGAGTCATAATATTGGGAGTTATAAACAAGATATAATGATGAGAATTGTAAGATAAATATGAAGTTACTTAGCAGAGATTAATAGTGTGTATGTGGTCAAGATTTCAAGAAGGCACAAGATGAGGTCAACATGTTTGAGGTTTAATTTTTAGATAGTGGATCACTATGAGTTAAAGTTTGAGATAATTATAAATAATATCGATGGTGTGATTTTAGTGAGATGAGAGAAGAGCATGATATGTGTTCTAAGTGACTGAGGTTTAATTATGATCATTTGGATTTAAATATTTGAATTTTATGAAGGAAAGACTCGTACTTGGTTTTTGATCCATAACATTCAATATATGTAGAATTTGATGTTGTATTGGAACTAAAATTTGTATAATACTTCAAGTAACATCTATAAATATTTATTTAAATGTCTAAATTTTTGTATAATCAAATTTATTGAGCTTCAAAGTTGGTTGTGTTCATTCATGCTCTATAAGTAACCTGAGAAAGGTAATTGAGTTTTTCTTGATGGTATTTCAATGTTTTAAGATGAGATAACTATATAATAGTGTTTTAGACTCAATTAGGACCATATATGTGGATTATAAAGGTTTGATCAATCATATTTAGTATTATCAAAGGTTTAGCATGTGACTTTGTGTTTGTTCATGGTGGTTGTGTGCATAAAATCTTATTTGAGTGAATTGAGCTTTAGTAGAAGGGTGATGTGATGGTTTATATCACTTAATGAGGACTTATATATTTTTTGGCATGGGTCCATATATTTTAAAGTGTTACTATGTTCTTATTTTTCTCAATGAAGTGTCAAAGAGGTGAAAAGGTCTTCATAGGACCTAAAAGGTGACTTGGGCCTATTTAAAAGAGGGTTTTTCTTAAAGGGTGACTAATGCTAGATGCTTTAAGAGTGAAGGAATGTGTTTTGAAAAATGAGGTTTTTATCATAATAGTCATGATTAATATATAAAATTTGAAACCAAATGTGATGGTTTATAGGCTTGTTGAATAAACTTGTGTGGACTTGAAGAATATGTGTTGAGAGACATATAAAGACTGATATGAGCTAAGTGAAGAGAAGGTGTATTATATTTGGATGATTCAAAATGAATTTAAAAGAGATTAATATGTGTATGACCTTTTGGTTATGTCTCTATTGTGATTATAGAGTTGTTACAGGTTTGTGGCTAAGGATGAGTGAAGAATATTTAGGTGATCCAAAAGGGTGGTTTGGTTGAATTGCCTATGTGAATTAGGGTCGAGAGAGTGTTGAGGATTGAATAGAGGTGTTATAAATTATGAATCCATTAAATTTATATACAATCATTATTTTGGAGCTATTTATTTCATAGGTATTGTGTGGGTGCTCAACATCTAGAGCAAGTGGGTGCTTGTTCATATTTAGGGGTGGTTGATCCTTTTTAAGTGAGTGCTTCACTAAAATGGTCTCTTGTTTTTAATCATATTATAGGAAATTATGTTCATGTATTTTTAGGATTTAGAGTGATTTTTATTCCCCATGAGGGTTTCCCATAGGAACTATGTATTGTGTGTTTGATCTTTTGTATACATTTTATGAATAAGCTCTCTTGTTAATGTTGCATGATCAAGTTGATATATTCTGATTGATTAATATTATGAAAGTTTTGGAATAGAATTTAAATATATACCATCACTATTTCATTCCCCCTCTCAATGATTATACCTCAAACACATTTATATTGGTGCATCTCCCCTGAACTTAAGTAGAATAATGCAAGTTGTAGTTTGAAAAATATTTTAATTATATAATAAAATGTTAATATTAATGTATTCCTAATTTTTAAATTATGTTTCAAAAGTAATTTTATGAAATATATATTAATATATCATTAATATTTAATATAAAATACAATTACATTATTACGTTCTTACAATAATTCAAAAAATAATGAAATAAATATCAATCTTCCATTCAATCTATTAAATAATAGTAAAAATATAAGGTCATCTTAGAACATGATTTTGATTATAAATTTAAAAAAATACACATCCTAGGTGAAGATGATATCACATATTAATTTATTATCTTCAATAATTTCACCAAGTTAACATTCATTACCGTGTTCAAGTAATTCAATGTGATTTTTATGGTGTTTTAGTGTCATAATTAAAATCTCCCTCTTTGTTGAGCATTACAATCCTCTGAGCCACCAAAAATGTGATCATTATGAACATATGAAATTTATTAATCATTGTGATTTTACACTTCCCTCTTCCTAAGAAATGTAATATGATACTTTATTCTAGACATATACCAACTTAGGTTTGAATTTCATCGCAAGTAAAAAATGAAATTGTACTTTTCTATCCAATACCTTTTTAACACTAAAAATAATAAATCTTTTTCACATGTCTCTACAATGTAATTTCCTCATTCTTGGATATAATATAATCTTTTAAACACTTTTATGGATTAATAAAACATTTCCATCTAATGGTACTCTCCAAATTCAAGAGACATCGATGTTACAGTACAAAAAATAATTCTGAGATGAGAAAATATGTAAAAATATAATGATCAAATAAATAAATAAATAATACATTTGAGATGATTTAATCAAATATGTATATAAATTTAATAATATATTTATAAAATAAGGATACTTTGTGTTTATAGGAATAAATGTGTATATAAACTAAAAATAAATTGTAATCAAGATGTTAGATATGTGAAAATGAATCATGTCATCTGATTAGCCATTGATCTTAGCATATCATTGAAAAATGGGATATTATCATATTTACCACATCAAGATAATTAATGAAGTGTGAAACACACACACTCTCTCTCTCTCTCTCTCTCTCTCTCTATATATATATATATATATATATATATATATATATTTTTTTTTTTTTTTTTTTTTTTTTTTTCTTACATAAATTTATAGGTTACCCTGATTACCTTAATTTAAAAAAAAAAACATATTCAATATTAAGAGGTTGAATTAGGTATGATATTTATTATTATAGAATATAAGAGTTGAAACTTTTGATATTATGGTATGTTAATCATGAATCATATTATTAATAAGGAGATAATGATGAAAATGTTATCAAGGTTCACGATAGCATGGTCTAAATACTAGTTAACATTGTACATGCCAAAGGTGTACATACTAAAATAGATAATTGAATTAAAATAATGTTTCATATTAATATTTTATAAATAAATATTATAGATACTAGATGGAATAAATTTCAAATAAAATATATAAATAAAAATTTGTAGATCAATAATCATAATTTTAGATCAATAATCACATATAATATATGTTACTTTCTATTGTGCTCCAATAAATATATTACGATAAAAAAATTAATTGCATGTAAAATGAGATAAATATAATACTATAGTATGCTTAATAATTTCATATTAAATATATTCAAATTGATAGGTATTATGTTTTAGTGAGAGTACAGGTTATATTACATAGTATATAGATGGCATAGTAGTTAAGTGGAAGAAAAATTGATGTTAATTAATGAAGAGGTGTAAGATATAGTTGTAAATAATAATTAGTATATTTTTAGTCCTAATTATTTTATAATTATTTTATATAAAATGTAGTTTTACATATTTTAAATATCATTTCAAGGATCTTTAATAATTTATGAAGTTATGTGAAGGGATCAATAATTCACGGTATGCTCAATGAAAGAATTTTCCATTGAAAATTTGCATCGATAACAACTATTTATTTCATAATACCTTTTACATAAATTATCCCTACATATTTAAAATATTTATTCAAAGAGGCATTAAATATGTTATCCACATATCCTACTTAATATCATCTTGGACAAATTTAACAATCATAACCATTTTGAATAAAAATGCATCACTAGTTAGAGCACTATTTCAACTTAAATTGTATTACTATTTTTATAATATAATATGGAGTTAATTACCTCCAATATATTATGTGTGTGTGTATATATATTGATGCATATAGTGAAACCAAATTTAACCTCAACATTAATTTAAACTAGTAGTTTCCATGAAGGTACATGTTATGCTAGAAGGGATGTAATGTTTTGTTTTGGTAAAATTGGGGTTTTTAAACGTGGAGTTTAAATTATCAAATTTACCTTACTATAAACCCAAGAAATATAACCCCATATCACCTTTTTTGCATTAAAGGTTACAAAATAATAATCATATAGTTTTATGGGAGATAATAGTGGAAAATGAGACTATTGTGAGAGTGAGTTTGAGCAATGGAAAAGTAGTGGGGAATGACCATGCCAAAAAAACATGAAAGTGGTGAAATATATAAAGGTAATATTGGTAGTAATTTTTAATTTAAATCACAATGTATTTTTATTTTTTTCATACATTATAGGTCCCATATCATACACTAGACTCAAATTAAAGGCAACTAGTGGATTTGCTTGACATGCAACCATTGTAAAGGATTATATAGCTTACAAGGTGGAAGTATCATTGATTGGAAATTTTATATTTTTAGGGGTGGATTAGGATTTAATTAGATATCATTTTATTTCAATAGGGTTCTACATCATATATTCAACTTGAATAAGTGTTGTAATGTCATTTATGTTAGAATAATACATTGCAGTTTTGAAGTCTATATTTATATATATTAATTATAAATATAAAATAAAATTAGTATATAGTATATTATATAATTATATTATAATATATTTATGACTATAATAATTATAATAATGTATAAACTACTATTATAATATTATATACATTACATTATATAACTGTATTATTTTTTATACAAGGTAAATTATGGGTTTTTATAAATATTCCTTGTCATAAACCACATAGTCATTCCTAAATAAAAAAATTATAGAAAGGAACACCAATTACCATAGTCAAAAAATATAAAACCCTATAAGAAGAAAGCTAGTGACATGGAAGGTCACACATGCTCTCAATCAATTCCCAATAAAATTTCATAGATTGAATTTAATATTTAAAATAATATTATTCAAATATATTTTTATACATTATCTATATTTACTTTTTTTCCTCTATTTATCTTACTAAGTCCTTATTACATATCCTTATCCTTTTCCTTATTAAGATTATCTTAGAAGGTTTTAATAATGTAGGTGTAGTTACTAATTCTATATTTAGTTATGGAAATAACATATTTCACTCTCTCTCTCTTCAATGGTATAAAAATAACCCTCCACCTTTAAAAAACTTTTTTTTACTTTTATCCATCTCTTATTTTATTTGGAATATATCTTTGAATGGATCCCATTGGGTTGAATCTTCTAGGGGATCCTTTTTGTCCTTAACCATATGATATTTTTGATCATTTTTATCTATATTAAAATTTCATTTTAATTACAAAGTAGCTTGACTATTCACATTTTAATCTTGTGTGAACTCTCTAATTTTTCAATTATGTAATTTTGATCATCCATCCTCCCCTTCTTCTTATTCTCTTTATAATTGGCTTGAATTCCCTAGAATTTGAGTTGTCATCATCCAAATCTAGGTCACTAAATTTTTAAGATGAAAGAACCAGAAGTAGTAGTAGAAACATACATAAAATCATAAGACTTAGTTATATGGGCCTACTCTAACTTATTTACACTAGGGGTGTTTGAATTTGAAGTGAAACTCTTCACCTATTTAGAATATTAGTCAGGTTCTAAAGACACATGCTTAGAAGGGATCTATTATTCCATATTAGTAGTTGGATGGATATTAATTGTGATGGTATTATGTTCCAAAATAGGGATATGATATTTATTATTATAACCATTGATGTTATGTTTTTCCATGCCTTTGTTAGTGTGGGGTTGATGATAATGGTGGGATGGTAAATTTTAAATAATAATAGAATTAGTGCCTAGTGAATAAGGGTCTCAACATCCCCATTTTTAAATCCTAACACCGAATATTCAAAGGATTTAAAAAGGAAGAAATGTATATTTATTAATTATATATTCCTAAAATTATTGAGCAAATAAAAGTGATAATAATAGATGTTTCTATATCTACCATATAACGTCACATTGTTTACAAGATAGAGATAAACCAAACTTCCCTAGAACTAGCAATGAAGTCCTGAGCATGTCTCCCTCAATTTAATTAATACTTTCATCATCCTTTAATAAATAGTTTATTTACTTAATTTCTACCTTATATTGTTGACATAAAATCCAAGTTATGTAGTGAGTTCATAGTTTAATGTTTCATATATTTTTGATGTGTATAATGTAATTGTCACTTAGGTTAGTTTAGCATATATTGCTTATTGAACATAGGTAAACATAACACCAATAGTGTATAACAAATATAATGGTGAATTATTAAATTTTAATTAATATATGAAACACACAGACACACACACACACAGACACACACACACACACACACACACACACACACACACACACACACACACACACACACACACACACACACACACACACACACACACACACACACACACACACACACACACACACACACACACACACACACACACACACACACACACACACACACACACACACACACACACATTAAAATAATTTAAATATATTATGAATTTTTTCCCTAAAAGTCATCAAGACTACATACAATACAATATATCCACAAACAAATATCTTCTTCATGCCTATATAAATGTTTATTTCCATAGATTACCAAAAATTATAATGGATGTCATGAGTGAAATTTGTTGTTATTTGATGTTATTATTTAATCATAAGTTATCATGGTTTTATCTTTATGATCAATAATACAATGAATAACCCTACCAACATCATCCCCAAACTTAACATGTCTCATTCTCAATACAACCCAAAAGGAATAATTCTACACTCCTATGAAATTTTACTTACTATGTAAATTATTGATGTTTTAAATTCAATTTATTATTAAAATATTTTCATTTTATAATGTATCCATTTTCTCTTAATGATTTTTTATCCAACAAGATATTATCTCAGATTAAGTCTGTAATGTCATGTGGTGGAGGATGACTAGCAATTTAATTTTGAAATATATCAATGTCTTTAGTACTTTTTTCTATTTTTTTGCATAAATTGATTAATTAGGCTACAATATTCCTCATGTTTTATGATGATTTGAACCCATTTTTATTCTATGTCATACAAATTATCACCTAAATCTAACAACCATTCTATTCCTATGCTGGTAGAATATTTAGTGATATCATATTGTGTATTGGCTTGATTCAATGATTCATCCAAACTATCTAAATAGTTATTTTATACTTGTGTTTCCATTGACCATTAAAGACTAAATTAAAAATATTTTATAGTGTCACAAATTTATTTCTAAATGGAATCATATTTTCCTCAAATATGTGTTGATTGTGATATTTATAATGTATTTGTCCTCTATAAAAACTTAAAATATTCTACCAAGTTTTATCAAATGTTTTGATTCTCCACTCAAAGATTGATAGATGTTTTATCAAATTTTAAAATCCATATTTAAGACATTTTTCCAATTACCATTTTGGATTGGCATCATATTTTGGCCTTGCCTTTGAGATATTATGTATACACTATTATATTCCCTCCTCCAAATTAACACATCATTGTATCCAATGATGATTTGCACTATCTTGAAAGACAATACCCAAGTGTTGATTTTTCACTAGATATAACTTGTTGAGATGGATGTTGGTTTTTTGAGGTGTGTATTCTAACATAGTTGGGGCCAATTAGTTAGGGTTAATATTTTGGCCTTTGGATAAAATGCATTTAATTTTGGTGATTGAGTCTTGTAGAGTGATGAATTTGGTGATTGTAGTGGATTTGGATGTGGATGATATGGTAGTTTAGTATGGGTGGATGGGTGGTGGAGTTTTAATTGTCATATTACTTTCATATTCTTAAATTTCTTGTTAGTATTTTTATTTCTTTTTGGCTTCTATTTCCACCTTTTAATTTTCTATCTATACTTTTTTGGTGTATTATTTTTCCAAACTTTTCTTCTTTGCATTTGCTTTTTATTTTTATAATTTCTCTTTTTCTATTTATTTTATTTATTTTTCCTTTCTTTATTTTTCATTTTTTTTATAATTATTCCTTTTCTTGTTTTGATCCTTATTTTGGGTTATTGATGCTTCCTCAACTTTATTTTTGTCTGCTTCCTCTAATTTTTCCTTTATATCATGTTCCAACATTTCCTATTTCTTCATTTCTTTTTTATCATTTATTTTAATTTAATTTTCGTTTTGTTTTTATTATTTCCATTATTTCACCTTGGTTTTCAAAAAAATTATACATAAAAAAATTTCACTTCTAATAGTATCATGGATGTTTATTGTTGTGCTTTGGAAAATATTATGGATATAACTATCTCTCATGTTTATATTATTTCAATGTCTTTAATTTTTACTCATTTTTTATTCTTCTTTGTTTGTTGTGCCTTCTTATGTAGCTAGATACTCCAATATCTATATTTGATCTTGTATTTCAAATTCTTCCTATATGTTTATGTCTTACACATTTATTGATGCTTTTTCCATAATTGGGGTTGATTTAAGGATATGGAATCATACTATTATATTTTTTTGTCTTTTAAGTAGGTGCGTCATTATTAGGTTGAATTTTTAATATGTGCATTTCATTTTTTTACCTCTCATTTGTGGTAAAATTTTACCTATTTACCCTTTGTCTTTTCCTACTCATTATTTTCCATTAGGTGATGGGGAAAATTGTATGTCCTACATTTATTATACAAAAAGTAATCTATTATTTTTGATGATCATACATAAATTGAAATGATATACCTAGACTTACAATGGCTAAGTTTGGTTTTAAAATATTTTATATTAATTTTTTTTATTCTTATATTATGTGAATTATACCTTGGGGTTAGCCCTATGTTTCTACCAATAGTTATCTAATTGTTGCATTAATGTTGGGTGGTATTGGCTTCCCAAATTTTTTTTGATATGAACTTATTTCTATTTGTTCATCTGAGGCCTCATAGGGGAGTTGAGGTAATATAGTGGTATGTTGGTTAAAGGGAATATGTAAAGGAAGACAATATTCATGATTAATAAGACTTGATTTAAATTTATATCAAATAGTTATGTAGAGATGTGTGTTTTGGTAGTGAATTTCTTTCCAAGTGTCTCACCACATTGGAGGAGAGCTTAAACTTATTATTCTATCTTAATTTTATCCATGTACGTTTTTATTTTTTGACATGTAGATGTGTTTGGGGATCATTTATCATTTAAATATATCCTAGGGAGTATATTTTAAAACTACATCCCTAAAAATATGAATATTTATTCATAAAAAAATTATTACATAGCACATTTGATTTTGTCGATGTTGAAGATGATATGATCAAGAAATTATTGGAAGAAATTGAACTTGGTCTTCATGGAATTCATATCAAATGAAAACATCAAAATTTTTTAGATCACATCATCTTATCAAATGGTGAGTAATATATTGCATACTACCACATTACTACATACCAAAGTACCATGTTTTGTATTGATGCTATGGTGATACCCCTTTTATTTTATATAGGCACTAGATAATTTGAAAATTATTTCCTTTGGTAGAACCTCTCCTATCATAATTTTGGATGTTTTTCCCTCCATCAATCTTGTCCCTCATTTAATATCATTAGTGATAATATGATGTAGTTGGTATAAGAATAAAATACCATTATGGAGGAAACTTAGTATAATATTAATGATTCTTGTGGCTATGTAGAAATATGGGAACTTACCCCATGAATCTAACTTCATTCATGGAATAGTGAAATTTTTGGTGGTCAATTTCCATTTGTTAGTTTATTTATCCTAGTGAATGAGCTCACCACAATCTGTATCCATCCTTGTATGATTGATTTTGTAAAAATTTACACGAATGTACCTAAATTTATCTTTGATATATTGTACTATGTATGAGGTGGATGAATCAATAGCTCTTTACGATCACTGATTTATGTGCATTCCTTTTTTATATTGTTGTCTTGAATGTTAATATATCTTTATGTCATAGAATGATTTTGATGTAGATTTTGTGCTTGAGATCATTTGGTGATTTTGAGGAAGTGGTGATCTCTATTTATAAGATTTTCATTGCACCTCCCATCCTTTTTTTCATAAATGTGGATATAAATTATGATATTTTTAAATAATTTTCTAAATCATACATTCTAACAGTATATTGACTTCTCATGTAATTTTATTTTGTTAACTTTTACTTTTTATTTAATTTTATTTATTTTACAACATTTTGTCATTATTAATTTGGATCCTTTTGATGCCTCAATTTTTTTATTTATTATATTCCTTATCAATTATGATTATTAATAAATACATTAATGATTTTGATTTTATCTTTAAATGAATTTGTAGCATGGATATTATAGTGATACTTATATTTATGTAATAATATGCCAAAACATTCTTGCTCAATTCACCATATGGATATTTAGGACTAGTGATATACTTTATAAGGTTTTACCATTATCTACTTAGGGTGTAAGAGTGTGAAACATGGTAAAAGATGAGATAATTATATTTCTTATGTTGTATTCATTAACATCCAAATTGATTCACCTCACTAGATTTATAGGACCCATTTAAAATGGTTAACAACTAGATACTTAGACGTCGTGTGTAGGATGTGAAAACATCCTTAATTTACATGGTAATATTGGTTTATGTGACCTATATCACACCCAATAGATGATTTATATTATATTATATTTCATTAATCCATTATTTTATAGTTTTAAACTATGGGGTTTTATGTTTCTTTCATTTTGTTAGTTGCCATTTACTAGTTTTCAACTTGGGATTTTTACTAAATTTTATGGATTTATATTTTATTTATGGTATTTTTTATTGCTTATCTAGTATCATATAATTTTAGGTGATATAAATTTACAAACCCTCACCACTCAGATCTTGCTAATGTTTTAATGTTTACCATGTCAATCGGTATAATTTTGGTCACTATGTAGAGTCCTAACCATCTAATTTTCAAATTTCTTAGTTTCTTATATTTATTGTCATTTAATGATACATTATATCACTCATGTAATTACTTATATTTTCCATTTATTTCATGCCAAGGTTTATTTAATATCTTATCTTATGTCTAATTATATGCTTATATAAAAAATTTATAATTAAATTTTTCTAGATGGATCAATTATCCATAGACTCAAAAATATTCATTGATTCTGAATGCCATGATGAATATCAAACTTGGTAAAATGAATTCCATCACCATCATGACTTTTAACCCATGTAATAATTAGAATGGGTGATACATTTTTAACCACTTTTATGTTCTATGGTATGCCCATCATATTGTGGTTTTTTTCAAGTCCCAATCCATGACATTCAAATTACACATTTTTGTTAATATATTTACTATAAATTCATTAAAATTTTGAACATGTAATTGTCTGATGGCTGGTAGGGTTTACTAATATTATTATTTAGTAAAAAGTATTTAAGGAGTTTTTAAATTTTTAAGTTAATAAATTTTTTCCATATCACTATTTATAGTTAATTGACATCCAAGCAGTGTAATAATATTTTCATATATTAGTTTTTCTATAGTCTTTGTTATAACATATTTTATATCAATGTATGTATCCCATCTTGTCAATTTTTTTTGTTCCTATGATAATAAAATGGGATTGAGATATCCTTATTATAAGTTTAATTAGTCAAATGAAATAATTTTTTCAATTTTTAAAATGTGTTAAATATAATAATGGTCTTAGCAAAATTTCATGTCTATCATTAGGATTTCCAACTCTTTGGCAATTGTCACATTTTCACACATGAAATTAGGCATCTTTGAATAAAGTGGGACACCATAATATATCTAGTAATACTTTTCTCATGGTTACTTCTCTACCATTTGGCCCCCAAACAATTCTTTCATGTTTTTCCATAACTATGTTTTATCGCTCATGATGTAATACAACACATCTTAGTATTTATTCACCCCTTTTTTGTATAATGCATCATCAATTAATGTGATGGAAAACACCTAAATAATAGATATTTTCATATCCATTTTAAAATATTACTAAAGAATGTTATTATTTCAAAAAAAATTGAAATGGTATCCATGTCTTTGGGACGTGTTTCAACTCTAATAAAATGGGCACCTAGGAATTCATCATTAATTCATCTTTTATCTTCTCCATTCTCTATGTGGGATAAATATTATAGGCCACTATTAATATTCTCTAGTTTAATAAATATAATGAAATAAAATTCTTGAAATAGCATCAATCATATACATATTCATCCTTGAAGTATTAATATGTTCAAAATATATCCCAGTGAATCATGATTAGTGTAAAATATGAATGGACTTTTAAGTAGATAGTGGCTAAACCTTTTAAGTGCAAACACTATCACAAATTATTACCTTTTAGAATCAATTTTTTTTTTATTTGGATAATTTATGTCTTTCAAAGGCTATTATATGATCCATATTGTCACATGATTATGCTAATACCATACACATTGCTATCCCTGAGGCATTACCATGTACATGGAATGTAACCTTACCATATATAAATATTAAAATTGGTTAATTTAGTGTTTTAGTCTTCAATGTTTCAAATTCATCATGGAACTCTTTATTCTAATCAATTAATTTATTATTCATTTTCTTCATTAATTACTATATTGGGGATTGATCAATGCATATCCTTTGATAAACTTATTGTGATATCCTATGCCTCCAAGTAAGGTTTATATATATTTTGTGATTTGGGTAGTATAAAGTTTACAATTATATTTATTTTAAGGGATCAATCATCAATCCTTACTTATAAATTATATGACCCAACAATATCCTAAAAGGAGTTATAAATATGCATTTATTTAAATTTAATGTGATATGTATCATGAAATAAATTTTAAATACAAATATCAATTCTTGAATATGATATTTGAACAATCCATAAACAATTTAATCATCTAACTATAATTCCATAAAATCATGTTTAAAATTATTAAAAACATTGATCATAATCTGACTAAAAATAGTTGGGGTAATATCAATGCTGAAGTACATGAATGAACCCCAATTTATAGTGAGTTTTATTTTTGGTTGGTCTTTTTTATCAAATTGAACTTGGTTTTATCTTGAAAATTTACCTATGAAGGAATATGCCTCTCTCCCTTCAATATTTTGCAAAAATTATTATTAGAATGCTGTGGTAAAAGGGGCATGGATACAAGACTAATTTAACTCTATGAAATCAACACATATTATTCTTTCATTAGAATTTTTGTTTTACATAACCATTAGAGTAATAAATTTTGTGTCATCTAATAGCTTTGTGATACCCATCGTTAACATTTTGTCATTTTCAATCTTGAGTTTTATTTTCATACTTGGATTTAGTTGCTAAGGTTTCTTTCTAATTGGTTTTACTTTTGATTTTAATTGAATGCTCATATTTTTCAACTCAAGTTTAATGTCATGGAGTTATTTGATTTATTTTATAAAAATATATTCATACTCTTTTAGTACTTATACTACTTTCAAAACTATTGATTCTTCCTAATAATCTCTAATTTTGGCCAATTTAGGATCTCCTTCTTGTTATATGTTTTTTTATCATATTTTTAATGGTTATTTGAAATATTTTCTTATCTTTATAATTTTTAATTATTTATCTTTCCATTTTTGTATAATATAGTTTATGTTATGGGGATTTCTCTCTTGTTTTATTTTAGGTTCTTGTTTTTTCTTTTATATCACATTTTTTCTTAATATTTTGGTATACTTTTTCTATAAATTCTATATTCTATCCAAAAAGTTCTATGTATTTTTTATCGTTATTTTCTCTATTTTTTGATGTAATCACAATTGTGTTATAGCCTATTTATAAGAATATGGAATATTATTCTATCTAGATCCCAAAAGTTAAATATGCAATAAAAATATTAAAGCATTTGATCCAAAGTCTTAGTCTCTCATCATGTTTTTTTATGTATGTAACATGCTTGTGGGATATGTCCTAAGGTCCAATACAAATATTTTACCTAGTGTTTTGGGTTAGTCTCACCAATTTGTCTCTAGTATACTTGACATCAATCAACATTTTGTGGTTGACTTCCTTTTCCTATGTATTTGGTAGGATCCTCAAAATTAGATTATTATTGAATGTATTAAATCTCAATGAATATGAAAAGGGTGGTCCAATTCTTAATATATTCCTTATGTGTTTCCCATCTTATGGAATTTATGATTAATGTATAATATAGGGCTTTCATTCATACCTTATTTATTAGGGAATATATATATGCTTTGACATCACTAGTTCTTGATAATTTGTGTAGTTTATTATGTGATTCCTCCTTTCCCAACTAAAATGCGCTTTTTATTTTTTTTTAGGAAATCTCTATTATGATATTAATTCTCATTTTTCTATGATATTGTGTTTTATTCTTCTCTTAGATATCTCCAAGTAATATTATTATGTATTATCACCTTTATTTTCCAAATTTTAAATGTTTTTTTTGTTTATTATTGAATTTACCTTCTTAATTTCATGCATAATAATTTTGTTGATTTTAAAAATACCAAATATTTCATTTTCTTTTGTGGCAATGTCCTTTTTTTCATGGTATTCCTTTTTATATTGTATGTTAGTTTCTACTCTATGTACTATACCACTTTTAGATTAGTTTATTTAATCTATGGTATGGTTAACATATTTTTTGTGTTT
The DNA here is from genome assembly GCA_037957365.1 of Torreya grandis. Lineage (NCBI taxonomy): Eukaryota > Viridiplantae > Streptophyta > Pinopsida > Cupressales > Taxaceae > Torreya > Torreya grandis. The sequence goes on along the minus strand of JARHVA010005106.1, from coordinate 268,140 downwards.
CATATATTTCTCATGGCATTCATAATCATTATTTTTTTGCTTGATACTTTTGAATTTATCTGTATCAGAGTCATATGTCTCTACGGTATCATAAGATATGTCCTCTTCATAATATATTGTTGAATGACGCTCATGTTTATATTATTTTATTGAATAATAGCCTTCCCCATTTTTTTATTCCCTCTAAGTTTTGAATTTTTTTTTATGGTCAATTAATCTTAAATACAACATTTTAAACACTCTTGTTTTTGGTATCTTTGATTTCTCCATTTTTATTGAGCTCAAAGTCTCTTTAAAATTGGGATACATTCTCAATGTCATAAATCCCTTAGAGAACATATAAAAATCTATCTTCATCCTTGTTTTACCCTACTTTTCATTCTAAGAGGAATTCATGTTTGTTTTTAATGGAACATGGGCCATGATCCCATTCCCTTAGAATTTTGTGTCTTCATATTCATAGTTGCCCATTGTAATCTGCAAACCACCCTAGTTTTTAAATTATGGAATATGACATATTTTTAGAAAAATATTCCATTACCTAAAATTTCATTATTTTTATTATCCCCAAATAATTAATTTCTACCCATTTTAATACTCATATTGGTGATTTTAATCTACCATCTTTCATAACCATATGATAATCTACTAGATGTAACTTGGTTTTGCCTAATTATTCCCATATTCTTTTTGAAATAAAAATTTCATTAGATCCCAAATCTAGCAATGCATTTGTAAAATAATGACCTTAGATCTTGATATCTAAATATAATTCTCATTTTTTAAAATCTTTTCTTATTTGAAACACATTTTTATTATTTTTTTTCATTTTTATATTCTTTGCATGTAGTATGTGTGTTTATATTTATTATACTACTTACAAAATTATTTAAGTTTTTATAACAATGACTAGTCATTTATAATTTTTGACATTTTAACCATGTCATTTCTTCTTGATTTAAATATGTTTGCTTTTCCTCTTCCTTCTACTAAGATTTTTCAATTATATTTTTTATTTTTGTTACTATTTTGCCTTGGCTTTTAGGATTGAGTAGGCTTAATTTCCACTTTCATCCCTTGATAAATCCCCCCAAGTTGTCATATTTAAGTTATTTATAGTACCTTTTTTTTTTAGTATAATTTCTCTATCATTCATGTTTTTATCCGTGTTTATTTTATTTATGGATTTATTGTTCAATTTGTCTCTTATTTATTCTTTTTATCGTAATTATTTTCATATAATTTCAACTTGTTTGGGAGTTTTTGGTTGTTATTTATATTTATCTTATTCCATATTTTATCGTAGTACCTTATTTATATGTAGAGATCTTTTAGTGACACCATTTAGAGTGTTTATCTTTGTGCAACATGTTTTAAAATAATTAGTGGCTTGAGGAAAAACATATATGTCAAGTTTGCACTTATCATGGAAAAAATAACATTCATTTTGGTTTTTTGTAGTAAAATTTGATGTCATGTGTCCTTATTTTATACATTTGTATAAAATATGGGTGTCTTTTCTTGTCCTTCCTTTTCCTTCCTTTTAATTTCCTCCTTGATACCATTCATATATTTTTCCATGTTATTCTTGGTATCCTTGAACTCTTCCTTCATTATTTTCCCCTTATATCCCCATCATTAATCCCCAAAATATCTTGGTATATATTTCATTTATTGGTAACATTCATAGTATCTTGGTATATAATTATTTACTTTGCTATCCCTATGGTATCTTTATGCAATGAATTAGGATGGATTTACAACTTATCTTACTTAGAGGATTCTAAGTGCGAAGAATGTAGTGTTACCAAAATAATTATTTGCATAACTATACTATTAGGACATAACCAATTTGGATCTGCTAAACCTAATTAAGGGATATCTCATCACATAACATCTTAGAAGAGGGTTCTCAAGCCTTTAAGAAAATGAAATTTTGAAATAACTTTGGCTACCTAATCTGTAAATTGAAAACTACAAGTGTAGTATATTCAAAAATCACTTGTTCAAGTTTAAGAGATCCTTCAATTTCTTACTTTTTTTTTAAAAAAAAAATTTGTATAAAGAAATTAAACCCAGATATAAAATGAAGATCATAACTAAATAAAAATTAGATAAAATTTAAAGAATTCACCAGCAAATTGATAACAGAGTTTGGCTTCAATAGCCTACGTCTCCAGGTCCGTTTGAAGTGAGGACCATTCTCATTAATTTTGTGCAACAAATGGCTTCCAAAACCAATACAAGTCTTCAATTCACCTTCTCTAATATTTTTTTTCCTATAAAAACATCTCTTAGACCTAAAAATAATGGCCCAAGGTCGTACAAAGCAAAAACAATGCTCTAATCTTCTTAAATCTCTTTACACAGTCTACTTTTCGTGTCTATTCAAGTATAAATTAGTCCCTTTTATAACACTTCGAACCACGTGGCTGAAGTGGTCAAGGCATTAATATTTTATAAGATAGGTCAGGAGTTTAAAACCTCCTCCCACCTTTCTAGGTGCCTTGGTATGAGGAATAGGTTGGCCTTAGGCACTTAGCATGTGATTTTGAATGTTTCCCTCCTTTTTTGGCACGTTGGGACTTGGTTTAGTCCCACATTTGCTGGTAATTCTATTTCCAGCACCTTAAATAGAAATGTTTGACCCCTCTTCAAATGCCTAAGACAAAGGCACCCACTTAGGTTGTTGATTTGACTTGGTACATGCTTGGTTGATGGGATGGGTGATGTGGCACTTTCTTTGGTGCCTTATTTCAATGTTTGAAAATTTCAAATTTCAAATAACAAACCAACATTTTTTTTTGCACCAAATTATTTGGCCACATGTCAAGTGGCTATTGGTCCACTTGGCATGTTTTCAACAGTGTCACGTCACATTCAACACCCCCTGTCACAAGATTTCTTCAACTAGCCATATCTTGAGCTTTGGGACTCCATTTTTCAAACCTTAAAAAGCACTAGAAAGCTCGCGATGAGTACTACAATGTGAAAATGATTTGAACAAAATTTGAAGAATTTTTAAAAATATAACGGTACATGGATCCACCTAGATTATTCCTCCCCATTGGGAACTTTTGGACCTCCAAAAGTTGAAATTAATTGGTAATGAGGTGAGGGTATTTTTCCCTCACCTTTCTGACTTCCATCCATCTTGCCTTGATTGGGTGCATCCCTTTGAGACCAAAATGAATATATTCAACATTACCTCTTCATGAAGTTTGCATATTCCTATCAAGTATAATATCTCCTGATAATTTTATTAGATATTCAAGAGAAAAATCATCAATGAAAGGAATGGATACACTTTCATCATGATAAATTATCATTGGAGGATCATACGATTTCAAATTTTCCACATTTAGAACTAAATAAAATTGCATGTAAGATGGTAAATCTAATCAAAAAGAATTTGTGCCAATTTTTTTTGCTATCCAAAAAGGACCATACCAGATTGGTTTCAACTTTTTACCTTCACCTGTCAGTCTTTCCTTACTAATGTGAAGCCATACCATATCACTTACAAAAAATTGGTGATCAATATGATGTTTGTCATGCTTGGATTTATACTTGGCTTGACTTTTCTCTAATTGAGTATGAAAAGTTTGATGAATGATCTGTACTTGTTCAATTAACTTCTTGGCTTGAATGGCTTCTTTTGGTTCACTAACAGCTGTATCCTATCTATAGCAAATATCTAGAGGGGATTTAGGCAAGTATCCATAACAAACTTCAAATGGAGATTTCATAGTAGAAGAATGAAGTGCCCGGTTATATGCATGTTGTATGTAACAAAATTATTCATACCATAACTTTGGATGTTTATTGATATAACCCCTAAGCAAATGTACCATAGTGTGGCTCACAACCTCTATTTATCCATCAGTTTGTGGATGAAATGCATATCTCTTTCTTAATTTAGTGTCCATTAGTCCCCAAAAAGTTGACCAAAACTCCAAAATAAATCAAGAATCTTGATCAAAAATAATTGAAGTAGGCAAACTAAAATGAACCCATACATGTTCAAAGAACAAGTGTGTAGTACCTTCCCCAGTAATTTGCTTAGCACAAAGAATCAAAACACACATCTTGATAAATCTATCCACAACCAAATATAAATAGTCATGTTTTATTTGTGTCATAGGCAAACCCCACACAAAATCCATGGAGATACTTTCCCATGGGCGAGTAGGAACAAGCAAAGGAGTGTACAGTCCTAGTTTCCAGTTACTAGGTTTGCTTATGGCACAAAGAATGCATCCCTTAATATATTTAGCAACATTTTCCTGCATACGAGGCCAATAACAATACATCTTCAAATGTGAAACCAGTTTAGCAACTACAAAATGACCAAAAATAAGAGAATTATGTGCTTCTTTAATCATGTGCACCCTCTCATTTTTAGGAATACATAGTATACCCAAATGATACAAAAGATCATTGTGTACAAGATAGTCCAATTCTTCTACTTGTCTACTACTCATCAAGTCTTTATAAACATCCTAAAAATCAAGATCATTCACATATTTTTCTTTATAAATTTCATGAGACAAAGAACCATGTTGTAAAAGAATAGATGCAACAACCATAGGAGGCCTAGATAGCATATCTGAAACCTTATTCTGAATTCCTTTTTTATACTTGATCACAAGATTAAATTGTTGTAAGAAACCCATCCAACAAAAATGTCTAGACTGTTGTAGCTTAGTTTGTGATTGGAGATATTATAAGGGCTGATGATCTGTATGTATTATTATTTCTTTGTCCATTAAGTAATGTTTCCATTTTTTAACACTTTGAAACAATGCATATATTTCCTTATCATAAGTTGGATATTTTCTTACTACACTTGTAAAGGTTTCAGAGTGATAAAAAATTGGTTTCTTACCTTGCATTAAAATATCTCCCATAACATACTCACTTGCATATGTCTCGATCTCAAATGGTTGTTGTATATCAAGAAGTGCCAAGACTGGAGCAATACTTATCTTTTCTTTCAAAGTGTCGAAGGATTTTTGATGTTTGCCTCCCCACTGAAAGACCTATTTCACACTTGTCAAAGAATTCAAAGGTGATGCAATATATGAAAATTGACCAATAAACATTCTCCAAAACTCTACTTCACGAAGAAAACTTATAACCTCAGTTGTGTTAGTGGGTGTAGGCCAACTAACAATGGTTGCCACTTTTGCAAGATCAATTTTCAATTTACCATGTCCTACAATGTAACCCAAGTATATAAAAGAGGTCTTACCAAATTCACATTTTGACATTTTTAGATGAAGTTTTTCCCTTTGTAATGCATCCATGAATTTCTTAATGTGGATCACATGCTCTTCCCATGACTTTCTAAAAATCAATATATCATCTAAGTAAACTCTAAAAAAATCATCAAGGAGCTATCTAAAAACATCATTCATCAATCTCATGAATGTAGTTGGGGGGCATTACACAACCCGAAAGGCATAACAAGCCATTCAAACAATCCCTATTTTGTCTTAAAGGCAGTTTTCCACACATCACCTTCATTAATTCTTACTTGATGATATCCACTTCTAAAATCTAACTTAGTGAAATAAATAGCATGTTTTAATTGATCCAACAAATCATCAATATGAGGAAGAGGGTAATGATTCTTAATAGTAATTTTGTTTAAGGCACAAAATTCAACACACATTCGCCAAGTGCTATCTTTCTTTGGCACCAAAATAATTGGCAAACCAATAGGAGATGAACTTGGACAAATAACACCTCTATCCAATAGATCCATTACCTATTTTTTGATTTCCTCATTTTCCACCAATGATAACCTGTACATGCCAATGTTAGGGAGAGGAGAATCTTACAATAGCTGAATTTCATGTTGAACTCCCCTTTTAGGTGGCAAGCCCATAGGATCTTGAAATACATCATCATAAGTAGAAATGATTTAAACCAATCCATTCTTGTGTCTAGGATCACACTTTTCCAAAGCTTGAGAATATTAATTTTCCTTAGACTTAATCAACATGAAACAAAAAGTCTTGCTTGAATTAACTAGTCTTTTCATTTGCCCTGTTGTAACCAAGGAAAGACTTGTTCTAATGTGATGTGCTCTAACTATATATTTAATGCCATCCTTAACAAGTAAGTACTTATTCTCCTCTCTATAGAAGATTGCTTTTCTATCATAAAGATATGGGCTTCCTAAAACAATTCCACATATGTCCAATGGAATAACATCTAACTCAACCTCATCTATGAACTTGGATGTGATGGCAAACCTTAGCCTACAAGTTTGTGAGACTTGTAGCTTCGTATTGTCACACACCCAACCTAGTGGATAAGGCTTCAGATGGGGATTGGTTTGTAAGCCTAGCTTCTTAACAACCTCTTAAGAAATTAAATTTGCTTATGAACCACTATCAAATAGAGTGTCAATATTAGTATGCTTTGAAACAACTCTAATGTGGAACAATTCATTTCTTTTCTTATCAACATGCAAAAAATTATGTTTAGAAGAAGATGCAGCATTAGTGCTAGAAACTAAAAGAGAAAAATCATTATGTAATCCCATAGCTATGATCTTAGTTTCATCACCTGAATCTGAACCTAAGTCATGAACCATATCATTAGCCTTATTTTATTTCTTTTGATACCTCTTAGGCCTTAACTCAGGATGTAATTTCCAACACTTAGACTTATCATTATTTTTCTTGCAATGATTACAAAATAGTTTTCTTTCTTCTTTTTTTTTAACAGTATAAGTGGATTTCTATGTACCCTTTCCTGATGAACTTTCCCCTTTGGATTGCTTAACATTAGATTGCTTACTTTTTACTTTAGGAAAATATTATTTTGATTGTTTTCCTCTAGCCTCTAAATGAGTGGCTTGAACACATACTACATCTAAATTAGTGAGATTGAACATAAGAATCATATGTCTTAAGTAATGATGCAACCCACTTATATATTTTAGTAGTGTTTCTTGTGTGTATAGAGGAACATTCAAAAGTAAAGCTTTTTTCCTAAAATCTTGTGTATAATTTTGAACACTTTGGCCTTTTCCTTGTCTGAAACTTTTCCAATCCATCATGGTTTGTTGAATATAGCCTAAAGGATATAATTGCTTTCTGAGTTCTTCAATAAATTCATTCCAAGTAGAAATCAAGTCACCTTTTTAAATCTCAATTTTCTTCAACTTACTCTACCACCAGATGAGAGCTATGCCTACCATATGAAGAGTAGCCAAATGAATTTTTGACTCATCCCTTGCAATCTTTTGGACCCTGCAATAAACTTCAATATGTTTGACCCAATTATCCAACTTTTCAGCATTAACTTCACCACTAAACATTGGTAATTCAAACTTAATATCCAATTTTAGTAAAGGAAGAGATTCCACAATTTTTTTACCATCATCTGATGGAAAAGTTTTTTTGGTTTCTTTAACTTTTGATTCTCATGAATCACCTTCTTTTTCATTATTGGTTTTCCTTTGTTTATCATGGTAAAGTTCCTCAACCATGCTTCTCATGTCCATGAAGGCTCAGTGGAAAGCTTGTTCGGATTCCATCTCTTCTTCAGCCATCCTTGAAGCACACCTTAAACCAATCTCTGGATTATACTCAATGAGTTTTCCTTCACCATTTTGGGATTTAGACCTTGTCAACATACACTAGCAATCACTATTAAATAACAACTGCTTTGATACCAAAAATCTGATCTGTAAACTAAAAATACAAGTGTAGTATATTCAAAAATAACTTGTTCATGTTTAAGAGATCCTTCAATTTCTCGCTTCCTTTTGCTTAATTTTGTATAAAGAAATTAAAATCAAATATAAAATGAAGATCAGAACTAAATAAAAATTAGAGAAAATTTAAAGAATTCACAAGCAAATTGATAACGGAGTTCAGCTTCAATAGCCTACGTCTCCTAGTCCATTCGAAGTGAGGACCATTCTCATTAATTTTGTGCAAAAAATGGCTACCAAAACCAATAAAAGTGTTCAATTCACCTTCTCTAATCTTTGTTTGCTTGTAAAAACATCTCTCAGACCTCAAAATAATGGCCCAAGGTTGTACAAAGCAAAAATAAGGCTCTAATCTTCTTAAATCTCTTTACACATTCTGCTTTTCATGTCTATTCAAGTATAAATTAGTCCCTTTTATAACACTTCGACCCCCATGGCTGAAGTGGTTAAGGATTTAATATTTTAGAGGATAGGTCAGGAGTTCAAAACCTCCTCCCACCATTCTAGGTGCCTTGGTATGAGGAATAGGTCGGCCTTAGGTGCTTAGCATGTGATTTTGAATGTTTCCCTCTTTTTTTGGCACCTTGGGACTTGGTTTAGTTCCACATTTGCTGGGAATTCTATTTCCAACACCTCAAATAGAAAATTTTGACCCCTCTTCAAATGCCTAAGATAAAGGTACCCACTTAGGCTACTGATTTGACTTGGTACATGCTTGGTTGATGGGATGGGTGATGTGGCACTTTCTTTGGTGCCTTATTTCAAAGTTTGAAATTTTGAAATAAAAAATAACAAACCAACAGTTTTTTTTGTACCAAATTATTTTTCCATGTGTTAAGTGTCTATTGGTCCACTTGGCATGTTTTCAATAGTGCCACATCACTTTTGACACCCCTTATCTCAAAATTTCTTCAACTAGCCATATCCTGAGCTTCAGGACTCTGTTTTTCGAACTGTGAAAAGTGCTAGAAAGCTCTCAAAGAGTAATAAAATTTGAAAATGATTTGACCATAATTTGAAGACTTTTCAAAAATATAATGGTACATGGATCCACCTAGATCACTAGTCCTGTAATATATAAAAATAAATCTAATCTGGTGTTCATTAAATATTGTGGCACAAAGGGGATAGTTAATAATAAATAAAATAAAGTGTGAAAAAAGAACTCTAATAAATTTAATTTATAGATAAACTAATCAAGTAATATAACATTCATCCTAATACTTTGTGAAATATCTAATCTACTAAATGAATGAGTAAAATATTAGAATACTTACCTTGAATTTAACCTATCATGCACCAATCTTTCCCTCAGCCAATGATGATATGAAAGAGGTTATTATATCTTTGTAAGTATTCATAATATAAAAATAAAATTTAATATAAAATAGTCCTACTTTTAATCCAAGACATTCACATAAGAAACTCTTATTTCCCTCTCAAGTAAATCCCTAGGAAATGACTGCTCTAATGTTGAAATAATAGAATTGTGAGTTGTAGCAATATGAAAATTAATGTTTTTGTATTTAAAAATGAAGTGAGATGGGTATTTATAGAAAAGTATTGAACCTAAACCCTCCTATGAATTTAGCCAACAAGGCCAGACACGTTGAACTTATTTTAAGGAAAGATAATTATTAAGGCTTAAACTAGGTCATCTAGGTTGATTGAGTTTTGTAATGTTCTCTCAATCCATAATAAGTTTCAATGGGATAACATAGTAGGAAAATGAATAAAAATGGTTTTATGCTTAGTTAAGGCTTATTTTAGAAGGTGAATTACTTAGAGAAGTGTATAAGTAGGTTTTAATTACTTAGGGTATTAGATAAAAGTAACTTGTAGTTATTTTAGGTAATGATATAGGGACCAAAAATCTTGTGTAGCACTAAATATATACCCACCACTTTCTTATTATACCCTTTAAGGCATGCACTCAAAGATATTAAAACTTGACAGGTTCTTAAAAGAGAGAAATCATTAGTAAATGAAAATGTTTATAAATATTATGTGTATAAATATGTCCCATTAAAATTTAATCACATGTCATGTGGTTATAACATGGGATGTTGCTTCAAGGAAGAACATAAAAATACATAGTGGTGACCTAATAAATTTTAGTAAAAAATGGAAATGTAGATGAACATAAATAATTGAAAAATATGTGGTTTAACTTACCTTGTTTATGTAGAATATCAGTTTTAAGGATGCAAATGGAAGAGGCATCCAATTTATGGGACATTCCGTGGACTCTAAAATTAAACTAAAAAAGTATTTCTCTTGCAAAATATGGGCAAAGCTTAAAAACATTTATATATTATTAGGATTTTAGAACTTTTTGTACTCTGGGAAAAGAGATTGTAGAAACATAGTTTTGAGAAAACACATATTTTTTTGGTAAATAAATAATAACTAAAGAATTTGTAAATTTTAAATATAAATAGGATTTCAACTATTCATTTACTAAATTATTATTTTGAGAAACTAGAGCTCCATATGACCTAGAGAAGTGATGAGAGAGGCCATGATAGTAATATGGGGAGAAAAATATGTAGGACATAGATAAGTTATTGATATCATGATCCTAATATGGAATGTACTTAATTTTTTATTTTTATCAATTTTATTTGAAAAACGGGGTAGATTTGATAAAGTAAATATCAGGGAAAATCTGTATAGTGTAATTTACCTCAAAAATGTATTGGGTAGAGTATGAATTAATATGGATAATGGGTAGGGATCAAATAGGGTCATTAATGGTTAGGTCTTTAATGACAAATACATGAAAAATCATCACTATAATTGAATGGGATTGGCTAGGCTGATGTAGTTGTAAATTAGTAGGTTAGTAATAGTGGCTGATTATGTAGTATTATGATGGGGTAGTTAGTTAGTAAATAGTTGAATGTGTATGTAGGGGATGATCTAGTTAGATATTATCTAGGTGGATGATATTATACATCCTTACTGATTCAATAATGTGTTTAGGTGGCTAATGTAGTTTTAATAAATGAATGACTTTGTATGAATTGGTTGATGCAGTTGGGTTATTTGGATGATGAAATAATAAGTGGTCTATGTAACTACCTCAGGTGTCATACTTCATGTAAAGTGGCTGATTTAATTTTAATTTAGTAGTGGCCAATGTAGTTAGATACATGTCTAACTAAGTAGATAATTAATTTATGGTTGACATCATTATTTATATACTCGATGTAGTAAATAATACTGGGAAAGTGAAGAAATGGGTAAATGAAGTAGTTAATTTTTATGTAAATGCATTTGTTTTTTATTTTTGTAATGTAATTTGGTGATTATTTGATATTGATATATAATACATGCTTTGTTATTTGATATTTTGTAGAGATAAAAGAGACTCTAGAGCTTGGTGTATGTAGTGTGGCTACTAGATTTATTGGATAGATTGATAGATAATGATTATGAATGATCGAATAGGTTAGGGTTTTAGGGATGATATGCCATATTCATTTGATTGTTGAAGTATTTTCCATGTGTATGAAATTTAAGTCTAGAATACAAACAAAGAAATCAAACTAATTGAAATTAAATCTAAACTAAAAACCTAGACTTTAATGATAGAATAGAAAATTAAACAAGCTAACTAAACACATACTTACCAAATCAAAGTGAAATAAGCCTCCTCAATTGTGATTGAATGTAATTGTATATTATAATTTAATGGATGTATAAGCTCAAATATTCTTCAAATAAAAGGGAATCAGGAATCAATATAGTGTAAAAATAGAATTTTGATGGCTTGGATTCTCTTGTATTCACCTAAAAAATTTATATCACTTCATTATCATAAATGTGGATGATGAAATTTATGTATTACATGTCAATTTATAATATTAAATGAAGTTTATTATATGGTTGGGGATTATTTGAATATTTTCAATTATTCAAATAATTAAAAGTGGAGAATTAGTTCTCATCCATGAGGATGATGACCAATTTCATGGGTTAAGAGGAAAGGGGAGTTGAGTGAGTGAGAAATCAATAATGGATTAATGAGGTTGAAATTACCTAAGGTGACTCAAATTGTGGTTGAGGAAGTTGAGTAATTTTGTTGGATGAGTCAACACATGGTTGAGATATACATGGAGGATGTCTAGGTGAGGTGGAAAATTTAGACAATTAATTAATTTTGGAGGAAAAGGGTGCACATAATTAATTAATTAATTAAGAAATAATTAATTATTAAAAATTTAGAGGGAAACATTTTTAATTTTAATTTAAATTGGGTAATGAGAAAGTTTAGTATGCCAAAGTCAAATTTGACACTAAATGGTGAAATTTAGGTGTCTACATTTCCCTTTTTTGAAATGGGGTTGTGAAGAAATACCATTTCTAAGAATATTATACAATGTAGAATTTTCATGATTTTGGAGAAAGAATTACCCAAATAAATTATCATGATGATTCTACCTCAAGTTTTCAGGAAAGAAAGAGGATGAATGCTCAAAATGATTAAATAAAAATAATGAAATGGGTGTAATGAAATCTATAATTAAATTATATCACTAAAATTGATATCATACTTGTAAGATTAAAATATGTACAAGGATTTACCCTTAGTTTAAAAATTAGAGAAGATATTAAAAAAGTAATATTTCTCATTCATCCATTGCATGCTTGGATGGTGCTCCGGACTCATGGGTCACATGAGTATATGTGATAATGATATATCTTGAAGATGGTAGTATATGGGCTATAGGATAAAAAATTTAAATTTTTTGATTTTTTTAAAAATTTCACAAGATTTATAACTAAAAGTAGTGATAAATATTTATAGACTTCTATCAATATTTGGCCAATTTTTTTGTAAAAATGGTTGTGGACTATAAAAATATTGGGATAAAGGGAAACACTTGAATAATGGGATATATTATAAATAAGGGAAAGGGGTAATTTGAAAATCATTTATGCAAATTTTTTTTTTTTTTGTGATTGATTGGGGTATTTATATTAAGTAAATTTTGTTAGTGCAAGAGAGAAGAATGCACCATATTACCATGCATTAGCATCACAAATAGTGTGTGAGAAGATATCAAAGTCTAAAGAGGAGTGGACACCTAATAAGTATAATTTTGAGTTTTACATTAATGTTTTTAAGTCATTTATTTCATAATAAAGTTAGATAAAATTATTCAAAATTTGTTGCTTTAATGAATTTAATAATAAGTAGAAAATTAATTAAAGTGAAAAACAAAATCATCAAATGTTGTAGTGAAATCATTAGGGTGGAATTATAAAATAAGTTTAATGAACTCATTGATTGTAATGGTGAAATTTCTCATTTAAGCAATGAATTCATTGGATGCAGTAGAGAGTTCATTAGGGTTAATTAGAAAAGGGATGATTAATGAATTTTTTGACTACAATAGTGAAATAATTAAATGGTAAAACAAAATAATTGGATGCAATGGACATTTAACTTGGAGAGATAGAGATTGGGTTTAGTTAGTAAATTGACATGCTTTTCTAGGATAAATTAAATGATATTTTTTGTTTTAATTTTGTTTGATTTAAGAGAAAAATGTAGTTTTATTAATCCAAAGTCAGTGAATAACTATAAATTGAATCTTGTAACATTGAAGGATGGTTGGGATGCTGAGTTTATCTCAATAAAAAGGATGTTGGTTTCTAAATGTCTTAAATAAGTAAGTTTAGACTTGATTAATTTGTATATCCAAGTTAACCTATTTTCAGCTCCTATTGGTTATTTTGACATCATTCTAAGCATGGATTGGTTGCAACAACATAAATCCAATCTAGACTATTGTAATAAATTGGTTGAATGATGTGATGACATGGGAAAATAATTAATAATTAAAGATTTTCTGAAATCTAAAGTACGTAAGTTGCTATCAACCTTATAGGTGATGAAAATAATGCTAAGGGATGTAAATTATATGCTATAAAGATTCATGAAAAAACACATGTAAAATAAAAAACATTATGAGAATATCCATTTTTACAAGAATTCCTTGATGTTTTTCCATAAAAACTGCTTGGTTTAACTCATAAGATGGAGTTTGAATTTTTTATTGATGTAATGCCAATATTAGCCCCTATATATAAATCACCTTATCATATGAGTTTAGTATATTTTTAGGAGATAAAAGTTCAACAATAATAGCTACTAGAAAATGGTAGCATTAGGCTAAGTTTGGTGCCTTAGGGTGAACCTATGGTTTTTCTGAAAGATAAGGATGTAACCTTGTGTTTGTGTGTTGACTATCACATGCTTAACATGATTACTATCAATAATTATTATCCTTTACTAAGAATATATGATATATTTGATGAAATTAAGGATGCAACTATATTTTATAAGATATGCTTGAAATAATCCTATCATCAGCTAAGAATAAAGGATGAAGACATCCATCACACTAGTTTTATAATTCAGTATAGACATTAAGAGTTTATCTTAATTCTCTTTGGTTTACCTAATGCACCTACTAAATTTAATTTAATTAATAGTGTGTTTAGGGATTTTTTGGAAAAGTTTATTCTATTTTTTCTTGATGACATACTAATATATTCTAATAATGTAGTTGACCATGAAAACAAATTTCATTTAGTGTTGCAAAGGCTAAGGCAACATAGATTATTTGGTAAGTTGACTAAATTTTATTTATTTCAAACTAAGATTCACTATTTGGGTCACATAATATCTAAGGCTAGAATTGTTATTGATCCAAAAAAAATTAAATCTATCCAAGAGTGGCTTGCTCCTAAAAATATACATGAAGTACATAGTTTTATGGGACTAGTTGGTTATTATAGAAGGGTTGTTGGAATTTTTTAAAAAGTTGGCTAATATTATAACTTCTTTGTAGCACAAGGGTAATAAGTTTGTTTTGAATTCTAATTGTGAACATGCTTTTTGGAATCTTAAAGAGTTGTTAACCATAACACATGTAGTTATTGTACTAGATCCCAACAATAATTTTGAAATCTAGGTTAATGCATCCAAAGGAAGCTTAGGTGTCATGCTAACTCGGGATGGTTTAGTCATGGCTTATGAGTCACAAAAAAAGAAAGATAATGATAAAAATTACACCACTCATGACCTAGAATTTACTTCCATTGTTCATTCTTTGAAGAAATGGAAACACTTTTTGTCTAGTAAAAATTTTGAAATAAAGTCTAATTATTATAGCCTGAAATATTTATTTTCTTAGGATGATTTGAATGTTCACCAATGTAGGTGGCTCGAATTTTTGAGTAATTTTGATATGAATATTTCATACGCTAAAGGTAAATAGAATCATTTTTTTGACGTACTTAAAAAATACATTCATTGCCTTATTTTGTCTAGATAATAATTTCAAAACTAAAATTTTAGAATAATAACATTCTGATAAATTTTGCCAAGAGATAAGTGCAACTTTGGCTAATGAGCCTATAGAAAATAATATTTTGATTTTTTTATTAATATGGTTTAATAAAACATAAAAATATAATTTATGTGCTTGATTCTAGTGACTTAAGGAACATTTTACTAAAATAAGTGCATGAAGCACCTAATTTTCCTCATCCTACTATCACAAAAATGACACACAAGATGAAAACATTGTATTATTGGCATGGTTTGAAACAAGAAGGTGTTGAATTTATGTCAAAATTTTTAGAATGTCAGTGTATGAAAGATGAACATTATCATGGATTGTTGTACCCTAATGATATTCCATGAGGTAAGTGGTATATGATTTATCTTTATTCTATATATGGTTTGTCAAAATCGAGAAGAAAATATGATACTATTCTATTTGTAGTAGATAATTTTACTAAAGTTGTCATTTTATTTCTTGAAATTTAACTGATGATGCATTTTTGTTTATTGAATGGTTTTTAAAATAAATAGTATGGTTGTATATCATGGCTAAAGTTATTATTTATGATAGAGATAAGATTTTTACTTCAAGGTTTTGGAAAACATTGACTACTAATTTGTGTACAATATTGAACTTCATATTGTCTTATCACCTGAAAATGGATGGTGAGATATAAATATTAAATTAGGTTTTGGAAGACATGCTAAGAATGTATGTGATGGATCGATAGGGTAAATGAGAAGATTATTTACACTTAGTTAAATTTGGATATAATAACACACCCTTATGTTATTAAGACGGATCCTTTAGAGTCTTTGTATGGATGTAAATATAGGACTCCACTTGGCTAGAAAAGTTTAGAAAATAAAAATATTGCTACTCTTGATGTTTTATAGGAGTATGGTAGACAAATGGAAATAATAAGAAAAAAACTAAAGGTTATCTCTGGTAGACAAAAGAGATATGTTTATTTAAAGAGGTCAACAAGTGAATTTGAATTTGGTGATAAACTTTTTATATGTATCATATTACATAAATTTTCAATTAAGTTTGAAAAATATTACAAATTAACACCTCAATTTGTAGGACCCTTTGAAATTTTAGAGAAAATTAGTTTTGTTGCCTATCGACTAGACCCTCATCCTTCTCCATCCCAAATTCATGATGTTTTTAATGTTCCATTATTGAAAAAGTATATACTTCATACTTATCATGTTTTGGATTGGAATTGTATTTAGGTTTCAAAAGAGGAAAAAATGTAGTTGGATTTAGTGAAAATCTTGGACCATTGTAATTTTAGAATGCAAAATCATGAGATTTATAAAATTATGGTTCAATAGGATCCTTTGATGGAAAAAAGTGCTACTTGGGAAGATGAGAGTCTTTTCAAGAAGCACTATCCTTGGATATTTTAATTACTGGGTCATATCTCTTCCAAGTGGGGAAGGATTTGATGACCCTATTTAATTGCATTTATTTCACTTATTGTTATGGTTTAGTTATGAACTATTCTGGACATAATTGTTTGGATATTGTTGATGTTTTTTTATGAATTTGGTTACCAGATATGAGTTAGGTTAGATGTGACTCTAAGTAATTAGGTGAGGTTTAGAAAGTGAATGAAAATAAATAATGAACTTAAAATTACAAAAAATGAGGTTTGGCTGTTTATAATATGTTTAAGTAATTTCTATTTTCTTGATTATTATAGTTATTTTATCTTTTTGGATTCATATGCATATTGAAATGAATCAATTCTTGAGTTATTTTTGACTCCTTATTGATTTTTTACTCAATTTTTTATTTCAATTATTAACCCTGATTTGATACTTGTTAGCTTTGCTATGAATGACTTAAGTATTTTGAGTTGTGTTGGTATATGAGTGGCATTTAGCTATTATCACAATCCTATTTCAAATTCAATTTAATGTCATTAATCTTTGATTTTTGGAATTATAACATTGGTTATTAGCATATAGAGGCATTGTTATGTGGGACTCTTATTGCATTATTGTTTAATTAGACCAAGTATTATCTTGGATTTGTCTAGGTAATGAGGGCCATGAACCACCTTGGGACATGACATTATTTTTAGGTGTTTGTTTATTTTTTTTACTTTGATTAATGACATTATCTCACTTCTCGATATAAATGAGTTGAGAGACTTTTAACCCTATTAGGGTTCTTATTTCATAATTTTTTAATTGTCATTATGAATCTCAGCGCTTGGTGAAACTCTACCAGAATTTGGGCATGAAGGCCAATAGAAATATGAATGGAATTAGATGCATGAGATTATTTTAGATTTCAAACTATAATGCATAATTTAACTTGTTGGCCATGTGAGAGTTATTGTGGAGTTTTCTATTAGTGGAAGTTGGCTTAAAATGGGTCCATTGGTCCTTTAGATTCATCATGTGTAGAAGCTAGAAAAATTTTTAAGGTAAGGAATCAATATTACTCACCATTATATTGAATTCCCTTTTTCTAGAACTTAATTAATTATCAAATTTTAAATTCTAAGTCATTTTTATGATTTTGCTTTGCTAATATGGACTAGGTTTTGTTTGGAAATATACGTAGTCATTTTACTATTGTATACCTTGTAAGAAAATGGTTGAATGGCTTATTTTCATGAATAAAAGCCATTAGGGTTTGAATTGTTTATGGGTTATATTTAAATTTTGAATCAAACATAATTGGAGACCACTACAACCTTAGTTGTTGCATACATATGGTAGTTTTCTATGTGTATGTTATGAAAGTCCATTTTTGTTTTTATGGAAGTTATTTTATATAACTGGTTAAGCCATTTTCAGTCTACGGTTGTGCATTATTTTTATGATTTATTAATTTTGTGATTTTTTTTTTATGGTTTTGAAAACCCTAACCTTATATTAAATTTTCTATTTGGTTGTCTTGGTTTCATGAAAACCATCCTTGTGTATTTCTTAGCCATCACCATGGAAGAAAATAAGGAAAATTTTATACTTTTACCACGAGTCAAGTTCCTTAGGGATTTCATAAAATAATTCTTTATTATTATTTTATTTTATATAAATTAAAGTTGTATAGCTAGGCGATGAATTTCTATCATTATGACAGTTTTTAAGTTTGTTAAGTAAAACTTGATTGGTATTTTGATTTTATTCTCATTCATGATTGTTTGGCTTGGATCAAAATGATTATTCTTATGATTTAAAGACATCATTATTTTTAAATTTTTGACCTTAGACATTTGTATGAATGGATTCTACTTATATAATCATTACAAGTTATTGATAATGACCTTAGGATATTTTTATCATGATTTTCCATTTGACCCTATTAGTCATCATTAATTTGTAACTTTAAAGATATTCAATGTTTTTTTATTTGATTAATGTGGTTGATTTTATTTACAATAGTTGTGTGAATATGTTGTCTTACATGAGAACTTGATTTGTGTTTTGATGTCATTATTAGACTATTGCAAGTTTGATAATATTTTCATTAAATTTCATGATTTTTTTAAGTATATAGTTTACATCATTTCTATAAATATATTTGAGTCATTTAAGTTCATTTTAATTATATATAAATATTTGAAGATTTTTTTTTGTATTCAAGGTTACTTACAATAATACAATTTCATTTTTTTGGGTATTGTAACCTAGCATTAGATGAGGTTTTGTAGATTATATGCCATGGATTTCACTCTTAATATTAAATATTATAAATCTCCAACATGAGATTCAAAATTTAGAATAACTCAAGGTGTTAGTGCTATTAATCATGAATGTAGACAATGTTGTTTGAATGTTTTCATCAAATAGGTTTTGAAGTCAAGCTCAGTAGTCATTATTACCTTAATCACTTATACTATATGGCTATAATCACATACAACTAATGGATTGGGTGGTTTAGGGCCACATATGGTTGGGCTCATTAGGATTGGAAAGGTGGGTGTTTAAAACATTGGATTGTGTGTAGAAGAATATTTTTTATACTTATTTTGGTTTAATTATTTTGTCAGTTGATTATAAAATTTATTGATTCATGAATGTATGATTAAATTCATTAGTTATATTGGTGTTCATAATTTATGTGGTGCAAGTTTGAGGTTGTGTTTAATTCACATATTTAAGATAGTGTATGTAAGTTGACTTATAATTGTGATTATAAGATTGATCTTTTAATTATCAAATTATATATTATGTCAGAATCTACATATATGACTATAAAAATTCATTGTATTATAAAATTTTATCTTTATAACTTAAGTTGATTCATGCATTAGTTTCTTATAACTTGCCATATGTAAACTCATAATCAAACCTCCAAGTCTTATGATTAAATTTAGAATGTGGATACATTTATTTGCATAATTGTACAAATTGATTTAGTTATATTATATTATGAATAACTATCCATGAATTTTTTTCAAATTAATATAATTATATAATATTATTAGTATTCTTATCTAAGGTCAATGGCATTGAATTAAGTGGATTATTGAAAAAGTTATTGCTTAATTTTTAATTATAATTATAAGATTCAACTATGAGATAATATGTGAGAATTGGGTTTGTTAAAGTGTAGAATAAATTTTAAAGTTATACTTTGTATGTATAAATTATATTGATATACTTCATGTACAAATTAAGTTATTTTCTAATCCTAATAAATTGTTACATGTTAACCTTAAGTATATATAGAGACTCTATAATTACCTTAAACTATCCAAATATGTATTATGAATATTGACTCATTAATAATAATCTTTAAATGACTTTAAATAAAGTCACTTAAGTCCAATACACTGTTAAGGATTATTAAGAATGCAATCATTCTCAAGTATGAGATGGTGTCTTAATTTGAATACAACCAATTATAAAACTTACCTTAAACTATGAAAGATTGTAATTGCTAAGAAAATCATTTTTAATAATTAAATTAAAGGAACTTAAAAAGTGATTAAGGTTTAATATCTTCTTAGGATTTATATAAGTAAATCAATTTTAATGGAACCAATAAAGTCTCGATTTGAAGTGATAGGACTGTTTTGGAGTCATTGATAAATATTCTTGGGAATTAAGATAAAAATAATTATACTCAAATATTATACAAGTATTCAAGATAACTAAACTAAATTAAAATCAAGTATGTAAATAGGATAAGTGAAATAAGGGTTCAATTTTGAATTATTATTCTAATTTAGGAATGATGTGTATGAGGATCATTTGTTCTTACTTGGAATTAACTTATGGAACAATAATTCAAGTTGTTCTACTTCATTATAATGAGAAGAAAATATTGTAAGCCAATTATTTGAGTTTTAATCATTAGATTGAAATTGATCATTCTTATTAGGATTTCATAAAGAGAAGAGTTTTAAAAGTCTTAAGACATTAAACAATTATGAAGTAATTAGTCAAAAGTATGTTGATCTGAGTTGAAGAATAATTCACTTAAGAAATGAGGTTAAATGGTAAACTTGCTACAAGTACATTGAATTCATTGAAATAATGAGGTAATTAAAACCATTTTGTTTTATGTATGTTTCTATAACCTAATAGGGTTAACTAAACTTAAGAAGACTAGTAAACATGCATGTCTTGACCTATACCTTTAAACTAAC
The DNA here is from genome assembly GCA_037957365.1 of Torreya grandis. Taxonomy (NCBI): domain Eukaryota; kingdom Viridiplantae; phylum Streptophyta; class Pinopsida; order Cupressales; family Taxaceae; genus Torreya; species Torreya grandis. The sequence goes on along the minus strand of JARHVA010005106.1, from coordinate 247,421 downwards.
CATGTCTTATAAAATGGAAAGATTTTCAAAAGTGGAACATAAGCATGGTTGTTGAAACATATTAAGAAGACTAATTAGTACACTTATACCTTTGATCAACATCCTTAAGATACTTACCAATAGGATGTAAATCTCATCCCTTGATTTTTATAAACTTCATAAAGTGTTCTAAAGCTTTGCATTGCTTTTGGAAATAGTCCTTTCCATGATCGATGCCTATTGCCTATAAATTTCATCTATCTTGCTCATGAAAGCATAGTATGATGTTTCTTCTATTGAACCTATCTTACTTCCTTTAATTTTTTCCTAAATTTTTTTGGTTTACCCATTGAGCTATTAGTTGTTTTATAACCTATATAGTTATTTAGGTAAGTGTATAAGTTAACGATGACTTTACTAGGAAGGCCACATTAAACTACATGAATAGGCATGCATGAGTGTTTATACACTAACAAAACCTAACATAAACAATTCAATATGTTTTTTAATTTAAATATTTATATTAACTTCCTTACCACTTTGAATATTTTATCAAATTCTTTCACTCTTTCTTTGTCTCATTGAATCAATTTTTGTATGTTTCTTACACTTTATGTGGGAGTCTCTGTATAGTATAAATTAATTTTAAATTCACCTATTATCTCATCCCATGTCTTACTATGAGGAATATTGATTTTCATATACCATTTTTAATATGTCATATTTTAATATTCCAAAAAAATCAAATAGTTTGACCTAGATATCTATGATGTTTTGAATTCTCCAGTATGAGTCTAATGAAGAAAGATGTGCTTTCACATCTTTTGTATCTTTACCAAAGATGGTTAATTATTAATATGAGTCATTTTGACTTGATTGATATTTTTATTTTTTCCTACTGGTGTGGTATTATTATGATGTTATTTTTAATCTTGTTTTTCTACTTTTTTTATAGGTGGTAATATTGTTTTCCTACAACTTTATTTATTCCTTGATCTCATGGAAATTGTGTTTCAAAGTAGATTATTATTAAAACTTATTCACAATCCCTCACTATTAATTCTCTTCTCAGTTTTTATTTTGTATATTTCTATCTTAAGTCTTCTCCTATATATATAGCTTCTTCAGGCAATGTTTCTCTTAATTTATAAATCAGTATGGTGGATGATGGTTTGTTCAATGGGTCCATATCCTCAATCAATCTATTCTATATAGGGGTGGGGAGGTTGTTTCTTCTATTTTCATATCATGTTAATTTTAATATTTACCCATTTCCTCTTTATTATTTTTAGCAAATCTTTCTTCATATTCATCTCTATTATATATTCCTTTACTCTAATCGCTTATTTTTCTAATATTGTTTCCCATTTATTTTTTATAAAAAATTATTCTAATATATTATAAATGAGCCTCTACATATCTACTTATTTTCATTATATATTTATTGATTATCCTTATATGGTTTATTATTTATATTTTATATCACTACTCTCTTCTTATTTATTTTCTATAATTTCTACTTTATCTTCTTCTCTTCAACTAACTCTTCTTAACTTGATAAAGGTTCTCTTTTTTCCTTTCACTTCCAAAGATTCCACCTTACATTTTTGATCTTAAATATTTATCACACATTTTAATGATATTATTGATTCATATATCTATTCAACTAAGTTTGTGTGTGTAATATGTGTTTATTGAATCAATTCTCTATCTATTTACAATAATCCTTTAATTATTGTTATTTTTTGTGTTATCAATGTTAATTCTAAATTTCTTGTTATTTATGATTGTTATTCACTAGTTTTTCCTTTGGGTTATGATTCTCCTTCCTCTATTTATGTGGAAACTCCACTCAATGAGGCCATTATATTTTATATTTTTAAACTTATTTGTCTCATTCCCTCATCTCTTTATAATCTTTATTTATCCACCCTTTCATCTAATTGTTTCTTTTCTACTTCTAATATTATTTTCTTTCATATTTTGCCCATTATAAGTTATTTGTATGTCCTAATTTACTTATTGACTTATGCCTAATATTTTTATTTTCTCTACTTTTTTTCCTTAATTTTCTATTTCCTCTTTCATCTTCTTTATTTCCTTATACTATTTCTTCCATTCTTTATTTATTTATTTATTTATTTATTTTTATCTCTAGTTTCTCTTGTCTCATATTATTTATTTATTATCACTAATCCTTTCTATAGTTTTTTTTTAAATTTCATTCATGAATCCCCCAAAATATCACTTATTTATTTTTAAATATTAATAGCTCCTTTAATCCCCACTCTTACCTTTTTTCAACCACTACGTGTTTCCCCCCAACATGAACTATTTACTACTTATTATCAACCTACCTTCAATAAATAATATATGGATTAAAGTTGGTAATTTTTCAATGAATATTACTCTTGGATATTCTAAAAAATATTCCTTATTCACATAAAAAAACCTTCACCCTGATATTTCACATGATATTATAGATGAGTCTAACATGGTTTCAACCGAATAATCTGCCATGTGCAACCAAAGTTATCTACTTCCTCAAGTTTACGTAATTTTTATTTTATACACTAAATATGTTTTTTAATGTGTATTATTGAAACTATTATTTTGTATACTAGGATTAAAATATAAGTACGTAATAGATCCATAAAATTCATCCATAGTTCCTTATCATATGGTTGATATAAATCATCCTCAACTTTATATACCATAATTTTTATACTCTTTGCCTCCTGATGAATATATTGTTTTATCTTCACATCCAAACAATGCTATAACTCCCTTTTTAATGTCTTCCATAAATATAGTATGTCTATTTTCCTAAATATAAATTATCTAAAACATTTGATCAAACACTAAAAGTTGACATAAAATTTATGTTATTTCATGATTTCATAATTTGATTATTAGATAGTTATAATGTGTATTAAAAAGTGTCATTTAAGTTATTTTAACATAAATTACATATTAAACATATAATAACTAAACATAAATTATGTATAACAAAGATAATGATGTGTGATTCAATTCTCATTCATATATGAATAATTGATTCACACACACATAAATATATCTATGTGTGTGTACCATGTTTCAAGATGTGATGATGGGAAGGCACCATGTTGTCATGAGTCATAATGGCCAATCCCCTAGACCTATTAGATATTTTAGAGCCTAGGAGATCCTCATCAAATGAGAAGGCAACACATTGTCATGAGTCAAAATGGCCAATCCACTAGACCTGTTAGAGATGTCAAATCTTAGGAGAGACTTGATGAATGGAAAGTTACCACATCACCATTTGTTAGATCATCCAATGCCCTAGACATATTAGAGATGTCAAATCTTGAGAGAGCCTGAGAAAATGGGAAGGTTCCATGTCATCATGAGTCATACTGAACAATACCCTAAACTTGTTAGAGATACCAAATCCTAAGAGAAATAGGCCAAATAAGAAGGTGTCATGTCACCACATGTCAAAGAAACCAATCCCCTAGACCTATTAGATATGTTAGATCCTAAGAGATTCTAATTTAATGAAATATTACCGTGTCACCATGATTTAAAATGGCCAGTCCCCTAGACCTATCATAGATGTTAGACCTTAAGAGATCCTGGTCAAATCAAAAGGTGCCACATCACCATGATTCAAAATGGCCAGTCCCTTAGACCTGTCATATATGTCAAAGCCTAGGAGAGCCTTACTAAATGAGAAGGTACCATGTTTCCAAGTGTCATAGAGACCAGTCCCTTATATCTGTTAGAGATTTTAGAGCCTATGAGAGCCAAACTAAATGGGAGGTTACCACATCACCATTAATCAGAATGGCTAATCCCCTATAGATGTTAGAGCTTAGGAGATCATATCTAAATAGGAAGGTGCTATGTCACCATGGGTTAGAAATTCTAGTCCCCAAAACTTATTAGATATATTAGAGATTGAGAGAGGTTGATCGAATGAGAAGGTACCACATCACCTAATATGTATATGAAATAACTACCACATGAAGCCTCATGAAGCTCATAATGACATACATATGAGACCTGATAGCCAATCAAGATGTGTTACATGTCCATAGGTTACCTATCACCTAACATAGAGGAACGACATGGGTTATAGATCTATGACTAGGTGTTGACCATTATTAAGGGGATAAATGAGTAGATGACAAATGTAAAAAAGAAATAGTTAGCTGAGAATCCCTTAAGAGATGTGATTGCATTCCTACCATGTTCTAGGAATTAATATAATAGGAAGTTGGACCTGATTGGAAGGTTTTAAAACATACCATTGTCATTGTTATATTTAACTAGAAAAAGAGGATCATGAGCTCTGAATTTAGTTCTAAATTTAGAAATGAAGGGATAAAATCCATCCACCAACTCAAATTCAAATTCACAATAAGTGAGATACCAAATTCTATTAATATAGGGGGATGTATGCATATAATAATAAATCCTAAGGTAAGATAATTAATGGTTACCATTGCTACCTTAGAATAAATATCTAACTCCTCACTTTCAAAAGTCCACAAATATCCTGTACCAAGTGCCTTCTAAAATAAATGCTTCCTAATTTCCCTTCTATCATACTCTAATAGTTGTTACATCCTCAAACCCAATGGCTAAACCTGATTACTATGACACTACCTTTCCTACTAGCTTAAATAAATACAAGCACTAAAATGATATATTCAAATAAATTGAGTAGGTCCCCAAGGATTATACCACAAATAATAACCAAAAAAATAAATATGAGGACCTTAGGTCATATAAGAAGTATGGATTCCATAAAGACAACCAAACTAGAGGCATTTACCTACACTGATCTATTGGGAGACACCCTTCATAAGACCATCTACGTGTAAGATATGGTCAATAGTTGGGTGTGCTTACCCAAATCTTGGTAATAGATAGATAATATATCTAAAAACACTTTCAATTCATAGTAATCCATCCAAAACTTGACTTTCTCTTATGATGTAGTGTCAATATCGATCTAGATGAGAACCTACTAAATCTATGATGTCTTTCATGATTGGGTTGAGAACCTAGATTATAAGCGGGTTAATAAAGATAAAATTATTCTTACATAGTTCACACCTTCTAGGAGGAGGTCCAAGTAAGTATGATCCTATTGAACCAACTATTCAAGGACCAATATTTCCATCAAGTCAACTAGTTTTGGGTGCCTCTCCTTCACGTGATCCAAACAAGCTCAGACATCCCTAACATGGGAGGATTGATAAAAATCAATTTATTCCAAGCCATCATAGATTAATAATATGGAGGTGAATTTTACATCATAATATATCTATTAGTGTAATCTTTAGGACACTCTCATTTAAGCCTTTAGCCTTTTCTACATGGGTTTTTAAGGGTTTAGAATTTCAGATGGTATTCTATAGGTTTTATGGCAACCAATTCCACCATTATGTATTGTATGTTTATGAAAAATTATACCTGATGGTATACTATAATATTAATGAAGCTTTAATTCCCTAACTCTCAAAGCCAATCTAGGACTTTATCGTAGCCATCAATGACTATTGGTTGTAAAAGGATAACATAATACATTAGATCATGGGATTATTCAAATACCCCTTATACCTACCATATTATGTCCCTAAACACTTAGTATAATAAGAGATCACTTATAAATTTGTGGATGACGTATTCAAGTTCTACATACAACATCAACATAAGGCATGCATGTAGTTCCAAATCACTATATGATACCATGCATACAAGACTTTCCCATCGATACATATGATGGTGGTTGTGAGATACTCATTCACCCTTGTAAAGTTAAAATTATAGTAATGGGACCCTAAAAGGGTGATTTTATCTCATTTGGTGCAATACTTAACCTACTTTAACATTAACTATGACCATCAGGGTAAAGATGATGATGAGCTTTTTTTGAATGTTGATGATGACTAGGAGGTGTTATCCTTGATATAAGCCAAGGAAAATAATGGGAAGAAAGATAGTTTATGACCTTTTATGCCTCCTCCTACTCCTTTTTGATTCATATAAGACCTAAATCCAATAGCTATTGCCATCTCTTGGAGGATCCTATAGGGAATATTTCCACCTTCTACCCCTTGAGCTCCAACTTTGGTTCCACCAATAGCTCCTACTCCTCATGATTTATCTCTACATATGTCTTCTTTATTTTCTTCTTGTGATCTATCTATATCTCCTCTGATATCTCTAGTAACCAAGACACAATAGAGATAACCCTAGACTACATTATACTGGGGATCCCAACTGCATCTTGCTCATCCACCTACACCAAAAACGTTAAGATTTTATGTGGATGGAAACTTTAGAGTGAGGCACCTCCAAGGCACCTATTTAGGTTCCCCCACTCACTCCTCCATCTTATCCCATTTCCATTCCACCCTCACTCCTATTACATTTCATCTCCTAATTTTATCACCCTCTAGTTTTCCTCCATCCCAAATAGTGAATCCTCTATTTCTCATTTCTCCTCCTTCCCAAGTAACTTTGGAATTAGTATTTTTTAAAATCCTTACTTCATCATTCCCTTATTATCCTTATATCTCAAAAATTGGAGTCCTTTTGGTGCTTCCCTTAGGCATGCCTTTAATAAAAATCATGACTATAGCATTCGGGACCATACCACTTCTAAAAGGGCCCTTATAGATCTTGATTTTAGTTAGCCTATCACTCACTTACATAGATACAAGTCCCTAGACATCATCCCCTATGGTCCTTATCATCATGGTTGGACCATAAAATATAGTACCCAGAGCTAACCCAAGAAAGATACCAAAGAAGAAATATAAGGTGACCCATTCTCTGGTCTTAGCCTAAAGGCTTTTTATTCCAAATCTTACTCCATAAGACTCAATGAATCATCTAGCCCAAGTATAATTAATTCATGTTTAGATCCTCAGCCCCTTCTCCCCCTTACATAAGGCCCCAAGAGAATTTAATTCACCTAACCCATCTCTTTTGTATTATTCCATAACTTGTTCCTTGTAGTAATTTTACCTTAAGTTAACCTAACCCAAGAACAATGGTATGTGCAAGTGTTCCCATAGGCTTCCCCCTTTATTGTCCCTCAATTTTAATCTCATACCCCCTATACCTCCACTCCTTTCCTCATTCACTCCTTCCACTTCCTCCATATCCCCTATACCTTATCATCCACCCTTCACCACCTTTTTAGCCACACCTCCTACACCCCTCATAATTTAAGCAATGGTCTTGGGGTTACATGTGCCACAAATGGTTGTCTAGGGTGACTCAAACACATAATGGAGTTTTTATTGATCTTATAACAATATGAAATTAATGATTATGTACAATTTTATCTAAGAGTGGAACTTGGTGATATGGTAGACCCATAATGTTTCATTATCCCTCACCAAGTGAAGACTTTGACTAGGGAGGAAAACATGGTTTGTGACCAACTATCTATCTTCTAAGATACCCGTGATATGTCTAAAATGTTCCTCGAGGACATATAGTTCCAAGTTCATACTCTTAAATCCTAAGTGAAAAGTACATTCCCAATTAGGATAATTGGGTAGGTCAAGGATGCCCTCATACTACTCTTCTCAATATTTAGTAAATTAGTGGAGAATTTGGTTTTGACTAATGTGCTTATCCATCATAATAAAGCATACATGGAGAAGATAACAAAGATAAATGGGAAGTATCAAAAACTATAGGTGGTGGTCAATAAATGCATGTTATTATAGCTAAAATTAATGCTAACCTTAGACTTAAGGTTGTACCATATGTACCCTGAGAGTATAATATCTGAAATGGAAAAGTGTTTTACCTTAGTTTGCATTATAATAAGACCCATGTAATAGGTTAAGAAAAAGATACTAACCTAATTTAAAGAGGTCAATATTTATGTGTTATTCAATATGGATGTCACCTTACTAAACCAAGGGGAATTTGGAGTCCACTTAGGTTAGTGAAACTAGGTTATGAGGGACAATGTGTCCAAGAAAAAATGGGAAGGGACTTGGGTAGTGCTTTATATATCAAATCAATTAACAATAAGCATCAACTAGGTCTCTAGAGTCAAAGCATCAATGTAAGAACCCCTCTAAATCTCCTAGATACTGGTAACTTAGGTTGAATTAATTTTTATGGATCCCCTAATGAACCTACCCAAGCTAGACAAAGATTGTAACTTCATTGAAGATATGTTGGAAGCAAGGAACATCTATTCAAAGTAGTTAGGATCCAGTCCCTCTTAGTTGACTCCTCTTGTCAGCTAGTGGTCTCCTGTAGATATATTACAAGTTTCTAAGGATATTTTTATTTAAATTTTGAAATACATCTATAACTATAATGAGTGGACATCATTACCTATGATGGGATCCTCATTATTTTTGGAGGTAATCCCCAATCCTTATATATAAAATGAAGAAGAATAATTTATTATAGGGTCGATAAAAATAACTTGAAAGTATTGTAAAATTACTACTTGGATTTCCCCTATGTCTCCTTCATCACTCTTGACTATAAAATTAACCCAAATCAATTATTATAACAATATTTTACACTTTTATTGAATATGATCTCTATTTTATGTAGGAGGGTCTATTTTGTGTTTCAATTTTCTTTCATATTCATGTTTGAATGATCATCAGTGCTAGTTAATTGGATTAACACTTTGCTACTTTATTTATATCATGATTATGATGTGCTTAGCTATTATAATATTTATGTGATTTCTTCCATTAACCACTTTGAGAGAGATAATAATTTATGTGATAAGCTAAAAATTATCATATGGTGGTTATGTGTTTTTGATAATAAACCTCTAGTACTCATCATTAGTGAGAACTTGCATTGAAGACATAATCTAGGTTACATAAAAATCATCCCACTAAATGTTATCAGAGGTGAAACTCTAGTGAAACTAAGTTTGTAGTAGTATAACAATGGTAGAATCATTTGGTTTAATAACTAGTGCATTGATCTTATTTTAAACTTAGAGGATTCCGTTATCTGCCTTACCCTTCCCTCTCTTTCGTGTTTGTTTTGTGGAATTGAAATATCCTTTCTCATTTTTTTAGAAAGAATAAATCCAACACTCATATTATTATAATAATCTATAACCTCTATGTAAGAACCTTGGATTGAATGTTCAGTGGTAATAGTGTATCTTTTGGATATTATTCACGTAGACTCTATTTGTGAATTCTAATGCATGTAATCATGATCTGGGTTGATCCTAGATCAATCCTAAAATAGAGGATGGAAATATGGAATCGTCCCCACCTTCCCATTTTCAATGAATTCCCAATATCATGGGCATCTTGGGAGAGGGAGTAGATTGGAGTGAATAACTAAATGTAAATACACTATGTCATTTAAATCTTTATTTCCTTACTTTTATTCTAATATTGTTTCCTTAAATGCTTATATATATTTATATAACTTATTTCTTAGGGGTTCTATTTTTTTTCATGGATCATGAATTTTTTTTTGTCTATATATCTTCTTCTTTAACAAAATTAATTTTATGTTTTTCCATTTTTTTAGATTTGTTTTTATGTTTTTTTTTCCAAACTATGTTTTCATGTTTTTCATTTTTCTCTTCTCATCACCTATTTTCATATTTCATATATTTATTTACTGGCCTCAATAGGATATTTCACATGATTAACACCTAAACACACACACACTTGAGTGAGGTAGTTGTCGTATATATATATATATATATATATATATATATATATATATATATATATATATATATATATATATATATATATATATATATATATATATATATATATATATATACCACAACTAACTCACTAAATTTGCCTATTTGGAAAGACAATACCAACCTAGTGTAGAGGTAACATGATCACAAACTAGGTAATTAGATGTCTAGCATAGGATAATATATTACCCTCATGTGGCTAGCCTAGCTAGAAGAATAGTATTATTGTATTTATTTGTAGTATAGATCTTCAACCTATCTTTTTAAGAAATCCTTTTTTGAGTATGCATACAAGTTCTTTTAGTTTTATTACTCTAAAATTTATTAAGTACTCAATTATGCATGGGCCCAACCATATGATATTTAACTTTCCTATATTTTTATATATATTCTTAATCATAAAGTAATATGTTATTTCCAATTTAAAACTCTTTGACCTTTATAGTCTATCATGTCATGTTTTTTTATCTTCATTTATTTTTGGTTTGATTTTAAGCCACTAATATAATTTTCTCATCCATTTTTTGCAATTATATCAATTTATCTCAAAGGGAATCATTCTCATTCAGTATAAATGTTATTTTTATTCTCAAAATTGGTAGTATATACTCCATTTGTACTATCACTTCTAATCCATATACTAACTTAAAAGGGTAGTAATTAGTATTTTATAGGTAGTGTAATAAGCTCATAGTACTATAGGCATTTTAATATCCCAATCTCTAATCTCATGATTGTTAGTTATAATTAATGGACATCCAAACCTTGCTATTATATTCTTATATAAGAAATTTTTTATAGTCTTAGTTTTATAATCCTTTATAAATATTTATTATGCCCAGCTTTTCAAGTATTCTATCTTGGTAATAATGAATCTAACATTGTTCTTTCTTACATTATGTTTAATGAGACCAATAAAATCAATAGTCCATTTTTCAAATGGGGATAATGATAACACTATAGGGAGTGGAATTTCATCTCTCATATTTGGTTTACCCACTCTTTGACACATGTCCCAATTTATATAATATTTGTTGTATTTTTTAATAGTGTTATCCACCATAGGCCTACAAACATAATTTTCTTACGCATATTCTCTCCTAATTGGTGTTCTTCTATAACTCCATCATGGGCTTATCTTATTATGTTTTATCATTTTTTTATTAATGATAATATCTAAAACACTTCATCTCTTCCTTTATTATAGATTGAGCCTTAAATTAGTGTAAATGGAAAATCTTGGATTATTAATCTTTTTAATTTAATTTTATATACTCTTAAAAAACCTCTCAAATGAAAGTAATTAGGAAATAATTTTCATATATTAGTATTGGTGCATCCATAATATTATTTATAATATACTCTTATGAAAATAATTTACATGAATAAGGAATGGGATATAAAAATTAGGTAATAATAGTATTGGGGCATACATAATATTATTTTCAACTTCTCAAAGGATTATTGACAACGTGTCAACCATTAAATAGGTTGGTTATGTAAATTATTCAAAAAATACTCTATTGGTGCACCTATGTCTACGTAGTTTATAAAAAAATAGCAGTGCTATCTGATATAACTCAATATTTTATAACTTCATTTTATGTATTATGTAGTGGTATATATATGATAATTACAATTTTAAGTGGATTTACCATTGATATATCTTTTAATATTTATTCCCAATAATGTACCAAATGATGTGTTAAAAATAAATTTATTTACATTAAGAGAGATGTTATATTATAAGAATATTTGGAACATTAGCCACAACCCCTAGACATGCAATTTAGTTAAGCCATACATGGTCTAATAATAAATATATACTTATAAAAAATAATGTATAAAGTCTTTAAACGAATTCACCATTATTTGACTAAATCAAGCTAGAGCACTTTTCAATCTGAAGGGCATAACTATATACATGAAAAATCCCTATTCTATTGAAAATGTGCTCGTTGTCCAATCTTAAGTTGATATTTTTATCTGGCATTATCCAAATAAAATTTTAATGATATAATACATATCTCTTATGTAAATTGAATTGGGAAGGGATCATTTAGACATGCACTATTTAAATCCCTATAGTCTATATAGATGCATATTTCTCAAATTCTCTTATTTTTTAATAACCAATGGGATTTTCCATTTAATGTCCTTAATAGGGTTACAATGACATCAAATAACATCTTGTTAGACTCAATTTTTACATTAACCTTTACATTAATATTAATAATATATTATCATTTACACAAATGTTTTATTGCGTATTTTAATTATATTTTCATAGACCCATTTTCTTATTTTATTCATTTTAACACTATGAATGTTTATGGGAATAGGTCCTCATATTCCCTTAATAATTCTAACATTTTTATCACACCTTATGCCTAGTAATGTCCTAACTTTTATATTTGGTGTTTCCCTCTATAGCTATATTTTATTCTCTAATTTTGAGAGCTTTATAAAAGTATTGTGTTTTGTCCTTTGTGGTGTCAAGTATTTGACTCTCTCCATATTCTACTTATATTTTTATATTTTCTAGATTTTTATCATCTTCCTACTCTTTTTTGTGATTTTTATGAAATGTATCCTACTATAAAGTTATTTGATTTTAATACTTCTTAAAAAATTATTCAAATACTCTCTTGTCATTGTTTCATTGTGTTTCCAGTCATTCATATGCCCCAATACTATCTCTTCTAATTTTATTCTACTAAATTGTTATCTTGAATTAAAGTTAGTATGTATAAAAATGCTTTGATTTTTAATGATGCACAACAAAATCTTATGTCTGGGTCCCAAAAATTAAAGGTTAAACAAATATCAATTTTTATATCCTCCCGTAATAATGTTCCTTTACACATCTTTGGATGCATATACCAAAGATAAACATATAGGTCCTAATCAAATAAACAAGCCCATAGATTATGTTAGTTTATCCTTTTATAGTCCATACATTTTCATAGTTCTCAATGTGTATCCTTGGGTTTTGTATTCTTGAATAGTTCCTTATTTGTAGAAATTAAATTTTTGTTTAAATAAACCTTTTCTTAAGTAATATGGAAAAGTATTTAAAATTTAATATTGTGGATTTGTGGGTGCTCTACCACCTCACAATAGTGATAGTTAAATATTTCATCAATTCCTTACATTTGTGTTTATTCTTGGGGGAATATTCTAATCATGTATTGTACGTAATCTTCAAAAATATTGATCCTAGTAAATGTTGGTGATTTGGCATGGGAATCACATTAAATTTGGCAATCCATTATCCTATAGAGTATCATATTTTTCAATGTATTGGTATTATTTACACTAGATCGTATATTCCTCTTGTATCATACATTTCTGACCACTATTTCTGAATCCCCATACAACCAAGCTTCAATATCATAATTTGAAGATGTTCTTACCTAATCATGTTCAAGTATTATTTCTCCTCATCATTTAGTTTATGGTCATATTCTATATTTATGATTTTATTTAATGTGTATAAATCTAATAGGTCATCAATGTCACTTTACTCATCATCCAAGCTTAATTACTTAAACAAACAGTTCCCAGGTTTATTTATAACATAAAATGGAATACCAAACCATTCCCATTGAATGTAATTTATTTATATTCTTAGCTTAATTTATAATTACAGTTAATGAACCATTATAAGTTTAATAAGGTTGGAAAGATAACCTATATCATACATAACAATCACTTCAAAGTCCACTTTTTTTACCCCCCATTAGTTTAACTTATACATCCCTTAATGTTTTAATTGGTGAGTAAAATGTTCCATCAACCATTTCAATATTGTAATTTGTGGCATGTTGATGTGGTTTATCAAGTATCTCTCATGTAATATACAATACAACATTTATATCTACGCCAAGATCCAATAGTGTCTTCCTTACCTCATGGCCATATATTTTGATATCAAGAAAAATTAATGTTTGCATCCACTTCTTGTTTCTTATAAAAAAATTATTTTTACTTTTATTATGATTTTTCTCAATCTATTTTTCTCTATGTTTTTGTTGTTTTTAATTCTAGTTTATATAACTCTGTTAATTTAGTCCCTAGATGTTGGTTTTTTATTAATTTCATCATTACTTTTAAATCCCCAGTCTCATCCTAATCGATGTAGTCCAATATCATCTCATCTTTGTCTTGTTATTATTATTATTATTATTATTATTATTATTATTATTATTATTATTATTATTATTATTTTATCCACTATGTGATCATGTTAATGTATATTGGATTGTTTCCTATCAATATATGTTTCTGATTCCTCTTTAAAATCAATAGTTATCCCTTTTCCTATCATATTTTTCATTATTGTTTGAGTGGTTATCTCCACTTATGTTTAGGATTCATCATTGCAAATATTGAGATATTTGTTTTTGGGTTTATATTTATGTTATTTAAATGTTTGTTGACAAATTTTTATCAAAAATAGATATTCATTTTAATGAACCTCAATCTTATATAATTTTAGAAACTCTTATTTCATGGTGAATCTAATTTCACCACCTTTCTGTATCTTATTATTTTAGTAATTTTTCAATTTTTCATGGGGGAGATTCTACTAAATTCTCAATATTTTTTTTCATTCTAATAGAATAGTGTTTCCTTAGGTCATGATAAATAATCATGAGTTCATTTTTCATGACATAATCAACACTTTATTTATGGTTCTTCTACATAATTTATTACAATATTACTAATATTTCTAAAATTTTTTGATATTAAGTTATGATTTTATATGACATATCAGTCTTTTACACTTGAAATATACCAATCATGGCTCAAATTTTTAGTGCATGATATTATCATTGTCAAAAGGCTCATGTTAGCCATCTCACTATGCCTAAATTGATCATCATATAATTTGACCCTAACATTTGGATTACCCAAATCAAATGTATAATTTAGTCTACATAGAACTCAATTTTTATCCTACACAAATAGTTATAAATCCTTAGTAGATATTTACCCTATAAGATATTAGTGTCTAGATTAGGACACTAGCATGGATTTTTGTGTTCCCCATCTAATGCTAGTGTCCCTCCCTTCTAAACAATTAAATTAAAAATCCATTGGTATTCAAGGGTTAGCATATTTTTATTAATTTACCCTCTCATGATATTATTTCAAAAGTTTTGGTATAAATATAAATCCAAATTCATTCATTCTCTAGATATAAAATACCAAGTAACCATCTCTCAAGCTCACTCTATGCTATTGAAATCATTTTCATAATTGACCTAGATTTTCTTATTTTTTTGTATTTCTAAATCAATCATAAGATTAGTATTAATTCAATTTTTAAACATTAAAATAGTATCCCATGAGTATTATTCATCAACTTATAATTTATATCACTACATACACTCACATATAACATATTACATAATTGTTCACACATAAGCCCACATAGAGGATAACTACATCGATGTGAGGCCCTCTTTGGATTATATGGATATATAGGGAGTGATCATTTACATAGAGATATTTTAGGTTGGATAAAATATTCTTAAGGTTAAAAAACCATACTTTTCAAGGTGACATGCCCTAATTGGAAGACCTAGGGTTTTGATTAAAAGACTAATTTTGGGAACTTATGTGCACAATATGAGCTAAAATATTGCAAGGCCATAGTGAACCCTAACAAGTGTAGGTGCTTATTCCATAAAATAATATGTATCATTTTTTATACATAAGCATCAAAACTAAGACATAATAACTAGTGATAGTGTTTAAATATTTATGGTAGTGTTTGAGATGACATAAAACAATTTTATAAAATCTCAATAATCGAGGTAGAACATTATTTTTAACTTGTACCTATCATATATATTTTAACATCATGTAATAAACTAAATATTTTTATCCTTTTTATTGAAAACTTAATAATATTATTTGGCATTTTACTTCTCCTTATTTATCATATTTCTAGATATAACATATTTATCATAATATTGTAAATTTGAATTCATTTAATTGACATACTTTAGAATAAATTATTCCAAATTGATTAGGATATTCCCCTTATAATTAATTATAATAATGGATAAAGATTTGGTGAATCCAACCTCTGAGTCTTCTTGGATATCCCTAGATTATCTTAAGCTTTTTAGCCTTCTAAAAAAATCCTTCTAAAGTTTCATTATTTTTTATTGCTCTTCAGGTCTAAAATTTTACATTATTTTTAGATTATAATAAATGGATTTTTTTAAAATTGAATATACATAATCATTAATTAATCATATAATTATAAACCAAGAAATAATCGATGCATTTTATACATTTTTTATTTTATGTGAGATAAAATCAATAAACATGCTAAGGCTAATGCATCCACCTATAGTGATGTTTAATATTTAGGTGGTACTACTATATAATCCACTTTTCCCTTCCCTTAAACACACCATTGATTATAAAAACTATGTTTCTACATTTTATATGGAAAAAATAAATGTTTAAACTCAATTACAAGTTTCAAAGCCTACATTAACACAATTGGTGTTTTCATCCCCTTTTTTGACTTCTCAAACATCAAATCTTAATCACACTAGGCTACTGTAAAAGATATTCTCTAAGTTATAAAAAAATTTGAAGTTAATTTCTAAAAATATTAAGAAACTTGTTATAAAGTCAACTCATGCTATTGATTCACAAGATATGTTACATAATCATATTACACCTAAGTTATCTATTCACCCATTTCCAACTAGTTTTACAACCAAGTTCACACTTTATGATGGAAATGATGATCTTGATTAGAATTTCTTATCTCTATATGCCACATTCCTTGGTTATGTTTCCAATTAAAACTTTGGAAATTTTTATTTCCAAGAATCCTAAAGGACATATCACAATATCATGTACAACCTAAGAAGTTAATCCTTTCCTATCATGACTATGGTTATGAAGAATGCGATTCAAATGACACAACTAATATGTAGGATGAATATGTAAATATAATTGAGTGTTATGACATGCATGACCTACATAGAGGCATCCCATTAATGACATTTTGGGTTTATAGTAGCATATTTTAATTTTACATAACACCTTTTCTAATCAAATATATCCAAAATACAAAAAAATAATAATTAAGAAAACACAAAAACATTAAATTAAAAAAAATAGAATACACATGTTTATTAGATTTTGAATATATGTTGTTTACTTTATGTTAGTATAAAACATATAATTTCCTTTCTAGACACACACATGTTTTACAGACACATGAGTGTGATGCATGCATATGTTATATACATGATGCATGAATATACAAATGTTGGACCTTTTACTCTACCCATGTGACACATTGCATTATGCGGATCATGATTGATACAAATTACATCATTTTATGATAACTTTACATTATCATGTTGAGCTTATATATTAATTCCTACATATATGTACTTATGCTCACATTTTACATAGTGTGATAAATATGTTATGATATGGGACATTTTTATAACATATGTATGCATGGACTAGTAATATATGCTTATGTTAGTTACTTATGTTTCAATTAATCATATTATCACATGGCTTACTTTAGAGTACTTCTTGTTTGCTACATTTTTTTACTTTGGAATTTTTTAACATGTTCCTTGTTTGTTGGCTACATTGCCACTAAGGGTTGTTTATTTTATGTGTATATATTTGAAAATGTCCTACCTTTAAGTGTATGGATTTAACATTACCCTTGTATTAAATATATGTAGACCCCTTTTTTGTGAAACTTAGTGCTCTTGTGTATGTGATTGATTGTTTGTTGATCTTATGCTTGTTACTCCTATATATTTCCATGATCTAAATCATGCATTATATGGCCTATTGTAATTGGATATTATAAGTTTCATATATATATATATATATATATATATATATATATATATATATATATATATATATATATATATATATATATATATATATATATATATGATACAATATATCATTTATTACTACATTATTGGTACATAATGGTTATATTATTATTTTGAGATAAGATAACCACCAGGTTGCATTCCCCTCACCTCAAATGGGAGGTGTTTTTTTATTGGGGGGATATATCATTAGGGATGTTACATCCCTATTTCCTCACTAAAATTAATTTTATTATTAAATTGATATTATAGGGTTAATTTTGTTTAAATTAATGTTGTAAAAAACTATATTCATTATGATGATGTATGGGCATACATTTAATTAATATTTTGTGACTTATTACTTGATTAGTTACATGTATATGAGTTTTATATGCATGTGGATTATGCTTACTTAGTATTTTTGTGCCTTAGTAGCATTTGAACTGATTCTCATGGTTACAAGCTAGCTATCATTTACATTTATGACATGGATGTAGGATAAGTTTTATTCTCCAATTAGATATAGATGAAGAGTATCATCAATGAGGATGCTACAGATGGAAATGTTGGAGGTGTTGAGATTTGATAATGAACCCAACACACACCATGTAGAACTATAATATACATGATTCCTTTAATAATTATTATGTTGTTCTATTTATTCTTGGATTTGTTGATATGGTCTATATCAATGATTTGATGTTAATCATTTTTATTTGAATTTACAATTGTTTGTTAAGATCATAGTATTGATAACATTTCATAGTGTTTTAGTTTTATATTTGTATTTAAATGATTATACTCTAAATATTTATTTGCATAACCTTTTAGGTGCGTATTGTGAGCATTAAACTAAAAACATTGTTATAATATATATATATATATATATATATATATATATATAGAGAGAGAGAGAGAGAGAGATGGAGAGAGATAGATACATGACATTGAATTAAATTTCATTGATGATCTACTAATTAAATGATTTTATTAAACTATGACTAACCTAGACATAAGGTGTACTTAGGGTGACTTAATATTTAAATACCTTAGGGATTACCTAGGTATGTGGTGTTGATTATTTATATGTTTTGATTAATATTTATCCTTGATTATGTTATTATTAAGTGGGAATACACATTCAATCTATTTTTATTAAAACATATTTATTATTTTAATTGACATATTACATTAACCCTAATTATAGAATCATCATTTTGGTTTTGTTGGCTTGGTCATTCAAACCATGCTTGTCATGATGGGGGTTTGACTTTGAGTTTTATTAAATAATGGGTAAGTCTACTAGTTTGGTGGTCAAACTAGGAGACATGGTGAGCATGCCAAAAATTTCTAATTTGATGGTCAGTCTTTCTTGCAGTGATGGACAATGGGTCGTCATGATATTAAGGATTTTCAAAATGCATGCAAGAGATGGTGAAAATGATAAAATATGTTGGTTTTTTTGTATTTGGATGTTAGACATGATATATAGAGGAAAATGAGAGAAAAGAGAACTCTAAGTTATAGGAAAAATAGGTATACTAATTTTCCAGTTAAGAGGTAAGGTTTTTGTTTTGATTCATTCTAAAAAATTATATTTTTGTTATATGGTGATGAATTTTTTATGGGTTTAATAAGATAAAGTTTATATTGTTTTAACACTAGTTATAATCAAGGATTTGACCATGTGGGAGAATTATTTCACCCACATAATCAAATCCAACATTTTGCTATGTATATCATGCATATAAATGGTTAGGATTGAAAATGAAAACAAAAATAATGTTTATTTAGTTTATTAATTTTAAATGGATTTTTATAGATATTTACATGGACTATGTATTGATTTATTTAAACAAAGGACTTACTATTATTTTAGCTATGGATTAGTGTTACTAAATAGTTGTAGGTTAATAAGGGTTTAAAACATTATTGGTTAGGGGTTTGAATTAGGGTTTTATGTCTTTTTTATGACCACATTATTTATACAAAATGAAGTGGTTATGTGTTTCATTAATTCATTGTATATAAACAAAGGTCTATATATTACTTGTTTCATTGAAATATAGTGAATTCCTAGTGCGTTTCATTTACCCATTCAAATTGGGATAGATTTGGATCATGGATTTATAAACAAGTTTTTTATTGGGAATTACATTACTTGTATTCAATGTGTTTCTATTTGAGAACAAATGAGTATAAATGATTTATTATACTCTATACATAAATGTCTATGAATCAAATCTTGTATAATATTATTTAAACTAATAAACAATATTATTATCCTTTACGAAATTTGAGTATCAATTGTGTAAACAAGTTATAGATGAATATGAATATGTCATTATGAATTGACTATGTATGGAAAAGTATGTTGGTTGTGTATACAAAAATTATATTTAGTTGTGTTTATAAAGGATTTCCTTATCAACTAAGTTGATAGTGGATTACTGGATAAAATGGTTATTTTAGACTATGTATAAGTACTTTGATGTCTACTAAGTATAAACATCATGGTCAATAGTATATAAAAGATTATATTAATTATGCATGAATGTTGTGTGTCAATTATATGATTTATTGTGTATGGTGAGTTGGTCTTACATAAGGTTGTAAGGGATGATTTAATATTGACTTAAGTTAGTTTGTGTATCATTTGATTATACAATTTTTAATTATTTGTGCTTGTGTTATTAAGAGTCGATTATGTACTGTCAACTATGTATAAATAAACTATGAACCAAGTATGTAAAAGTTAACTTATTATTAGGTTGGACTATTATTATTTTTCTATAGGTTCTTTTAATAATTTTTTAGTATTTAGACTATATGTTGAGTCTTAAATATTTAATTAGGGTTTAAATTGGTTTGATCATTTCAATAAATTATTGTACCATATGGTACATACCAGTGTTTAATAATTTATGTTATATGCATTCATTTTTGGTTTTTGAATGTTGTGTGATGTTAATTGATTTATATTTTTGTTTAAATATGAATTTATCTTTCTTAAGTAGGGAAATTAGAATATGAATATATATAGATACATATATGTAATTATGGATTATACATATACATGAGTATGTTCTATATGAATAGCTAATAAAAATGTGTGTGTGTGTGTGTGTGTGTGTGTGTGTGTGTGTGTGTGTGTGTGTGTGTGTGTGTGTGTGTGTCTATATATATATATATATATATATATATATATATATATATATATATATATATATATATATATGTATGTATGTATTTATGTATGTATGTATGTATGTATGTATGTATGTAAAATTTATATGTATATATTATGCCATTTGGAAATCAATGGCTAATGGTTTTAAATGTATATAGATATAGGTGGACATACTTGATAAACATGTTTACATAGATAATTTAGGTTGTGAGTAGTTGTTTGTTTAAAGTGAATAGAATCATTCATATGCAAACTAGAATTTAACAACATAATATAAATTAATGATATAAATTCTAGTTTGCATATGAATGATTATATTCACTTTAAACAAACATCTACTCAGAACCTAAATTATCTATGTAAACATGTTTATCAAGTATGTCCACCTATATCTATATACATTTAAAACAATTAGCCATTGATTTCCAAATGGAATAATATATACATATAAATGATTATACATACATACATACATAAATACATACATACATACATACCCACACACACACATACATGCATGCATACATACATACATACATACATATATATCTGTGTGTGTGTGTGTGTGTGTGTGTGTGTGTGTGTGTGTGTGTGTGTGTGTGTGTGTGTGTGTGTGTGTGTGTGTGTGCGTGTGTGTGTGTGTGTGTGTATAATCATTTATATGTATATATTATGTCATTTGGAAATCAATGGCTAATGGTTTTAAATGTATATAGATATAGGTGGACATACTTGATAAACATGTTTACACAGATAATTTAGGTTGTGAGTAGATGTTTGTTTAAAGTGAATAGAATCATTCATATGAAAACTATAATTTATATCATTAATTTATATTATGTTGTTAAATTATAAATTATGTGGAATTTGATTAATAGCTGATCAGAATACTAAATGTTATATTTATTATTGTTGATTAACTTGGGATTTGCTAAGCATTTCATGAATTGTATTATTCTAGTTATAATACTTGTGAACATGGGATGTTTGTAAGGAATTGATAAATTATTATATATTATGTTGATTTTTAGAAAAGCATTATGTTTGAAATATTGAATTATTAGAAAATAGACTCCATCTTTATTCAAACTTAAGAAATATTTAGTTGAAATTAATTATTATTTATTAACATGAGATTATTTTAATATTACTTGTACTTATTTAATGCGGTATTAAATACTATTTTGTATGATAAATATATCAAATTACTATATGTATTATTTATAAATATGGTATTAATGACACTAATAATTATTATCGTGAGATGGGTTCTCATGTATATAATTAGAGTCACTAATACTTAGATTAAAATTAATTTGATTGAGTGTATGTGATTATTATTGATCTAATGGATCATTAAAAGATATGAAAAATTTGGTAAAATTAATGTTTATAGTTAAACATTATCATTTCACCTATTTGATTATATACATGTATGCACAATGTCATGCTCAAACATAATTATTTATGATATGATGTATGAAGCTATAATCTTATAACACATGGGTTCTTTTTGACTTATTGATACCTACACCATTATCATCTACTCATACATGAAGGGAGGTATATTCCCTAGTTGGAAATTGTGTGGGATATCTATGGTCCATGGTTGGTGTGGAAAAGCACTATGATGATGCTCTCCCTCTCCTTCACTAGTCAACTAAAAGAGACTTATACTCATGATTTTAGTTTATTTACATATAATTAATTTATGGTAACTCATTGGTTCCATAAAATAATGTATTTATTTATATACACTCTGATGTATAAAAATTATATTATTGTAATTGATAAATAGTAGTTTATCTGCTCTTATTGTATTAACTTACAACAATTGGTTGAGTTACTATTATTCAGTAGTTATACTTATTTTTATGGATTACATTTGTAATTATATTGAATGTGATTAGTTGAACATTATCTAAATAAATCATAACTAGTTTATTATGAAAGATGCATTTAGTTAAATATCAATTGACATATAATAATTAAGAATAATCTGACATGATTATTAAGTAAAGTTTTAAAAAAATTACAATTATTTGAGTTAAAACAAGTGGGATTATAAAAAGGGAAATGTCATAGAGACATGAGTACACACACATACAACTGGTAAAATTGGAAAAAATTGTTTTAGTTTACATGTTTCTAATATACACTTAGAAAAAATATGATGCATTTGGCACCAATTTTCACAAAATTGGGTCATGTTTTTTTAGATTTGAGATGAATATTATATATAATTTATATAATAGAGGTTATGTTTTGATAGATACTTCATATTGAGACACACTAGACATGTATATTCTATGCAACTACACCAAACCATAGATACATATCCATATTATACAATATTTATGGAAATTTTAATGAGAGGTCATGAGAAAGGTTCACTACTTTCTCACCACGCATTGATGCACCAAATTTTCCAATATGCATCATGTTAATACCTTAGCCTATGACACAATATTCATTTGTATTTGCATTCATTACTTAATTATTAGCTTAGGCCAACTTATCAATATGTAAGGGTGGGATGAATGGGTGTGAATCTCCCCATTCATTCTCTATATAGGGATAAATGTGTCTCACTAAAAGTATTTTATATGTGAGTTATATATTATTGTAAGGATTTATATATTTCCCCCTCGAAGTGGCTTATCATATATTATATTATATTTTAGTTATATTGTGACGTATTGTTTTAATTGTGAATAAAATTCATTATAAGTGGTACTAGAGCATTGATTTGGGTATAGAATTTTACTTCCACTATTTATCTCAATCCAGTATGACATATTTATTACATTTTTAGATAGAGTTGGACCATAATGTAAGGTGTTCATTGTATAAATTTTGATATTTTAAGATCAGTTTCACAATAGTTATCACATTTTTACTATTTTCATAAACTCTCTCTATAGTCTGCATGTTAAGGAATTTTTATAATTTTATTATATTTTTATAAAGATTTAATAAATTTATGGGATGGGTCCATTATTCATGTTTTCATATTTAATGCTGAAATTATTTCCAAATTTCTTGGTTAAAGTTGATTTAATTGTGAAAACTAGGTTCGACATTGTCAAGACTTGTTATGGTAGGACCAAAAATTAGGGTCCAATGCAAGGGTGTTGAAATTTTGGGAAAAAATTCTCATAAATAAGATATGGATTCATAAGGGGGAGATATTAAATTAGTTTTTCTAGGATTTTATATGATATATCATAAAGTAAGCTAACTTGAGTATGATATACATGACATACAATCTGAAGTGTAATGTTGGCATTCATAAATGAGTACAATATAGGATCCCTTAAAAGATTTAATGATAACTTTGAAGAATAATTAGACAAAATAACCACCTATCACTATTTCTCAACCCAAATAGAGTGGACCTTTTAGCCATCCCAGTCCAAATCCAAGTACCATAAAACTAAGGCACATGATGCCAAATGTGGAAATGTGAAAGTTTAAAAGGAAGGATTTGATCACATGGATCAACCAAATGGATATTTTTTTTGATATCCACTAGATTAAAAGTTTCCAAAAGGTAGTCATGTAATCCCTATATCTAAAACTAAAAAAATCATTTGGTATCAATGGTTGTGTTCTTAAAATAAAAAGAAGGCTCTCAATCTCATCCAATATGTTTTTATAGAGGATCTACAACTAAACTATAGTAATAATGTGAGTGATAACCACTTTAGTAAAATATTGAAGCTATGACAAATAATATAAACAAAGGATTATGTTTATAAATTATAAAATATCTCTTTTCATGTGGATAATATTCCTAAGGAACCCTTGAATGACTTGATTATTGGAGGTCTAAAAGACCACATTGAATATGAAGTATGCATGTTTAATCTAGATAATATATTTACATTTATTGTCATGGATTTTAGGTTAAAGGAAAGAGATACAGGTGACCAAAGGGATTTCACTACTGCCTATGAGTGTTTGAGTCCAACACAAACCTTCCCTCAATCTACAATATTGATTATCACCAAATTATAGAGAAACAGACAAAAGGATTATGTTTCAATTGTGATAGCAAATGGGGAAAAGGTCATAATTTTTTTGAAAAGAAAATTTGATACACTGAAGGGTAAAATTATGATGAAGATAATGTGACCAAATGTGGTGAAGAGGAATATGTGCCTAACTTTGATTTTGTTAACATTTTGGCAACACCATCTAGAGTTGTTCAATGTTGAGGGCAACATTATATTGAAGCAAGAGGGAATTCTAAGCCCTTAACCTATGACACACTCTTCATTTGTATTTTCATTCATTACTTAATTATTATTTTAGTATGATTTATCAATATGTAAGGGTAGGATAAATGGGTATGACCCTCTCCATTCATTCTATATATAGGGATGAGTGTAGCTCACTCAAATCAGTTTTTATGTGAGTAATATCTTATTGTAAGGCTTTTGAGGTTTCCCCCTCAAAGTGGATTATCATAGATTATATTATATTTTACTTATATTTTGAATTATTTTTTTAATTTTGAATAAATTCCATTACACATCAATTGCATTTTTACCTTTCTATAGTATTTGAATCACTTGAGTAGTGTAGTCAAGATTTAATACCCTCAATGGACCTAACACTACTCTTCCTTTAAAGCTTATATTGATACACCAATTAAACATGGCTATATTGGCTATATTATGTATAACCTTGAGATATATGATTAATATTTAGTGATATGAATGTAATTGACACAACTCACCCTTGCACTAGATTGGGGTCATGATCACCCTCAAATTCCCAACTTCACATCTCTATGGATCAGTCATGAACTTATATCTCCAATGCTTTGGTAATTAGTCATTGTAATCAAATAAAATTACCAAGTAGAAACATCATTTCATCAACATGCAAGTGTATTCCATCCTAATTATGTTTATTTCAGTCATTTCATTACTTTAATTTTAAGATTATATGAACTATTTAAGCTATAACATGTTCTTGGTTATACGCAAGGCACAAATATCATATTTAAATCATGATCAAGAAAAATCAAGGTGTGAAAAACACATGAAATTACATATTTCTCTCATTTAACCCATAATTTAGGTGCATCATCATTATTAGCTTAGATTTACCTTTAATCTCTCTCTCTCTCTCTCTCTCTCTCTCTCTCTCTCTCTCTCTCTCTCTCTCTCTCTCTCAAT
Source organism: Torreya grandis (assembly GCA_037957365.1). Taxonomy (NCBI): domain Eukaryota; kingdom Viridiplantae; phylum Streptophyta; class Pinopsida; order Cupressales; family Taxaceae; genus Torreya; species Torreya grandis. The sequence continues at coordinate 221,435 of JARHVA010005106.1, read as the reverse complement.
ACATCCTTTTTAGTTATAAAATTTTTAATTGATAATGAAGTTGTGTTATTTTAAGTTTTCATAATATGATTTGGTTTGTGATACATATAAAAATGGATTAAAAAGGGGGGGGGGAATAAAATATAAATTATTTATATATATATATATATATATATATATATATATATATATATATATATATATATATATATATATATATATATATATATATCTGTGTGTAGGTGTACATAAATTTACATATATAATTATATAAATAAATAAATATTAACAATTTAAAATGAATTAATATATAATTAATTATTAAATGAATTCATTTCATTATTATTTTTAATTAAATTAAATATAATATTATATATATATATATAATATTTAATTGAATAAAAAATAACAATGAAAACTATTTAATGTTATTATACTGGTTGATAAAACAATATTGTATTTAAAAAAAGAGTGGGGGAGGGGTACAAATGTACCAAACCCAACACTTCCATTCTAGGAAGGGGTAGGGGTTCAAGCCATTCAGATGACCCCCACACTCCCATTGTGTTGATAAGTCATATCTCATAGGTTGGCTATGACTAAAGGCTCATAGCGTAGCCATGATGCAGTCGATACCTATGTAGTCAGTCATGTATCAACCCACACTAAACAAAAATTATTATATATATGAATGTAATTTTTTTAAATTTCAAAAAATATACACACACACACACACACGCGCGTGCACGTACACACACACTTGCACACATGTGCACGTACACACACATACACACTCTCTCTCTCTCTCTCTCTCTCTCTCTCTCTCTCTCTCTCTCTCTCTCTCTCTCTCTCTCTCTCTCTCTCTCTCTCTCTCACACACACACACACACACACACACACACACACACACACACACACACACACACACACACACACACACACACACACACACACAGAGTGTGTTTTAATATACATATATATATCATCTATATATAAAATATATATTTGTTTGAAAATGCTATTTAAAAATGGGGATAAATTAAAATAAAAATACATATTGGTCCATTAAAATATAAATTATATATGTTGAATATTTAATTTTAAAAAAAATAGAACTTCAAATGTTTGGATTTCTTGATTGAGATCCTTCTCCAACCTTCAAAAATGAAAGAGATGAAATAAATTTAAAAAAAAAAAAAAATTATCTTTCCATAAAGAAGATTAGGGAAAATTTTGAAACCCTATATCTAATGGTGGATTTTCACTCAATTCAATGGTGGGGATTTGATCCACCACAACTTAAGTTATGTGGGAAATTTATGTTAATTATTTTATCATGTTACTAATATAATTAACCCTTGACCTCCTCTATGAAGCCACCTTATAACTAAGTTCCTCAAAACATGATAATAAACTCAGATATGAATATAATAACAATTTCATTATATTTTGTTCCAAAAATATATTTTAGATTTTTAAATATTGAAGAAAAAAAATTTGAAAAAAAAAATTATAGAAAAAATGAATCATTCATTTTACTATAATGCCTTCTTAACATGGTTAAAACCCTTTCAAAATGGAAGAAAAAATAAATATATAAACTAGGATTTTATAAAGCTAAGCGTTGAAACTAATTTTATTGGTTTTTGAAATATGCAAACAATATTTAGATTTTTTTTAATATTGATATAAATATTTTTATTTCCCATTTCCATATGATGCTTTTACGAGCAAAATTACAATTACATTTCTTGCCTACAAAGTGATTTCATATCTAGCATAAAATAAATACTTTAATATAAAATTAAAAATAGGATAATTGTAAATATTTATTTTTAGATACAAAATATGGAATCAGATATCAAATTATTATTATTTATTTGATTAGGTAAATTACCTAGTTTTACAGGGATCTAAGAATTATGAAATTACTATACAAAAAGAGTAATAGGCAAAACTATGGTTGAACAACAAAAACAACAAAAACTAACTATAGACTATCAAAAGCAAAGAGAAAAACAATATAAATAGATTAGGAGGGGGCCCTCTAGTGTTTCCTTCTCCCCCTCAGATGTCTTCTTAAGAATACCCAATTTGATCTTAGAAACCTTTGCCCTAGTATGATTGGTAAGTCCTTTTGCACCATCACCTGGGAGAATCATGTGTGGCCTCTTATAGCCTTGAACCTACAAGGGTGTCTTCTTGATAGGGTTTAATTTGGGGGAACTAGGTAGGGGGGTCTTTTAACCTTTAGTAACTATTTGGTATGGGTCTTGTTTAGCTTAGTGTATTAGACAAAGGATTGAACAATTGAGTCAGCCTACCTATGTAGGCAATTTCACTCTTGTATATGACTAGTTAGGGTCAGATCAGCCTCCTAAACCATATTTTTGAAGTTTTCAAGTTTCTCCTTGTTATTTTTTAGTTCCTTAGATAGAATAAATTTTCCCTTATTGATGGTTTTCATTGAAGTTACCTCATCTAAGAAGATCAAATTGAGTTTGGGAATAAAAAGATTAAGAGAAAGTTCTTTCGGTAGAGGTTTTAGATATACTATCTTGGGGAGTGATAATACATGGGTGGTAGGATCCTAAGATGGGATCCTCCTAAAGGGAGTCCTCTTAAGATTCCTCCTTAGTAAATTCACCCGAGGGTACTTCCCTCCCTTGTAGAGTTTCACCATGCTTAACAAGTAGCAAAATAAGCTCCTAATGCAGAATGGGGTTGGACTCATTGACTTGGTAGGCCAAGGCAATGTATTATAGTGACATTAATAGGTAGAATGGTAGATTGATCTTATATCCTAGAAAGTGGTTTAATAATAGAAAATTATGATTAAATATTAGGGTATACTTACCATCTAAGTTCATGTATCTCATTATTTGGAGGCATATTTCTATCCAATGTTGTAGAAGTCCCCCTAGAGGAAACCCTTCTTATCAATTTTCAAGAACTCATTCATTTAATAAAAAACTAAAGGAGATCCTAATTTTTATTATAATCTTTTAAGTTCTTTTTCCCTTAATAGGACATGTTAGTGGCCTCCCTTATGAAGTCCTCTATGACTATGATATTTATGCCCTGTATTACCACCATGCATTTGTTCCATGTAGCAATGAAGCCTTAGGCCACATTGGCATCATGATCAGTAATTCACACCATAAGTTCTATGAGAACCCCACACCTTATCTTTTTCAATACCTTCTTATGTCCTCACATCTTAGAACATGAGATAGGCTCTAGTCTCTATCTCTATCTCCCCCCATTGGCATAGTGATAGTAGATTCGAGGAAAACAGATGGATGGTTATGCAGAGAATAAGTTTGAACAATGTGAATAAGGCTTGGAATATCGATGATATTCATCCTATGGTAGTTAAACCACCTCATATATTCATAATGGTGGATCATCATTTTTAAATTCCATCCCTTAATATAAATACTTCATGTGTATGATGACATGATATCTCATTAAACCTATTTTACTTTCATCTTGTATGGCCATCAGCGTATTATTGGGGATATGGCCTCCATGCTAGTTTATTAAAAGATGGAGTTTTACTCTGATGTTATCAAGTAAATCCACCACCCCATTTCGTTCATGATATGTGTGCATAATTTGGACTTGTGATATGTCCCTCAAAAGTAGCTTGGCATCATGCATGATGTCTTTAATAGTGTGACAGGGGTTTATTTTACCTTATAAGGCATTTAAAATGTTTAAAGAATCACCATCCATGATGATTCTTTCTAATTTTAGTCTAGAAGAAATTTTGATACCCTAGATGACCTCCTTGGCTTTAGAAAGGTGGTTTGTTTGATTTCCCAGAGGTCTTGTGTAGGTGGCAATCAAATTTCATTTTGAGCTCCTTATGATTCCTCTACCACTTACAGGTCCTAGGTTACCTTTAGATGCACCATAATAGTTCATTTTATCCCATCTTTCTAGTGGATAAAACCATTTTGTATATTAATAAATAATAAATTTAGAGGGGGAACTTAAATGTTAAACTATGTCCCAGTTCTTGAATATCTATAGTGTTGAAGGAGGTATTGGGTTTTTATCTTTGGGGGGAAAAGCTTTCCAATTTTTAGTGATAGCTTGGTAGAGAAAGAGGAAGGCCCCTTTATGTCAGTGACTTTTATTTAAAAAGAGGTAATTATTGTGGTCTTTCCATACACACTACAACTAATGTGGAAGATTTAAGTGCCATAGGAACTCCAAGGATAAGAGATTATAGGGTGGTTTCCATTTCATTATGAGATCAAACACATTATTTGGTTTGGCCCAAACCAGGTTGAATTTATTTAGCATACAATAAAATAATTTTGAGATAAAGGAATAATCTATAAATAGGCGATGGACTAATTCCTCTACATTTTATCATAAATGGCATCTATTGGGGACTATCAGTCCTCTTTTGTCTAGGTTATCCATAGTAAGGATTTTGTCCTGTGCCACTAGCCAAAAGAAAAATTTGACTTTGGGAGTCAGATGCTAACCCATAGATTTTTCCAAAAATTCCATTCACTTGCTAAATTAAGTTATGTGGCATGCCTTGAGGCCAATAAGTATGATCCACTATATTCATTAGCCCATATCAAGTGGTCTTCCTTCTAGAATTTAGTAAGATGGATCTCACTCATCAAAGAGTTAAGGGTTTGTATTTCCTAAGTCTTTTTCACTAAGATCCCCTTAGAAGGGAGAATTTTCTAGATTTTTAAACCTTCACTCACCACCTAGTAATATTTAATTTTTAAAACCCATCTTTGTTTGAGGTCCTCATACCAATTGGCCCAAATCTATTATGAGGATAAGGGGTGGAGGAAAACTAGGCATGTTCTCAAAGCTCAATTTTCTCTCCATTGTCAATTTTCTATATGATGACTTTATTTAAGAGGTCCTTGAAGTTTTTAATGGCCTTACATAAAGTGGATCTATCCATATGTCCTTCTTCCCACATGAAGTTATCTTCTTCCACTCCTTATAGGTATTTAGCTTTAACAATTCTTTCACATTCACTATCTTATTTTATAAGCCTCCAACTCATTTTTAACAACTCCCTATTCATATATTTTATGATTTTAAGACCTAGGCCTCTATTTTATTTGGGAAGAAAGGATTTCCATGTGATGAGGTTATACCTAAATCTTTCTTTAGTGCCCCTCCATAACAAGTTTTTTTATATCTGTTCAATTTTAATGGTCACATTGGAGGGCATTGTAAAAATAAACATTTGGTAAACAAGAATGTTCTAGATCAAAAATTTGAGTAGTTGGTACCTCCCTGCTTGTGTCAGAAGGTAGCCCTTATACCCTACCAAATTTATTTGTATTCATTTAATGAGATGGTTTCAAATATCAGATTCCATTTTTATTTCAAAAATTATGATGCATAAATAACTTGCCAAAAGTTTTCCCTCCTAACAATCTAAAATTTTGGCAATTCATTTTGTTTGAAAGAGAGGAGTGTTAATGAAAAGGAGAGAACTCTTTTGAAAGTTGATGCACTGATTTGAAACATATTTATAATTTTTTATGATGAGTTTTAGATGTTTGGCTTACTCCATGGAGGATTCACCTAGGATGATGGTATCATTAGCAAACTATTTCTACATGATAGGTTTAATATTTAGAGCCACTAATATTCCTTTTATCAGTCCCAGAGAATGGGCTTTCAATAGGATCCTACCTATAATTTATGATAAAATGATGAAGAGGTAAGGAGAGAGAGGTTAATTTTGCTTTAGTCCTCTAGAAACAAAAAAAAAACATTTAGGAATGTCGTTAATGATAACAAAATATTTAGGAGTGGTAATGCAATTCTAGATGATCTTAATAGTTTCTTGTTAAATCACAGTCTCTCTAGGATCAACATGAGGAAGCACTAGGAGACCCAATTATAAGATTTCAACATATCCAATTTAATAAACATTCCCTACCTTGGGGATCTAGAGATGGAATGAATGGCTTCGTGAATTAGGACCACACCATCAGTTATTTATCTATCAGTCACAAAATCCCTATGTTGCTCCCCTATGATTTTATCTAAGAGATTTTTCATTCACTTTACCAAGATTGAGGAACATATTTTGTAATCAATTTATAATACCTTAAGTAATAAAATTATTTTGAATACCTTAAGTAATCATCTTTTTTTTACTGATATCAGTAGACAATTACAAGCAAAAAAACACTTTTATTTATCTCTTACTCCAAAAGTTAATATGGAATCGACATAAATAAAATATAAAAAAATATAATTTCTCAAAAAATAAGAGTTATAATCAATTTATAATAGCTTAAATATTTTATTATAATAATAAAATAATTTTTATCGTAAATACTACTATTATTGTATCAATTTAATTCCAAAGTCAGATTATGAAGATTTTTTTAAGATAATTTTAAGAAGATAAATTCATCTTAGAATGTTAAAAATAAATTAGTTTCATTCATGATAAATATATTCCTAATCCTTAAAATTTTGAGTTCCATCTTAGATAATTAGTTTTTATACATAGAAAAATTATTTGCTTTGTCATAAATAAAAATGAATGTGTTAATATATCTAGTTTATCCAACTTGGATTTGGTGTATCTTGTAGCACTCTAGAGCATAGTTGGTTGTGAAAATTTGTTTAAATGTGTATTTTTCCGTTTCTAAAAAAAATAATGGATTTTTTTCATACTATTATTTTTATACAATTTCTCTACCATTAGGTCAAGTTTTTAGTCATAAACAATTTCAAACATATTAAACCCTAATCACCCCTTATTATGTCAAAATGGGTCCCTTTAGTAATGGAATTGGAGTATCATTTTGGAGTAAGGCTCAATTTTCATGCCTAGTATGAAAAGTATAAATACACACACTTACCATATGTTTGGATGCCATTATAACTCTTATTAGTGCCTATATATAGTTGGACTCACTAGTGGTCAATGTGTTACCTGCAAGAGGTAACTATATTTAGCCTATTTTTCTAACTATTTGAAGAAGGTCAGATGCCTTTATGTTTCATATAATAATCATTTGGGGATGGGTAAACTACATCAATCTAAGATTCTATGTGTGAAGGTGACCACATTATATATGTGGGAAACTTGGGAAGTGGGTGCAGGCATAGAGGACAAACCCTTTAGATGGATATTTAGTATAATGATAGTCACTAACTAATATTGGGTGTTATTTGAACACATACTAAAGAAACTAAATCTTATATTATTTTCATTATCATGAATTTTATATCATTCTTCATCACATATTCATATACTTCTAATTATAATTATGTGGTGTGTTCAAATGTTTATTTATTTTTGGGTAGTGAACCTACTTTATTATTTTATAAGTAAGCATGTTTTATTATATCCTAAGTTTTCTCAACATTAGAGACCCAATCAATAGATATATATTCTCTAAGAGCATAATCTAAATATTATTTAAACTTTTGCCTCATTAGACCAATGGAATGTAAGCTCCTTGTCATGTCCAATTATTATTTCTGTTATCAGATGAGAATGCATTGGGTAAGCACACAAACCTTGAGATGTTAAGATGTTTATGATAAGTGAACTTTGGATGTGTCATTTCATCCTAAGTAGATGACAAGATATTTATAAGCTCATTTGAGTGACATATTCTATCTTTTATAGGCGTAGAGTTTTAACCCTCCTCTCAATGATGAATTCTTGTGGAGGAGGCCAATACAAGTGTAAGAAGAAATAAATCAGACCTTGGTTATATGAAATGGATGTATAGGCTACCCATGTTATTGTTAGAGTATATTATTTCTCATACTTGCAAGGTTCTAGATATGATTTCATCCTTTTATTAGTTTTTTCTTATATGATGATTTATTCCACATTGGCTAGTTAGATTTGAGTCTTTTTTTGCCTTGCCTACTTAAGCAAGTTATCTACATTATAGTATACATGTTTGTTCAGATGATTTCTATGAATAACAATTGGTTTTTTTTGAATTGGTTTATTCTTTGTGTGTATGCTAAAGTATTCATGGATATGGTAATGGTGTGTGGAGAGATCTTGGTTGAAGAGTGTTGTGAAATCTTTCATGGTATTATATCCACCCTCCAACATCAATTACTAAGTTTTAGGCTTCTTTAATTTCAAATTCACCATTATTTTTATGGTTGAGCCTTTTTTGTAGTAATTTCCATAGCCTTTTGAGCCACTTTCTATACTCAACTATTTTTAGTGCCTTTTCAGGGTTTCTAACTTATTCCATTGAGTTTAGATGTTCTCAAAATGCTAGAATTGCCTATCAATTTATCAAAAATAGAGAATTTTTAAAAAAATCATTTTTTGGGGTGTTTCTACATTACCCATGTATAGATCCATCCAACACATTTATTCATTATTTTTCTCATAAAACTGAGGTTTTTATGGGGTTTAAGATATATTTATAGTTTTTTTCAAAAAATATGGGTTATATATGGATCTATGTGTTTTATCTCTAGTAGATAGATCTAAGGAGCTGAGGATGTAGCTTGCACTTATGAAGACTATAAAAACTACAATGAGGGTTTGGTAGGACTTACGAGTCTAGAATAACCTATGAGATCTATGGAAGTCAATAAGTCTCTATAGGAGTGGATATGATTAATCAAAGGTCATGAGAAATCCACTATTAACAATATCTCATTATTCAATAGATCTCCCTGTGCAATCCACTACTGATCTACCCCTTTGTCTCTTCACCGGTCTCCTTCCTCAGCTTGATTGCTGTAAAACACTCAACTTCCATGTATCCAATACTTTCATCCAAAATCAACATGTCATAGTATAGTGTTATTTATCTCTACTTGATATCACTGACTGTATATTGATGGTTATAGGTCATTCAACCATGTTTGTAAGTACTTTTACCACTAAATCAGACTGATCATAAGATTGAAGCATTAGGATATGTAGTGTTATTTACTCTAGAACAACCACTAGTAGATCCTATTCCCATGTCACCTTCCATAATTGGCATAATTATCTTCATTTCCATCTCATTACCTATTGTTAAGGGCTCATTATCAACTCAAATCTAATTACATGACAAATTTTAGATTATCATTTTTAAATGACACTCATCTCCCATGCCAATTCACTACAAATAACCTACCTATGTAGCATTTAATTTCACCATATCGTCTCTAATTAGTAAACCCCCTCCTCAATCACACTTCTTTGCCATCACTCATGGTTTGTCACAAAACTGCATTTTAGTCAAAATAAAACACATTTTTTTAAATTTTTTTCTTTTAAGTTTTTTTTTTTTTTTTTACATTGCCTTCTAAGCGGGTTGAAAATATCATATGGGGATGATATTTTAAATGGATTTGAATTATTTCATGTTGGATATCATTTTATGTGGAGCATTTATTTTTTATTGGGTCATATTATTTAAAGTGACGGGGATTTTATTTTGGAGGCTGGAGATTTTATTTTAATGGGGTGATTAATCCATGGTAGGGGCTCATATGTTTTTTCTAAGTAATTATTACTTAGTGGGGATATGGATTTTTATTTTATTTTTTATATTAAGCATTTTTTTGTAAATGGTTGAACTTGATTTTACCTTGTTCTTTTTTCTATTAAAGAGGAAGGTTGAGGCCTAAATTACAAGGAAGCTAATTCCCCCTCACAATATAAACAATTTCATTATACACTCTATGCTAATTCTAACGATTGGATGGAATAATACCTTACTCCTTATTTGGTTGTGCATTTTAACTACTTATTTAAATTTAATCAAAATAGGATATTAATGATGGAAAATGTTATTAGCCATAACTTTTACATGGTAACTATTGACAATTTTGACCCTACAGGTCAAATTACAACCTCTATCATTTAAAACTTGCATAATCATGCCTTTTGTGTCTTTTGAATAAGTAATTGGTCTTAAAAATCTTTGAAGAATCCATGGTTAATAGGTTTTGAGGTTGTTTAGGTGATTTAGGTACTTTCCTTTCACTCATAGTATTCTTTACAGGAAGGTATTTATGTTGATTAGAGCAGTTCAAAAGATTACAAGAAAAAAACTTTGGGTTTTCACAAGTGGAAGATATACTTTAGGATTTCATGGAAGGAAGGCTTCAGGAATAATTTCCCCAAAAGGTTCTTTTCCTGAGAAATGGTCCTATTTCATAAGTTTCGAAGAGTTATTTTGGTTTTAAAGTTCATTACAATAATTCCAAGGACCTCTTCTAAAGTTTGAAGGGTCACTATTCTTTTAGGAAAGTCATTTCAAATAAATTAAAATAAATAATTTCCTTTGGTAACATTTTCTGAAGAAAAGTGTCTAACAATGACCGAAGGAAAGGGACTTTAAATTTTTTGGAATGGTACTTTGGAAAAAGTTGAAGGGTGCTTTGGAAAAAGCCAAAGGGTACTTTGAATAATTTTGAAGGGACACTTTGAAAAATTATAAAGGGCAAGGGGAATTTTACAATTTATCTAAAAGGGTATTTTCTATAGCAACAAGAACTTTATAACTTTCCCGAAGGGTACTTTAGGAAAAGCTGAAGGGACACTTTGAAAATCTAAAGGTCATTGTCAACTTTTCCAAAAGACCATTCTCATTTTTTCTAAGGACTTTTCCAAAGTTGAAGGGTACTTTGGGAAAAGCTAAAGGGACACTTTGGAAATTCAAAGGGCTTTGTCAAATTTTTTGAAAGACCATTCTCATTTTTCTAAAGGACTTTTCCAAAGTCTAAAGGGTCAATTATTAAAATGTTGAAGGACAATTTCATTAAGCATGAGTCATCTTTAGAATTTTTGAAGGGCTATTTTCCTTTAGAAAAGACCATTTCAAAGTTGTTGGAGGACCAAAACAAAAATCCTCAAAGGAATTTTCAAAAAAATTGAAGGGCACATTTTATAAAGGCAAAAGGGCTTGTCATTTTTTCTAAAAGGTCCTTTAAAAAAAGATAAAGGGTATGTGGACCATTTAAAAATTTCCAAAGGGTAAGTGGACCATTAGAATTTTTTTGAGGGATTTTACATAATCCCAAAAGATCATTTTCATATTTTTGAAAGGTCCTTTACAAAAAGTTGAAGGGTAAGTGGCCCGTTCCAACAATGCCAAAGGGTTTTTTCCAAGGAAAAAGTTCAATTACAAAACCCCCAAGGGCAATTTACAAAGGTTTCAAGGAAATAATTCCTTCAAAAATGTGTGAAGGAAGGAAACACAGGGGAAATTCCAAAATAATTCCTTCATATTTTTTTCCTAAAGGAAATAAATAAAGAGAAGCCCAAAACAATTCCTTCAAACTTTTTGTTTGAAGGAAATGAATGAAAGAAATGTTAAAAAAGAATTCTTTTGGAATTTTTTTCTAAAGTAAATAAACAAAGAGATTATCCATGGGAAATAAGACAAAAGGAAAATTTTAAGACAAACATCCCAAATAAATTATCTGAGAGGAAAATACCAAAGACCAATTCTAGCATAAAAGTTCATTACATAAATTCTGAAGAAAGGTTTAAAAGACAAGCCAAAGGAAAATGTCTGTAGGAAAGAGTATAATGGAAAGGGACTCAAGCCTAATAAAATCAAGGAAAAATAATTAAACATAAATGACACCTAAAACAAACCCAGATATCATCCTATAGTCACTCCCTAAAGAGATTCTAGTCTAGAGGTTTCATGGCTTCTATTGTAGGTTTCATGGTGTCCAAGTTTGCAAACTGGATCTTTTTGGCTTAACTAGTCTAGTTGACCTAATTTTTCAAAAGGGATAAGTTGGGTTTGTCATTAGAATAATATAAAAAGGAATTAAATATGAGTTTTTATGCCATGTATTTTCTATTCTCTTAGAGTTTCCATGCACCTCTCACTCATCAAGGTCCTGTTCCTTGTAAGCAAAGGCTATCTATTGTTGATTAGTCAAAGCTTCAATTGACTATTTGTTGAAGTCATGCTTATTTCATAGTCATATCATGAATTCAATGATACAAATCAGATCCAAGTTCAATCAAGAGTCATTTTCTTCTTTATCTATTGGCATTGCATTCCAGGCAATATTTTGACTTGTGAAACTTGGGTCCAACTCATCCCTTTTATGACAACATGGAATTTCATGCATGCTTTAGTTCTAGAGTTGGCTAGTCTTGCACTTTGTTTAACTAAAAAGTAATGCATGTGCTCTTATTTATCTTTTTGAAGTCTTTCAATGTTTTGAATAGTTCAAGTCGAGTTCTAAATTCAATTTTAGTATTGATTTCATGCAAAGGAAATTGTTCTCTCACTTTAGGTAATTTAGGTGGAGTTTATATTTTGAGATTAGCATAGCATCATGCATGATGAAGGTTTTGAATCAAAAACTCACCATCCTTTTCTAACATTAAAGAGTTTTTCATGCAAATCATAAGACAATAGGATTTTTTTTAGATCTTTGGATAGCTCAAGTTGGACTTGGGTTGAAGTGGGAGTTGATTTACTCTTTTATTTTTAACACCAACCTCTTAGCTTGTGTATGATTTTATATATAAATTAGCTTTTGCAGCCATTTTGGGATCATCAATACCTCTTTTGGCAATATCAAGCTCTACTAAGGATTTCAGTTTTGTAACGTTTTTCAGATAAATAGAAGGTTTATTTTAAATTCTAGAATGTTTGTATAGTGTATTTATGTCAGTGATTTGCATAAGTGATAAAAAATTTCTTCCTTGTCACATCTTGATTCTTAGCTAGTTACTAGCTAATCAAATTATGCAGGTTATGTTTTATGATTAATGTCTTTTGGTTAAAGTTATAATGGATATAAGTTGCTGGTTAGTTCCTTGAATTAGGCCTATTCCACTAGTTCCCTCAATATTTGATTATTAGGTAAAAACTTTCCATGAAATACTTATGAATATAGGTCATTTGGAGTTGAACATTCAATCTTTTATTATCTAATCAATGTTTTTAGAAGCTCAAATTGAGTGGATAAAATAAAATTTAGGTGTATCACCATCATTAGATAGGACTTCCTTTCAAGTTTTCCCTTTTCAATTTTTCCCAGTAGTCTATAACATAGAGTATAGATCCTAATTGATACACCAAAGGGAGCTATACCTTATAATCTAGAGATTCAATCCACTGATTAGGTCACCCATAGCATAGGATTTCTTCAATGTTTTAGTGAATTTTGAAGGCCTAAACTTACCTTCACAAGGGTGTGAGTCTGATTTACAATATTTTTTGGCATGACTAGTGGGACCATAAATGAATATTTACATATTTGAAAAAAATCTAGAGTTGAGGATAAGTTTTTGAAATAAAAGAGAATATCTATCTTCATCACAAGCTAAATATTTTTCAAGTTGCAAAGCTCATAGCATCATTACATAAAGTATTTCATGCCAAAGGTTACCACAAGGTTAGAAAGTAAAGGTATTCCTTTTGAATTTATATCATTTAAGAGATCAAAATTTATGAGGTCAAAACCATATCCTCAAAAATAGTATTTGTTTCTTGGTTATCCTACTATTCTAACCACTACAAACCCCACTATCCAAATAGCTATAAAAAATTACGTGGTTGTTCCATTCAATATAGGTAGTTTGATGAATCTATCCCAATTTAATGACATTCTTATTTCTTCTCCAAAACTATCCCATTCTTATCAAGAGAAAATCGAACAACCCTTATTGAGCATATCCAAGATGTAGCTAATCTTTGTTTAGTCCATAATGTTGTTAAGGATAATGTTGCTATTAGATTTCTTGTTGCTTCCTTCAAATTAAAAACATTGAAATGGTATAGAAAACTCACACTAAACTCCATTTATACCTTGGATGAATTGGGTGTATCCTTAGTCAAGCAATTTGAGGACAAATCTCATCACTTATCTTTAGTTAGGCAATTAACTGCCATAAATAGAGCTCCTCATGAGTTTATGTCTGATTTTAACCTCAAATTACAAAGTACATAGACTATAATATCTATATTGATTATGGAATCCCCTAAATATTCATTTTTAGACTAATTTAAAGCCCTTAACTCTGACATTAGTGTGATGATACAGTCAATGGGTGGTACTACCTTGACAAATGCTTATGAGGTTGCAATAAGGGAAGAAAATAGTTTGATACAAGTTTATGAGATCTCTCCAAGACCTCCAATGCCTATATTTCCAAAAATGAAGTCCATAATAGCCCCTCAAATTACTCAAATCCCATCCTTATCTCCTATTCCATAACCTCAAGCTCAAATTACAGCCACTACTAGTCAAGCTAATGAGATAGGAGGGTTTAAATGCTTGTTAAAATCATTTAGGAATGAAATAGTGCAAATCAAGAGATTGAAATATCAGTTTAATAAGCCCTATCAACAACAAAATTATAACACCTATCAGCCCTTCAAAGATTAAAGGCCTCCTTATCAAGGTTTTAGAGAGAATAAACCACCTTACCAAACACAAAGAACCATAACTCTAGCTAAGACATATGCTTCCCTTGATCTTAATAATACTTCCACTTCAAATGCCATTATTCCAACCCCACCTCAAAACAACATGATGTAGGATTTAGGTTGGTAGTCCCCAAATCTTAGTGATGATTAAAACCAAGACTTGGTATCATAAAACATCACTATGCCATAAATGACACAATAAGAGTTTTGTTTTCAAGGAGGTTAGTACCAAGATATAGGTTTGGTTTCACAAGGAGAGGCTCAACAATTTTAAGGTAAACCTGATGCCATTAATTTAAATTTATAGGTGGATGATCATATTTCTTTTACTCGAGGTGTTAAAATTAACAATTTAAGTGGTCAAGTTGTATCTATATCTAGAGCTAAAATAAGATCCAATGATGAGATTTAGGAGGTGAAAAAATTTTCAAGTAATTTGAATTTTGTTTTTAAGAGTACAAAATAACACCTTTCTACCCCTAAAACTCAAAAAAATCAAAATATAGAGGTTAGTAAAATTCATCAAATACCTCTAGTTCATGAGCAGCCAGTACATCAAAAAGTACAATCAGAGGTTGGTGGATCTCATTTCAGTATAGTGGATAAAATGAAGAAGTATAATATCATAATTATCATGTGTAATTCCTTTTCCATTCTAGGACAAAATTATATGCTCATCCTAGAGATTTTAGGTCTTAAATTATCTCCAAAACTAGTTGAGAAAGAAGGTGTTATCTTAACTAATTTGGATCAGCTAATTAAGAAACAAGTACATCATGTAAAAAATATGGAAAATGTGGATAAAGTTGAGATAAAACTAAATAAAACTCCTCCTTTATACTTTTATTTGATATTAGGTGATACTTTGGTTCATAATTGTATGGTGGATAGTGGAGCTAGTAGTACAGTCATGCCTAAATAGATTACATACAAGCTTGGCCTTGTCTATGAGCCAAACACTAAGGGGGTATTGAAATTGGATGGGTAACTAAAAATAATGGTAGGCATCATAAAATATCTGAAATTTACATTACATGTTTATCCTACTGTTACTATTCAGTAGGATGTTGTTGTGGTAGACTTGTCTCTTTACTTTGTTATGTGCCTTTCACGGGACTTCACCTCAAATATTAGGGGATATTTATCCACTGATTAGAATTTTTTTTGTTCATAATTAGGTATGTTACCAATGTAACAATTCATTTTTAACCTATTACTTTTTTCTATATGGAGACATATATGCCAAGTGTTGTGAACACTAATTGTATCATCTCGAATGAGGTACCAAAAAATAGTGAAGTAGAAAAAGAATCACCTTTGGATGAAGTTCCATATTTATTTATTAATGAATTGGCTTGTAATTTGCATGATCATGATCCTTATAATATGACTAAAAAATAACGACTTGGTGTATATTACCATCATGAGAATGATTTTCTGATCCCAAACATGGTTAAGGATGATGAATCTAGTGAAGGTTTGTGGTAATTGTACTTTGATGGATCAAGGAATAAACATGGTAGTTGGAATGTTATTGGTTTCTCCAAAAAATAAAATGTATTTCTCTTCTATTAATTATAGTTTGGCTATTCAAATAATTTTGCAGAGTATGAAGTACTAGTTCATGGTTTACAATGGGCTAGGAAGATGAAAGTCAACACCTTGCATGTTTTTGGTGATAGTGAACTTATAGTTCACCAAGTAAGAGGTTTGAATGTATGTAAAATTTTTTACTTAAATATTTCAAGCATATAATATGGGACTTACTTGAATATTTTCAAGCTTTTAATATTCAGACAGTACCAAGAGGTGAGAATAAACCCATAGATAGGCTAGCTGCCATTAGGTCATAACTTAGTATCCCAACAAATATAAAATTTGAGAAAATTTAGTTACATATAAAGGTGGTTGTAAGGCCTTTTGTTTTATATAATCATGAGAATTAGTGTGTTTGAAGATGAAAATAAAATTGTTAGATTCTTACAAGAGGAGGCTAAGTTCTCTTCAATAAACCAATCAAAGTATTTGCAGTAGTGTGGTGATGAAATTATGCAACTAAAAACAAATATGTTACATAAGGGACTGGTCACACCAGAGAATATTTTTAGTGGTGATGATGAGTTAAGGAAAGATAATTCATCCTTGTCAAAAAATGAGGAACACTATGCCAATGTAGAGATTACAACTGGTAAGATTCTAAAGTTGGGTAAGGTATGCACCCCATCACAAAAGGAATCTTTCATTGAGTTATGCACAAGTTTTTTTGATATATTTACATGGAAATATAGTGATCTCAAGGGATTTGACCCATGTTTATCTCAACACACCATTGAGTTATAGGTTGAAACTAAACCAATGAGACAAAGACAAATGCCCATTAATCCTAAGATTGATCCTTTGATGAGAGATGAGCTTCACAAGTTCATAGAGTTAGCTATTATATTTCCAATCAAGTACTCAACTTGGCTGGCAGATCTTGTTCCATTATAGAATAAGAATAATGAGCTTAAATTATGTGTTGAATTCCATGATCTGAATAGGGATTCACTTAAAGATCATTATCCATTGCCATCAATGGAACAAATTTAATAGTTGGTTTCATGTTTAGAAAGGTTTTCTTTAATGCATATATATAGTGGCTACAACTAGATTTTGGTCAAAGAAGAGGACCAATTTAAGATAGCCTTCATAACCAAGTGGGGGATGTTTAGATATAGAAAGATGTTTTTTAGTTTATCCATTGCTGGAGCAACCTTTTAGAGATCCATGGATATGAAATTTCAAGGCCTTCCTAACAAGTTTGTACTTGTTTATTTGGATGATATAATAGTTTTTTCAAATAGTGCAGATGATCACATGGTTCATCTCAAGCAAGTGTTAAAAAAGTGTAGGCAATTTGGGGTATCTCTAAATCCTAAAAAGTGTGTCTTCTCAGTTCATGAAGGTAAGCTTCTTGGACACATTATTTCATAACATGGTTTAAGCATATATTATGAAAGGGTAGAATCCATTCTTGCACTCTCTTTACCTAAGCACAAAACAACTATGCAATTTTTTTTGTGGAAAATCAACTTCATAAGGAGATATATTTTAGATTTTTCCATTTTAACTAAGCCACTTATAGACATGTTAAATAAGAATTAGAGATTTAGCTGGACCACAGAAGGATTAAAATATTTTGAAGATATTAAGAAGGCCATAACTAGTGCTCTTACACTTATAAATCTAGATTTAATTAAAAATATCATTTTGTATACATTCTTATGCAACAAAATCATGAGGCTTTATACTATCTAATATATTTATTCAGTCAAGACTTGTAATAATATGAGACAAGGTATTATATTTTTGAAAAACATGTACTTTTAGTTATAAGGTCTCTTAAAATATTTAGATACTTGTTGTCTAGCAATAAGATACACCTAATGGTTTCTCATCCAAGCATCAAAGAGTTCCTTTTGAACAAAGATATAAATGAGAAGATATTTGGTTAGATAACCAAGGTAATGGAGTCTGATGTGTAAATTAAGGTCATAAAGATGATTATAGGCAAAGGAATTTATGAACATCTAGCTCAAGACTTACAAGAGACTAATGAGGTTTTTTTGGTGTCAAATGATGAGGTTACAACTAGTAATACCTCACCTTCCATTTGGTTTCATGATTTGGTAAGATATATCCAATATGTTATTTATCCCTCTCATCTAAGTGCTTCAAAAAGAAGATATTTCACGTTGCAGTCAATTCTATTTTTACTTATTGATGTTTTTTTTTTAAGAAAGATATCAATGGCATGTTGCTAAGATTTATAGAACCAAGGAAAAATCATAGATTTCTTGAATAATTCCATGATAGAAATAGTGGAGGACATTTTTATATAATAACTATATCCATTAAGAACATGAGAGGTGGGTACTATTGGCCTAGTATATTTGATGATTGTCATGCATGGGTTAAAAAGTGGAAATAGTGTGTTATGTTTGTAGGAAAAGTGAAACTTGTGGATTTACCTCTTTAACCAATTATGGTTTATCAACCCTTTGTCCAATTGGGATTTTAATTTATTTTTCTCATAATTCCTCCTTCAAGTTTAGGACATAAATGGATTCTCACCACTATAGACTACTTCACACGTTGGACAGAAGTAGTAACATTGAAAGAAATAAATGAAACTAATGTTGTAGATTTATATGAAGGTTTGCTTACTATATTTGGAGTTCCTTCAACTATTATTTATTATAATTCAATGGATTTTATGGGATATAGGATCAGTCAATTGGCTATCCAACATGGAATTTATCTCAAGACTTCATCAAAATATTATCCACAAGGAAATGGCCTTACTGAATCTATGAATAAGAACATATTGAAGATCATAAGGACTATTGAAGACAATCAGAGGTCATGGCATCTCAATTTTAAGTCAACACTATGGATTGATAGGATCACCTACAAAATATCAATATTTAACTCTCTATACAAGATAGTACATGGTAAGGAAGCATGGTTACACATTTATCTTGAGTTTCTTACTTTATAATTAATGCATCAACTTGAGTTATTGAGGAATGAGAATATGGATATCAGGTATGTTGAACTTATGGATCTAGAAGAGATAAGAAATTAGTCCATGCTAGCCTTGGAGACTCATCAAGCATAACTGAAGAGAGATTTTGATAAAGGTGCTTCTTCATGAAGTTTCAAAGAAGGATATTTGGTCCTCAAGTGGATTTAGGATAGATCTAAACCAAGAAGGCACACAAAGTTTGATTCCACTTGGAGTGGCCCATACACAATATCTAGCTGCAAATCCCATAATGTCTTTTAGCTTGCAAAGATGGATGGTCAAGAGATTCCAATCTTAGTCAATGGGATACATCTAAAACATTTCTACTGAAGATTAAATCTCCTTGTACATAGTTTGTTTTTTTCCTCCAAGTATTATTCTAGAACATTAGTTTAGTTCTATTTTTCCCCAACTAAGTGCTTATTTTCATATTTTCTTTGTTTAGTTAGTTTCCCTATTTTGTGTGTTTCCATTCTTATTTTAGAGGATGAAGGTTGTATTTTCTAGGTCAAAAGAGAGTTTGCATTCATGGACCACATTTTCCATTGTTTTATGAGTTTAAATATCATGTTTATGGTTTGAGTTCTAAAGCATAATAGGCATGCTTCCCAATTGAGTCACCAAAATGTTGACAATTTTGACCCTACAGGTCAAATTGCAACCCCTATCATTCAAAACTTGCATAATCATGCCTTTTTGTCTTATGAGTTAGTAATTGGTCCTAAAAAATATTTGAAGAATCTATGGTTAATAGGTCTTAAGGTTTCTTAGGTGATTTAGGGACTTTCCTTTCACTCATCTTATTCTTTGTAGGAAGGTATTTATGTTAATCACAATAGTTCAAAGGAGGACAAGCAGAAAACTTTAGGTTTTCACAAGCAGAAGATATAATTTGAGCTTTCATGGAAGGAAGGATTTGGGAAAAATTTCCTTGAAAGGTTCTTTTATTGACAAATGGTCCTATTTCATAAGTTTTAAAGAGTTCTTTTGGTTTCAAAATCCATTACAATAGTTATAAGGACCTCTTCAAAAGTGTGAAGGGTCATTATTCTTTCAAGAGAGTCATTTAAAATAAATCCAAAGATATAATTTCCTTCGAAAAAATTATCTGATTAAAAGTGTCAAACAATGAATAAAGGAAAGGGACATTACAATTTTTCTTAAGGGTACTTTGAAAAAAGCTGAAGGTTACTTTGAAGAATTTCAAAGGGACACTTTAAAGAATTCTAAAGGGAAAGTGGACTTTTGAAATTTCTCTAAAAGGGTATTTTCTAGAGAAAGAGGAACCTTACAACTTTCCACAAAGGGTACTTTGGGAAAACCCAAAGGGACACTTTGGAAATCTGAACGGCATTATCAACTTTTCTAAAAGACCATTCTCATTTTTTTGAAGGACTTCCTAAGCTGAAGGGTGATTTGGGAATAGCTAAAGGGACACTTTGGAAATACAAAGGGCATTATCAACTTTTTTGAAAGATCATTCTCATTTTTTTGAAGGACTTTTCCAAATACCAAAGGGTTAATTGTCAAAATGTTGAATGATAATTTCATTAATCAGGAGTCATCTTTAGAATTTCCAAAGGGATATTTTCCTTTGGAAAAGATAATTTCAAGTTTTTTGAAGGGAAAGAGACCATTTAAAAGTTTTTATATGGCCAAAATAAAAATATTGAAAAGACTTTTCAAAAATTTTGAAGGGAAAATTTCATAAAGACAAAAGGGCTTGTCATTTTTTCTAGAAGGTCCTTTACAAAAAGCCGATGGGTTGCACCGTTTGAACTTTTCCCAAGGGTTAGTGGATCATTATAATTTTTTTAAGGGTTTGTCAATAATCTTGAAGGACCATTTTTATATTTTTTAAAGGTCCTTTACAAAAATTTAAAGGCTAAGTAGACCATTCCAATAATGACGAAGGGTTCTTTCCAAGGAAAAAGTTCACTTACAAAATCTTGAAGGGAAATTTTATAAAGTTTTGAGGAAATAATTCCTTTAGAAATGTCTGAAAGAAAGGAACACAGAGGAAACTCCAAAATAATTCCTTTAAAATTTTTATTTGAAGGAAATGAATGAAGGGAAGGTTCAAAAAGAATTCCCTTAGATATTTTTTCTGAAGGAAATAAAAAAGGAGATAAGCCATGGGTAATAAGCCCAAAGGAAAAGTCCAAGACAAAGATCCCAAACAAATTGTTCAAGAGAAAAATATTGAAGACCAATTATAGAAAAAAAATTCATTGAAAAAATGCTAAAGAAAGGTACAAAAGACAAGCCAAAGGAAAATGTTTGTAGGAAAGAGCATAAGGGAAAGGGCCACAAGCCTAAAGGAAGAAAGGACAAACAGTTGAATATAAATGACACCTAAAACCAACCCAGATATTATCCTATAGTCACTCCCTAAAGATATTATATTCTATAGGTTTCATTGCTTCTGTTATAGGTTTCATGGTGTCCAAGTTTTCAAATTGGACCTTTTTGGCTTAACTAGCCTAGTTAACGTAATTGTTCAAAAGGGCTATGTTGGGTTTGGAATTGGAATAATCTAACAAGGAGTTTGATCTGAGTTTATACGTCATGTATTTGTTGTTTTCATAGAGTTTACATGCACCTCTCACTCATCAAGTTCTTTTTCCATGCAAGCAAATGTTATCTATAGATGATTGGTCAAAGCTTCAATTGACTATTGCTTAACGTCATGCTTATATCTTAGTCATCTCATGAATGTAATGATCCAACTCAGCTCCAAGTTCAATTAAGAGGAATTTAATTCTTTGGCTATTGGTGTAACATTCCATGCAAGAGTTTGACTTGTCAAACTTGGGTCCACATCATTCCTTGTATGCCAACATAGAATTTTATGCATTCTTTAGTTCTGGAGTTGACTAGTCTTGCACTTTATTTAGCTAACAAGTCATGCATGTGCTCTTATATCTCTTGAAGGCTTTTAATGACTCTAGTAGTTAAATTCAATTTCTAAATTTAGTTTTGGCATTCATTTCATGTAAAGGAAATTGTTCTCTTATTTTAGGCAGTTCAAGTGGAGTTTATATTTGGAGATTAGTGTAGCATCGTGCATGATGAAGGTTTTGACTCCAAAACTCACCATAATTTTCCAACATCAAATATATTTTCATGTAAATGACTTGGGTTGAAGTGGGAGTTTATCCCCTATTCTATTTTCAATGCCAATCTCTTGGCTTGTGTATGATTTTCTATATAAATTGGATTTTCTAGCCATTTTCAGATCATCAATCCCTCTTTTGGCAAGATCAAACTCTACCAAGGATTTGATTTTTGTAACCCTTTTTAGATAAAAATGACTATTTTAAATTCTATAATGTAGGTATACTATATTTATTTCAGCTATTTGCATAAGTGATAGAATTTTTATTCCTTGTCAAGTCTTGATTCTTACCTAGTTACTCCCTGATCAGATTATGCAAGTCATGTTTTATGTTTGATGTCTTTTGGTTGAAGTTATAGTAGATATAAGTGGCTGGTTAGTGCCTTGAATTAGGCATATTCCATCATTTCCCTCAAGCTTTAATCACCAGGTAAAACCTTTCCATGAAATACTTATGCATATAAGTCATTTGGAGTTGAAGATTTAATATTTTCTTATCTAATCAATTTTTTTAAAAGCTCTAATTGAGTGGATAAACCAAAATTAAGGTGTATCACCATCATTATAGAGAATTTCGTTTCAAATTTTGCATTTTCCATTTTTCCCAGTACTCTGTAGCGTAGAGTAGAGATCTTAATTGATGCACCAAATGGAGCTAGCCCTTATAATCTAGAGATTCAATCCACTAATTAGGTCACCCATAGCCTAGGATTATTTCAATGTTTTTGTAGACTATGGTGTCATGAAACTACCTTCACAAAGGTGTGAGTCTAATTGACAACAATAACTTGGAGCTACATTTTGAAAAAGTGTTTTATTTTTCATTCGCATTCCATCAATCCTAATTTTATTATGAATGCACTAATGTTATAAAGTGTCATATTCAAGTGGGGTTGCATATTGTATGGGCACTACTACTTTATGTATTTTACTTCATGCATTTACTACCTCAAATTCATTTTTGGATGAACCTGACATACTTTTACATGTTCTTTGTAGGTCATTTTGTTTTGTTATTGATCTTTTTTGGTGTTTTTTTTCATACATGATGGCTTCTTTTCACTAATTTCCACATTCTTCCTTCAGCCCATGACATGCATTAGTACTTTGACACACTAGTAGTTTGTGTCATGTCTCCTCAAGGCCCATTTATTATCACCTTGCCTTCTTAAATAGAGATACCTTTTTCACTCTCTTATTTTTGGATAATCTCTCATGATACTTGATGAATTTTTTGATAAGTTGATAGTCTTATTATTTGGAGCTATTCTGGTGAAGCCTAGTGCCTTATTTACATTTGGTGTTTTTTTGTGTATGGGATATACATTACTTACACTATTTTATAATGTGCTATGGGAGATTTGTTGATTCAACTTTTTCTATCTTCATACATTTTTTTGATCTATTATAGGCACCTTTTCACTTCTTAAGTTGTTTGTCTCTTTAATCACCACCATGGGCCATAATCTTTGAGATAACTTATCTATATTTTAAACACCACTTTTTTCATAGTTGATAGTCTCCCAAATCTTGAAGTGTAGCTATTCTAGTCAATCATAGTGTCATCTTATCTTCTTTTATAGTTTGACAATTTCTTTCAATGTGATATGGAGCTATTTAGGTGTATATAGTGTCATCTTGTTTGGTGCTTAAGTAATGGATTTAGACCACTTATGCAAACCTTTTTTCCCTCCATTCCACCCATTCAAAAGTATGGGGGTGTGGTATATAATATGATTCCTAGGTTTTCACCATTCCTTGCACATGTAGTGATCTTTTTTACTTTCGACACCACTAACAGTCTTTTTGATTGAAGATATTTTGGTGAAGTGTAGTGTAAATTTTTTTGTGATTAAGTAGTGGATTCAGACCACTCATGAAGATTGGGTTCCTTTGTGACTTTAAAGTACTTGGAGTGAAGGTTATTTTAGCATCATATTTGGGTGACTTTTTATATATTTATTCTTCTTTCCTCTCTTTTGAGGGGAGTTTTCCTATGAATTTTATCCTTTTCTTCAATTTATGAGAGTTATATGTATATTTTGCACTTTTTAAAGTGTTTTTTGGATTCCTATTTTGTACATGGGTATATTATTTAAGAACTTTATTTGACAAAATACATATGAAGATTGTTACTTATCTCCATGGCCTTCTTGGGGATTCTTATAGTTACACCAGTGTGGTATCCCCACTAGTGACACTAGTGTGGCATCCCCACAAGTATTAATGCTCACTTCTCACCATCATATTGGAGGGTGTGAAATAAATGATTCCTCAAGTTCATAATTTTAATAATTATTTTGGAGTGCAATTTTTGTGTTTAATGATCCTCATATTCAACACCATTCATACTTTGACTTGGTGGTTACAATGAGTCAACATCAATGTACTCTAGAAAAATAGATTGGTGTCCATAGGGATATGTGGATTCATACTAAATCCTCTATTGTTATTCCATAGAATTACTTGAATGGGGTGTTATAGTATATTATTGGTCATCCTTACTAGGTTATATCTAAGATTTTCATCCTTTCACTAGTTTTAACCTATGTGAGGATTTATCCCACATTGGCTGGTTAGGCTTGAGTCTTGTTTTTCCTTGCCTACTTAAGTAAGGGCTCTAAATTGTATAATACATGTTTTTCATATGCTTTTTATGAATAAAAATTGGTTTTGTTCAATTGGTTTATTCCTTATGTGTATATTGAAGTACTCATTGCTATGATAATGGTGTGTTAGAGATATCTTGGTTGAAGAGTGTTGTGAACTCTTTTAGTTATGGTGGGGTAATTATGTCTATGTCATAAGATAGGTTATGATTTCATTGTCACCATCTTTCACCTTTGACTATGTTGTGTAGATTAAATCTATGAATAATATTTATTTGTTATTAACATATATTTTGTCATGGTTTGTGTGTGTGTGTGTGTGTGTGTGTGTGTGTGTGTGTGTGTGTGTGTGTGTGTGTGTGTGTGTGTGTGTGTGTGTGTGTGTGTGTGTCTGATATTGTTTTTATTTGGAATCATTTATCTTGAGATGAGTATATATTTATAAACCCTTCTTGTCTTATATGTCATGGGAGTAGTGTTTGTGTAGTTCTCAGTATATGTTTTCCCTAAGTGAAACTTAAGGTGGTAACCCTTTTATAATGTATTTTAAACCTAATTTTATTTGTTTTCCTTTATGTGTGTTGACTAGAGATGCATGTTTGAATGCCCTTATGATATATTAAATCAATAAAAAAAATTAAATTAGACTACTTATTTATTGCATCATATTAATGTGACTTGTCACTCATCCTTGATAAATAAATTAAGCAAAAGATTTTAGAAACCACTTTTGATCTTAACCCTACTTTATATGTTTGTATTTTGATTCTTAGAGAAGATTTGTGGTGGATAGTAAATGAATTAAATAATGACATAATTATTATGTATGTCACACTTTAGTTTCTCATTGATTGGATCAAAACATTTAAAACACTAAGTAATTATAATTAATAATTAAAAAAAATTGGATTAAGTTAACAAAAAAAGATGGATTTTGGGGGAAAAAATGGGTATGACATTTTTGTATAAAAGCATGGGTTTAACACTGGGAACTCTAGTAAAATTAGTATGGTTTGTTTAGTTACTTATATAGTAGATAGAAAATATAATGTGTAATTTATATTGGTCAATATGATTAATGATACTCTTTTACATAGAGGTAATATAGTTGTTGAAATTCATAAGTGGCCAGACATAGATTCATGCATAATTCCATGGGACACTATTTTGGCATTGGGTGTTATGTGTAGAATGACCATTTATTATACTAAATTGATAATAGTAGTAGTATATGGTTTTAAACAATGTGTTCATGGATGAAATATATACATAGGTTGGTAAAATGAGATAAATTTTACCATTGTGTATTATTAATAAGCTTGTGCAATCATATTATGATGTGTGGGTATCATTGTCAATAACTAATCTAAATAATGTATTTTCAACTAAAAATATGTTTCATTGACCTTGGTAAATTTCAATGTACATGTATAATTGTAATATTTTTTAATCCATCATATCATTTTGTATATGTATTAAAATCTTGAATAATTCATCCTCTCTAAATAAACAACATTATTGTTTAATCATAACATGTACATTATCGTGAAAGTGTGACAATAGTGTCATGTAACTAAAATATACTATTATTTATGTAAATGTGGTTTTAACGTATTCTTTTATGTAAACATCACATGTGTTATTTTGGTGTGAATTAAAATTCATTAAAAAATAAAATTAATGTCTAAGTGAAATTTTTATTATATAAGTGGTGTGTTCCTGTACCTACTATTTGGTGGTTGTTGATATAACAACCCTTGTGATTTACCCTGTGTTGCACTTAGGTTCATATAAATATGACATATTAGACTAAAAATTGATAATATATATTCATATACCATCTCTTAGACATGGATATTATCAATAATGGATATTAGTTTGCTAACAATAGAGATTATGATTAATTGGACATGGGAAAATAAGAATATTTCCATGAGATAATTGTGAGGCAATAGGATGCCATGTACAAGGATTTACCACTTTTTCTTCTTATTTCCACTATAATAGTGATATATGTTTGGCATAATTATTATGTATGATGATACCATAATTGTTTTCTCTTACCTCTAATAGGTAATTGATTTATTATTTCTCTTACCTCTGGGAGATAATTGAGTTTTTTATTCTATTACCTTTAAGAGGTAATCAAGAATTTTTTATTTTTACCCTTGGGTGGATTGTTAAGACAAATAGTATTCATGGTTTAATATGTTTTGGTCATTGTATTTTTAAATATTACTTTGATTTTATTTATGATTTATATTACTTTCAAACCAACATTAATTTTTTATTTTTTAAGAATTGATAGATTATTCAACCGATTGTTGATTTTTTGCTGAAATTTAAAGTTGTAATATATGATTTTTATTTTTGAGACTAATTGGTCTTATTAATTTTGTTTATATATTAAATCATTTTATTTTTTATTTTTTATTTTTCTAATTTTTTATATATGTTATGTATGTGAATAATTGGCACCTTGTGCAGGTAAGGGGGAGAAGAGGTAACTTGGAATATAACTATTAGGTCATGATGGGAACCTGTAAGGGTGGGTTCATGACACCATACTTTCCACCCACTATAGGTGGTGGTTTCATAAATTATTTAGTTAAATCAATTATTTTCCTATTTCTTTGGAGGTTTAAGGAATATTTTTCTTGTGATGTATAAGGAGTATTTTCTTTGGAGGTATAAGGAGATTATTATAGATGGCATTGATTACTCTTTTATTTGGTGTTTATCCCTTTGTTTAGATGGGACTTGATTTTTTCACAATGTATTTTTTCCATGCAATGACTCTCAACTTGAGAACTAAGATATTGAAGAAGAATTATACTATTCTTACACAAGCTACTTATCAAAATTATTTACAAATAATTTTTTTTGGGTTTCAATTGATTTATGTTAGATTTATATGACAATATGGGAAATAAATAAAGGAAATTAATATCAATTATGGAATTAAAAACCTTATTATTTTAAAATAGAATCCAGTTGCATGATAATAAGAGATGTTTGATATTTGATAATTATAAGTCTTGAATAAGATAAATTATTGAGACTAATTTAATTGGTAAGATTGAATTAAAAAACTCTAATTGAAATAATTTAGGATTTTTTTAAATTACATTTTTTTTATGTTTATGTTGGCTTGAGTTTAATTATATGTAACCTATTTTTACGTTTAGAAGTGTGTGGGTTTTTTACCCTTTGTCTTGATTTGGTGCATCAAGTATGTTGTTTTTATAAGGTGGTGAGTATGTAATACCCTAAGTGAATAATTTACATTTACCATGATGACTTGAGGCATTCACCAAGTGTGAAAATTGTGGTGGTGATTAAATTTGAATTTGTGGTTTCCTCTTTCTTACTAATATGTTATCTTTTATCAATTATTTAATAAATAAAATAAAATTTTAACTTGCATGTATTTATCATATGCATTATAATTCCCAAAAATGGTCAATATTATACTAAAAGGGTCATTAATGTCATATAAATTATATGAGCCCTATTTAATAAGATTTATAAAAAATATACAACCCTTACAGTCATAGCCTAGTTGGTAGGATTGACCCACTTGATTGAGTGTTTTTTAAGTTGTGTACGAAGAATTAATTATTTGTAACAATCCCATGTGAGCATGCAAGTGAATTGATTTTTATGTAATGTTTGTTAATTTAAATAAATCTTCAAGTGTTTAAGAATAATATGGGTCTTATTATGACATTAATATGATACTTGTAAGGAATGTACCACCCTTCAATCAATGACTTTTTGAGAAGAGTAATGTAAAACTATTTTTTATTTAAATTTTTTTATCATTATTGGGTTCATTATTTCAGGTGGGAGAAAGATCTTGTTGGAATGAGGAGGAGATATTCATGGAGTGTGGGAGTTTGTTGCATGCATGTAACATGTAGTAGATGAGATAGGTATTATTTTATCACACCTCATGTATAAGAAAGAATTAGTTAATAAAATAAGGAAACTAAAAAGTTATAATGCTAGTTTTTATATGTTTGAACTCTCTAAGGACTATTTTAAATAATATGGACTTTTCAATAGTCTAAATTTTTGAAAACTATTAGAGATAAATTGGAATATATCAAGATTTAGTTTGACTTATTATAAATAAATCATATATATCTAATATATTTGTAATAAGTCTAAATTATTTAAAATGCTTAGAAATAATTAGTAGTCTAATTCTAAAAAGTATCAAGAATTAATTGGGATTTATTAGGAATTAATTAGACTTTTCAAAAATTAGTTGGACTTATTAAAAATAAATAACATTTATCTAATGTATTTGTAATAATTAAAAATTATCTGAAATAATAAAAAATAATTAGTTGTCAAGTTTTTTAAAAGTATCAAAAATAAATTTGACTGTATCAAGATTTAGTTAGACTTATTCAAAATAAATCACATATATCTAATGTATTTGTAATAATTCTAAATTATTTAAAATAGTTATAAATAATTATTAGTCCAATTTTTTAAAATTATCAAAAATAAGTTAGACTTTATCATTTATTACAAATAAATCACATCTATCTAATGTATTTATAATAACTCCAAATTAATTAAAATGAAAAAAAAAATTAGTAATACAATTTTTTAAAACTATCAATAATAAATTGGGCTTTATCAAGAATTAATTAGACTTATCAAGAATTAGTTGGACTTGATACAAATAAATCACATCTGTCTTAGTGTGAAAAATAGTCACATCACTCCATTATAAGGCCCATGATATTTTTATCTTCAATTGAATTTATATGTCCATTTAAACTATTTCACAAGCCATGCATTTATATATTAATCCTAGGTAGTTTATTTCATAAGGAAAGATAATGCATTCATTAGTCAGGCCAAGCATAGTGAAAATAACCATTTAATGTAGTCAAGTTTTGATCCCAGGTTTTAATTAACTATTCTAATTATGTTACCTACAGACTCCTAATGCCATGTGGTGATATGTGATTACGACATCCCTGTAACTATCAAATTTTAGCTTGTATTGTGTATATTCCACATGTAGATCACTAAAAAAGTCAACAATTCACCCATGTTAACTTTTTTATTCATGAAAGAGTCCCTAAGATTGTGCTAAGTGGCATGATCATGAGTGCTCGATTCATTTGACACCTCCCAAATGTTTATATAGTCTCCTAAACACTTGAGTTACTAAAATTGTGACACATGTCACAATATCAAGTGCTTATGATGCTTGAGACTTTTGTTTTCACTATTCATCCTTCTACACAGTCAAGTTGTTGAGATTGTGCCATGTGGCATGATGTTAGGTGATCAAAATTTTGAACTTTAGGTTTTTATTAGATAGGATTTGTGAGTTTCAAGTTACCAAAAACCATTTTTTGATACCTAAACAAATTTTAAATTTAAAAACTTAAAAACTAAAGATAATTTATTAATATGCAAAATGTCAAAGAAAAAATGTTGATGTGGAAATGGCAAATGCCTAATTGTAATTACTAAAGTGAAAAATGAAAATGTAAAAAATATGAAGGCCTTTTTTCAAAACTTTAACTAAGAAGTTAAAAAACCTAAGACACAAATGACAACGTAAAATTTTTAAAATGAAAATTCTAAAGAGGGGCATTCTAAAGTGTAAACCCTAAAGAGTATTTCAAAAAAATGGGAATGTTGAAGTGTATTTTACAATACACAAAATATGATGAGTAAATAATGATGTGAAAGTTTTGAAGATAATTTACCAAAGACCCTTTTATGGTTTGTAAAATGAAAACTTACTATTTCAAATATGCAAAATCTAAAGACTATTTGGAAATACTCTAAATATAAAGTGAACATTCCAATTCACAAATGTTAAAGACTTTTTTTTGATGCAAAGTTACTAAAGACTGATTGTTGAAGTATAAAATATAAAATGCAAATTTTGAAGTGTATTTTTTAAGACCCAAAATACAAAGACCTAATTATCAATATAGAAAATGTGAAGTGTCACTCAAAAAACTCACCAAAAATAAATTAAACAAAAAGGCATCTCTTAAGTGAATCCAATAAAACATTTTACATGTCCAATTAAACATTTTACATGTTAAAAATATGCACTATATTTTAAGAAAAAACATTCATACTTCTCATTCAAAAATTTAGGAAACACGATTTCAAATTGCTAATGCCACAAAAGAAAATAGTATCTCTCAATGCTTTATAATTATTTTTGAAAGTGCCTAATGTGACAATGCATTCAACTAGTTTGTTACAATTCCTTTTAAAAAAATCATGATAAAAACTGTATGACCTCTCCAATTTTTATTTGGTTTTCAAGATTATATTATACTATCTATAAGAATGCATGGTAAAGAGGTGTTATTTGGGTTTGGATTTAATTTCTTGTCCAAAAAATTATAATAAATTTCTACTTCTTCTACATCTTTTTTCCCTATATGAAATGGGATGAACCAAGATATTTTGACACTTGTATATATATATATATATATATATATATATATATATATATATATATATATATATTTATTTGTAGTATCTCAATATTTATTTCATCTCTAACAACCCATATTGTGTAGTTCACTTCTATAGAATTTTTATTTTTAACAAATAATGTATATCCACTTTGCACATCTAGAGATGGATGAAATGATATTTTTCTTATTTTTCTTATTAAACCAACATATTTATTTGTATATACCAATCGAAAATCAAGGGACCTATCATGAACCATTTTATGTAGATATCTATGCATGGGTATGTTTTTGTGAGTTTTATGCCAAAAATCTCCTATATATTCAACTTGATAAGGTAACATGTCTCTTTAAATTATGTCATGCATATTTTGGAAGTAATATTCTATATCATTTCACTTACTATTTGTGTTCAAACCAAATTCATTGAATTGATTTACATACTTAATTAAGTAATCTTTAATTTAGTTTTTATACTTTTATATAAGACTTTTAAAATAATGAAATATTGTGACTTTTCTTATTGTTCAAGCCTTTGAAAATTATTTTCATTAGATTATATTCTAGAACATTTGACTCACCATTTTCTCTTGTTCCCCATTATTTAATAAGGGGGATCAATTTCTATCTCTTATAGAGTTTTTGCATTGAATAATGGGCTAACCTTGCTCCATGCATAAAATAAAATATTGGACTTTTATCAAGCCTATTATTTCATTTATTCCCTTTAGATAGTAACTATTAATAGTGTTTAAAATATAATACTTATTTAATCAAATATGTTGTGAATTTTCTTATATTTTCACATATCCTATAACTATCTATCATCTTTACCGCACTCCATACATATTTCCTATTTATACATTTAGGTAGGGTTCTAAATGTGTTGTTGATGTCCTCATGAGTATGTCCTATAGGGATAAATACAACCTTGACATCGAGGAAAATACCTTTATAGATCAGGAGAGATAATATTACAACACAAACCTATATAAAAAACATGATTTTAGGATTTTCTATATCAAATAGAATTAAATTTAATGTCATATAAAGCTAGAAATATTTATATAATAATGGATGGAATGAAGTACCTATTATTATTGTCCCCATAATAGTTTTCTATCTGAAGGTATAGCATGAAAGGAAGTTTTTTGAAGCAACCAATTAATTGTGCTTCTTCTATGTATTTCTTGCATTTAGGGTAGCAATTATTAGACAAAAGTGCATCATGCAATAGATATTTTGAAGATCAAGGTTTATATAGTAAAGATCCATAAGTCTATAGAATTTTTGTTTCCATATATTTAAAACACATGTTAATTGAAATTATAGTAAGGTAGACCCTCCAAGAACACATTTTTAAGAAATGTCCATATCCACCTGCACCATGACCATGTGTGATAATCCCTACCATTAATAACTCTAATATTTTATTGGTTACTACTTTGATTTTTTTCATAATCCTTGGCATAAATGTTTTTTTAAAATTACACCTTGTCATGAATGAAAATGAGACACTCATTGGGGTATTGATCTGACATTATCTTATGTTGTAATATATTTATCTTGTAGAAAGTATCCAATTCAAGTGCATCACAAATTCTTGATCGATACGATATTCCTAATCTCAAGATACATACCCATAGCATTTTTGTTGAGTCAAAATGATACATGTTTTGTATATAGATAATTCATCATAATTTTAAATTATCACATCATGAAAATTAGTTTTCCACATGTTATTGAATTTTGGCTGGGATATTGGCTCATATTACATAATTGCTAGTTTTGCATTGATGTGGCACCTCATAAGTTCTTAAACAAAATATGTTGGAAGATTTAAAAAAATTTATCATTTGCCATATATATATCTACCTACCATGTAAGTCTTAGATAAACATCTAAAAAATTATACACCAATTGCCCAATAAATCTTTAGCTGTCAGTGTCTTCTTTTATGGATTTTATTGAAACTTCCCTGCGTTGAATGCATTTCATTTCCCTTTATTTTTGATATTTTTTAATGACAAAAAATATACTTCTCTTTGATCCTTATATTTTAAGCTAAGATTTCAAATAGATATTAATACCATGGAAGTCAATGGTATTTTTATATTTATTTTTGTTAAACAAACTGGTAGAAAGGGAATCTAAGACATGTTGGCTCCTATCTATTTTGGTGGAATCAAGCAACTTTATCCTTGCATATTTTATAATCTCAAATGACAATCCTAAATGTAAACATTTTTTTTTACAATATTTCTCTACATCACTTTTGTAATCTCACTATCTATGCTTTCATTAATCTCCACTTGGTTGAGTGAAGTGTTTGGCTGAATTCTTTTTTAGCTTAAGTAGTTGTAGTAATTGTTTAACCTGAGTAGTTGTTTACACAGGTTAATTTTATTGGATACCTTTGATCTATGAATTTAATATCTACTAATTCCCACACATTTCTAATTTATTTCTCCATTGGTGGCATGTCTGGTAAATTGATTTATCTTTATTCAATGACTACTATCTTGTTGGAAGGTCATCTAATGATATATTTTTTAGTTACATTTATACTAAAAATCTCACAATGTTGTAGAATGTGCCTTATATACATTCCCAATTCATTTTCTAACATTGGGAAATGATTACAACCAAAAATATCCATTGGTTGTGAAAAACTAACACAACCAAAAGCTTTGTTTTCATCATTTGCAAGAGTTGTACATTTGTACAAAAAATGTACCCTTTCCCCAATAAAATAATTTCTCAAGATATGAAATGTGGTAGTATCATTGATATATTGAACTAATAAATCCAAGAAAGTGTTTTCTTGTTGTAATGGTTTTATATGCGTAAATGAACTAAATTATTGTGTCTTTCTTTTATGTCATCCAATATATATAAAACTTATCTATGATTTTCTCCATCATTATTGTGCTCTATATAGTAAAAATATCAATTATATCCCCCAAATTATCCACAAAATATCTAGGAAATGGAAGTGGTAGAGTTGGATCAAAACCTTATGTCACATTAATACTTACACATGCAATAGGTATTTTCTTAGTGTGGCATGTGGAAGTGAGATTTGTGTATTCCAAAAGGTTAGCATCTGGATCTAGAACTTTTTATATTCTTCCTTCACTAATGGCCTTAACATTATTTATTAGATAAACATAATATCAATATTTTAAAGCCATTTATGTATTATTTTTCAACCTAGACATTTATAAAAAACATGAGAATATTTATTAATCAAGGTATTTATAATATCATTTTAATTTGTACCTATATGTAGGAGATAAATATTTATTTATACCATAATCCAAGCATAAATATACTTTAAAACCTAAAAATGTTAAAAAGGTAATGTATAACACTTTTTTTAATGATATAGTTTATGTCAATACTAAAAAATAATAGATGTTAATATCATATAATACATAATTCAATCCTTGTTTCATCCTAATTTCAAAGTATCTCCTAGGAGATACCTTTCAAACATGAGTAAGAGTGGAATAGTTGAGTAGAGAAAAATAGTTAATTAAATTAACATTCAACCATTTATTTTAATAGTATATACAATGATATTAAGAAATAGGGGTTTTGACTAGAATCATGGAAATTGATTAGTTACTTATATTTTGGGATCTTGTATGTGATTTAAACCTTTATGGAGAAACCAAGAGTTTTAAGGTATTTCCTAGGAGATTCCTTTCAAACAAGCATAAGGATACCCATGAAGGTATTACAAATACCTTTAAGGTATGTTTGAAGGAAGTAATCAATTATAACTTGAAGGGTATTGTAATATCGTCAAGGGTACCTTTACATATGTTTAAAATGTAACTTCTAGGAGATGTATTAAAGGTACCCTTATAGGTACTATAATTCCCTTTAAGGTATCTCCTTGAAGGTACTACTAGGTGATACATTGAAGGGCCTTGTAATACCTTCAAGGGTACCTTCAAGGTATTTTCTAAGAGATTCATGTTGCACCCCCAAAAACACCCATTTCAAAAGCATCTCTTTAAAAGAACTATTGGTTGATACCTATTGGTATCAAGAGCATCAAAGAGGTTTAATTTTGTAAATGTATCTCCTATGAGATACCTTCAAGGTATTGAAGTACCGAACAACCCCCACTCTCAACTTTATTTCAAATAGGGACTCACTACACCCTGAAGAGAAAGTAGTTTAGATGTGAGAGTTGTTATTTACATTTGAACGCATGATTAACAGGATAAGGTATATGAAGTTATCATTTATTGAGTAATAATATCATGTTAATATGTACTTCTCCAAGATTTATTTAAACTATCGTTTTCCTAGTTATCTAAATATTCAATACTTTGATTTTTGGGCTAAACTATTAATAGTTTTTTCAAAGGCTTGTATGTATGCAAGTTTTAAAAGTTATGTGGGATACAATTACCTAATAATTCTTTATCATTTTTAGTTTTCTAAACTTCTGTGCAACTTACTACCTATCATTTATATTTATTTCAAGATAACCAATTAATTAGTTTCTCGAGTGTTTTAATGGCCTCATGTAGGCTATTTTTTACTTGGATTGTTTTCTACATATTACCCAAATAATTGTTTGGACATCAAACTCTACCACATGGTGTCTAAACACTTTCCCACAGCTATTCAAACACTTATTATATCATAAAATACTTTGATGTGAGAAGACCATCATGATATGGACATGTATTTATATCCCATTCACCTAATTACTGACAAGGTTAAAGTTAATTTGTATGAAATTTTTGGGGTAGAGGAGAAGTAAAATCCATCCACATGTCACAATCCCACAAGCCCACTACTAAAAGATCATTCTAATAAGTTTATAAATCCTTCAAGTATGTGTTGTGCTAGGATGTTTGCAAATGTATTCATTCCACTTCCTCAAAGCCTACATAGTAAGGTAGAAAAGTATATAATGCTCTTGAGCGATCATATCACCTATATTATGACATGTATTATGATCTCTCTAGCCCAGGGAAATAAAGTGAATGGTAATAAATAAAAGGCTTGAGAACTAGTGGAGTGGTGAAATTTCACCACATCTCTCAAATAACATATTGGTTGGGTAATACTAGTATGAAAGTCTCGAAAGGAGGCAAGCATGTGGCAATTTTCAAGAATGATGATAAAATTCCTAGAGGCATAGGGAATAAAATACACATGGTATTAGGGCTCAAAAATGTGGTATTTCATTGTCCAAATTTAAAATATGAAATATGTAATTATAAAAGAGGCAAAGGGCCTTTTCAATCATTAATTTACACAAATCAAACAAGTACATGCATTCAATTTTGTGGTATTTATTAATCTAAAAGGTAGTGTAGTAGATCCTCGAAGTCAATTGTAATTAAACTATCATTGAATTACATATTTCTTAGGAAATTTGAGCTTTATTGTGGCCAAGGAGATTTTTTTACAATTTTAAAGAACTAAAATTTGAGAGAATAAATAATGGCTTCTGATTCACATCTTCCACCTCCCCCCTCTATGTACTCCATTATAGTGTAAAGGCTATAAGCTGATACAAGGTTTGATGATGCTACCCTCAATCATGACTTTAATTACTATTCCACTATATGGGAATAAGTCAAAGTAATATAATAGTGTGGTTCCACAAAACAAATCTATACCTTCATGAAAAAATATATATAGGACTTTTTGGAAATCAAGACCATGGGTCTACATGATGTAGTGGTAAAACCAACGTAAATGCCCTGAATTGACATAGTTTTTGATCTATTTGTAAATGTAATTTTTTTTGCAAGCTTCTACACTTACAACACAATGCACTAATATCCTATGTTAATGGACAAGCATTTAAGATGTACTACAGACTCCTTAGTCAAAAAATAAGATAAAATAAATCCATAGTGAAGTAGTGGCTATCTTCAAATCATGTAACTAATAAGTTACAACAGTGGACAAGTGAACCAACCACCTTTGTAGTTATGAGATCCATCTATGTTATCCCAATTATCACTTGTAGGCTTGGAATAAGGATTTACATATCCATGTTGAATAGAATTTATGGATTTCCAATCATAACCCATGTTAACAAGGTTTGGATGCCCCTATTAAACACCATCCTCACCTCCACCAAGATCATTACCATGAAGAAAATAATTAGTGATCACTTGATTCACCAAGTTAGTATCTTAGATAATAGGCCAAATGGTAAATATTGTGATTTTTTATCTGGTGGATGTAATAATTTAGACATCCCACTCATCCTTCAAATAACCTTAGGAACCATATTCTGAGTATCTGAAAAATAAAATATGTGATTAATTCAACATTATTCACATCCACAAGTTTAGGAAAAACATGACCATGATGATAGAGAATTTATACCCTATACTGTACCAATCCATTCATGACAAGGATATGAATAGAGTACCTAATAATATTATAAGAACTATTTAGAATATTAGTAACATCTATATTTACCCAAATTTCATAATCATTGAGATAAAAGGCACTATATCCCTTCCCATGTATCTTCCTTGATTGGTCTCAAACAAGGTGGCAGAATAAGAGATTGTAGTTTGAATGTTTAACTCTATATATGTCATCTTAAGGAGGGATAAGTAAGGGGAAGTACACCCATCTTCCCTCAACATTGTTTAAATCTAGTAATCCATATGGGGACATTTTCAATTAGTGGGAAAAATTAAAACATATGACTTAAAATGGGAACCCTGCCGACCATGGTATATAAAGAAAAGAGTCAAGAACCACCTAAGTATTGTCATACTGAGGTTGAAGATTGACTATGTTTATGCTTCATATCCACAGGAAATAGTATTTATGGATGTTTTTAATGACATATAGGTTCATACGAGGACAAACAAAGAAAATATGTCTTTGGTGGTGTTCAAACATATAAAATATAACTCAAATACCACCAAAGAAGATGCTAAGAGAATTGAAAATGAACATTGGGTCTCCAAACCTTCTCTAATACCCCTTTCATAGGCTAATATATAATAATAGGAAGGTTTATTTGCATAAAAACATGGGGAAGAGAGGCAGAGAGTCATCCAAGTCTCTCTTCAGTAGCCCAACCTAGTGGTTACAATTATGGAAATCATTCTAGTTTCCATTCCTCCTCAACCAAATGATACTTCACAAGGTTACTCAAGTATGGCTCAAGTAAGTGGATCATTATCCATGTTTGCCTTTCCTCCACTTATTATGTCAAAAAAAGTAAGCCTTCCATATTTCCTTCCCCTCATTATTAGTTTAATTCCACCTTCATCCCTAATTTAAAGTAGTTGTATTCCACCTTCATGTTTGAGAGGTTTTTAATGATGTCATGAAGGTGTCCAGGTGAGTTGATGAAGTGCCTTGATAGTCTATGTGACAATGACAAAGTGTGCAATGTGTTTGTCTTAATATCTTAAAAGATACTTGGTTGATCTTTAGTTTTGGCATGGTTTGATATGTTTAGGGATGAGTCTAAAGTATTGATCATGTGTAAGGGGTCCTACAGTGGTCAAGGATGATTAGAGAGCTTGTATGCATGAACGAAATTCACTTGATCTCCTTTTTGTTCTCATTTATACATTTTAGTTCCAAAGGCAAAAAAATTGAGTAGGAAGTTTGATGATGTCATAATTACCACATGTGGATGAGTCAAGGGGAGTTGGTCATATAGTTATGATCAATTTAGTCTGTAGTTTCTATGTGTAAAGCCTCAAGTCCATAAATGAAGTGTAACCAAATATATACAAGTATAAAGTTAGGATCTCAAGCATTTTGACATTGTTTTCTCATACTTAGCCAAATTTGCAATGTGGTAAGAAAAGCTAAGTAGGTACTTTGATGATGGAATATATCACATGTGTGGATGTTTCAAGAAAAGGTGATCATATGGGTTTGTTAAATTTTATGCCTAGTTTATTTTGGCTAACTTTCAAGTCAAGCATTGAAGTGTATCAAAAGTTATGCATGTGAAAATTTGGTCTTTCCAGATAGTTCTTGACATAGTTGGCTCTATGAACAAATAAATCTAAGGAGGAATTTTAATGTTTTTATATCTCACATGTGTGAGGGTTCAAAGGGTATATTTACACATAGTTTGATTATATTATGTGATTAGATAATATGGTCCAAATTTTATAACATGTGCTTGAGCAAAGAAAAAGATATGGAGGTGCAAAGTTGACCTTACAGACAGATTTCAATGGTCCCCATGCTTAGTCTATTTTGCACAAAGATAAATATCAGGACTAAATGAAGATTTAATGGCTCATGGGTTATTATAAAATTAATATCTATATTTTGTATCATTTCAAATAGGTCAAATTTTTTCGTGGTTAATAGAGATAAAGATCAAGCTCCTTCTAATATCCAATGGTGCATGTTGAGCAAGATGATAAGAATTACATGATGTTTAACAATATAAATGCTTAGAAGGAATGTGAGGGTGACAAGTTTCATGATAATGGGGGTATTAAAAATGATATAATGGTGATCACTATAAGATAAATACTTAATTGATCTATAGAGATCAATGGTGCACGATGAGTTAATATTATAAGATTGTATGAGATAAGGTCAATTATTCAAGGTTTAAGTTTTATTAGTGGCATACTATGAGTTAAAGGTTGAGATTCATAAAATAAGATTGATGGTGCATGATTGATATAAATTAGTGAGGATGAAATATGAGAGCATAGTGTTTGATGTTTAACTGTGATCGATTGAATTTAAATATTTGAATTTAACAAAGGAAAGACTAGTGCCTAGCTCTTGAGCCATAACTTTCAATCTATGCATTATTTAACCATGGTATAAAAGTAGAATTTTTATAATACTCTATGGTTAATTTTTAAATATAGATTTAAAGGTTTAAATGTATGTACACATAAATATATTGAGGTTTAAATTTGATTATGTGTTTGACTATGTTCTACAAGTAACTCAAAAACGGTAATTGATCTTGGTTTGATGTTCTTTCAATGTTTAATGATTGATTATCTATTGTATCATGTTGTAAACTCCACAAGGATAAATTTTTTTCACTATAAATGTTTGACCAATCATATGCAGTATGAACAAAGGTTTGGAAGTTGACTGTGTGTTTGTTCATGGTGACTGTGTGCACATAGAAGTGTTTGAGCTAATTTTACTTAAGTTGAAGGTTAATGTGATGGTTTTTAGAACTTAATTAGGATATAAATTTCATGTGGAATGGGTCCATGCATTTTTAAGTAGTTATATGTTCTTTTTTTGTTTAATTAAGTGCTAAATCGATGAATGGGTCTCTATGACACCTATAAGAGTGACAAGAGCCTAATTGAAAGGTGTAGTTGCTTAAGGGTGACCCATAAATGCTTGGATAACATATGAAGGTTGTATTGAGTTTTTTATTTTTATTATATATAAATTAAGGGTTAAGTCATGCCTAATGGCTGAATAAGATGTTGATAATCATGATGGCTCTATAAATGGTGAAACCAAATGTGTTGCTTTCTAGACTTTTAGAGAAACTTGTGTGTGGAATTTGCATTTAAGAGCATAGTGTTGTCAAGTGAAGGAAAGGTTGGGTTCCTTGTGGATGATTTTAAGAGAGTAAAATATTGATAAATATTTTTTTGGTCTATAGGTCATAATTATGTTAGCCGAATAGTTCTTACTATTTGACTATGAGCAAAGGTGAAGAGTAATAATCATAGTTCCATTATTAGGTGTTAAAGACATAAATTCAAAGGTGCATATGTTCATAGTTTTTATTATGGTATATCAACATCTATGGGTTTGAAGTCTCATTTTAGAGTTAAACTTTTTAGAGGTCTAGTTATTATTGCAGCTCAGCTAGACTAGTGGTATAGTCCCCTTATGGGACTGTAGTCTCACTAAATAAGGGATGGTAGTTCCTTGATCAATTTAAGATGGTCTAAATTGGTTCTTGTTATTATAAGATAGTAGTTCAATTGTAGGTTATAATGTACTTTCTCCCATAGGAGGGATTTTCACATATGTCATGTGTTATGTGATTGATCTCACATTATCTCTCTTACTCATTGCTATGAATGATGTGTATGATTCATGAATGCTTATGGTAATTGATTAAGAACTTAAAAGAATTGAAATTAAAATTGGATTTTATAGGCTCAATAATTTACCCCCCTTAGTGATTGTACCTCTAATAATTGTTATTAGAGTAGGTCCTTTGGTAAAGGCTTGATAGTTTGAAGGTGATCCAAGGTACATTATGGGTAGTCATCAAGGAGGTTTCTCTGATAATTAAGCATTGATGTTCAATGGATCTAATTATGGTTTTTGGATTGAAATAATGAGGACATACATTATTTCCCTAGGGTTTGATGTATGGTAATCTATTGTGGATGATTATGTTTCTCCTACTACTCCTCCATCTAGTGATACAGAAAAGATGCTGCTTGAGAATAATTTTATGGCAATGAATGCCATCACTTGTGGTCTTACAGAGATTGATTTCACCAAGGTAATCCATTGGAAATTTGGAAAGTGATATGGGATATAATTTAGATCATTTATGAAGGAGATTCAAAGGTTAGTCTTGCTAAGTTTTAGACTCACAGAAGGTAATTTGAAAGTCATAAAATGAAGGAAGAATATTTTGTGGCATCCTTTTTGTAGAGAGTTAATGAGATTATGAACATCATCAGAGGTATTAGAGAGTACCTTGAAGAGGCTATTGTATTTCAAAATGTATTAAGGTCTATATATTTCAAGTTTGATCCAAAATTATCTGCTATATAATAAATTTATGCTCTTACTCAGTTGAATATGGATCAATTCCATGACACCCTTACTACCTATGAGATGAGTAAAAATGATGATATACCACCAAATAAGGAAGTAGCTTTCAAGACTTAAATGAATACAAAGAAGAAATTACAAGGTAAGAAACCCAAAGAGGATGTGATATCTAACTTTGATGAGGATGAACTAATTGCTTTGATTACTAGGAAATTGAATATAGGCTTAAGGAAGTATAAGGGTAAATTAACCTTCAAGTGTTTCAACTATGGATAAACAGGAAATTTTTCTTGTAAGTTTCCTCATAAGCATGATAATAATGATGATGATGAAGAGCATGGTAAAGGCCAATATCAAGAAAAGAATACATACAAGAATAAAGATTTCAAAAAGTTCTTCAAGAACAAGAAGGGTCTCTACACCAATAAAGACTATAGCTCATTAGATGAGAGTGAAGATAGTGATTCAGAGTGTGGTCATGAAGATGATGGTCCTATTGAAGATGAATCCCTATTTATAGTTGATGAAGGAAGTTTCTCACATTAAAAGGAGTCTACTTGAAGTGATGATGATGATGATGATGATGATGATGATGATGATGATGATGAGGTGGACTATGGGACTGCATTAAAAAATTCTCTTGAAGAACTAAATAATGAGAAGAATATAAATATGAATATTAAGTCTCAACTCAAAGACTATGAAGAAAAATTCAATGTGTATGAGGTAAGAATGAATGAA
Source organism: Torreya grandis (assembly GCA_037957365.1). Classification (NCBI taxonomy): domain Eukaryota; kingdom Viridiplantae; phylum Streptophyta; class Pinopsida; order Cupressales; family Taxaceae; genus Torreya; species Torreya grandis. The sequence goes on along the minus strand of JARHVA010005106.1, from coordinate 178,764 downwards.
GACACCAAGGAGAATGACTATATAGTCATGCATCTCATTTGTCAATTATAAATCCTATCTACAAGACTAAAAGATAAAGAATATGAATTTTCAAGGTATATAATTGAAAATGAGTCTTTAAAATCTAAGGTAGAGAAGACATTTAGTAAGGTAAAGTATTTTTTGAGATTTGAAAAGAGCTCAGGTGATCTATAAAATATTCTAAGTGTTCAAAATCATGCTAGTAATAGAACTAGTCTTTGATATGAAGAAAAAAATAATGTAACTCAAGAAAATATGAAGACTAATTTGAATAAATATATCTATACTTTCAAGAAAAATCATCAAACAAAGAATGAAGGTACTAATAGAATGAAGATAAATCAGATCAGACATCCAAATTACATTAGGTATGCAAGTTTCAATGGTTACTATTACACATGTAATAAATTTTGACATAGAGCTATAGAATGCAAGAGACATTATAAATGAATTTTCATGGGAGTATGATGGGGGTCATCAGTCAAAAGGAGTGGAAAAAAATTGAGTGTTTCAACTATCTTGATGTGGGACACTTTGAAAACCATTGTCTATATAATATTAGAAAAGGTGAGTCCTCTTCAAAAAGGGGAGGTTGTTTTGTTTGTCATGATAAAGGACATATTTCAAGTTTATATCCAAACATGTTAGGATAATTGTGTTTCCATCAAGGAATATTGTCTGCTAAAACTATGAGAAGATTGGACACATTGCTAGGTTATGCAAGCAAAGGTCATCAAGTCAAAATGGGTTCAATTAGGCTCATAGAGTGCAAGGAAGAAGGAAATTTAACTCACAAAAACTAAAGGTGGTAAGTATGAGTCATGATGAAACTGTAGGTCTAAGTAATTTTTTTGCTATGGTGGATGATACATTACATGTTGAAGAGTGCCAAGGGATCTCATTGTCTACTCATGTTGAGAATGAAGAGATCAAGCTCAAGGAGAAGACCAAGATAATAGTTGAGGCTATTTATGAGGTGTGTATGGATCCATGTGAACATCCTATTGTTTATGAGCATGTATCATGTAAAGAAAATCAATATATCTATACCTAATGATGAGGTTCTAAATTGCAAGGTAAATTCTTTAGATGAAAGGGTAAGTCAGGAATCTTTTGTGTCTCCATGTATTATCAATCAAATCCTATAAGGAAATGAGAATGGTGTAGTGGATGAATATGTTTCTTCTCTTAAGCCTAAGAAGAAGAATAACTATAAGTATCAAATTACCAAGGAGGAGAAGATATATGAGGGGTTATGGGTAACTCCTAGTTTCACATTATTCTAGAAGATTGCTAAGTAGGGTGTCTCTACCTATGCTTCTTAAGAGACATGTTTATTATGTAGAAGAAATTTTGTGTGCTTAAGATAATAATTCAAATTAGATAAGGTATTTTGGTTAAGAGGGAGAAAAATGTTTATGAGCTTATTCTAGTGATTTGTGGAGGAGCTATAGTACATGTTTAAAATGAGTGTTTTTGGGTGGCCTAATGAGATTGGTGAATTGTCAAGAAGAGTTTGATTCTAAGAAAGGTCTATCCACTTCTTTGTGATGTTTTCTAAGTAATTTTGAGTCTTTATTATCTTATTTGTGCTAATTGAATATTTTTTTATTTCTCTTAGTTTTCTCAATTTGGCTCAAGGGTAAGCAAGTCTAAAATTGGTTATAGGAGGTAAAATTCCCAAAGATGTGAAGGCTAAATTTTTTGTCCATAAGTGTGTGATGGTTATCTCTAGGTGTGTAATAATTTTCATAGGTTGATGTTTAATAGAAGGAGGTTTGTTCTATATATTTGTTTTGAGACTCTAGGGTTTTGAACTATGCTATAAAAGTGGTTTTCATTATGAGTTAAGATATAAGGATTATTAATAATTTTAATGGGCCAAATGGGTTGTTAAATCAAGCTTGACATAGATCTCAAGGTTTATGGATTTCAATTTATTCATGTTTTTATCAAGATGGAGGCCTAATTGTCTAATAGGTTTATGAAGGAAATATGTTATAGAAAATGAGATATGTAATTAAATTTGGTGTGATTAAGGGGGAATATGAGAGTGCTTTAGATATTAATTTTCAAGTCCTGATAGTGTGTTTATTGAAATTTTTGGGCTCTACAAGTTCCAAGTAGGGATACAAGGAGATTAAATAAGCTTAGGGATACAAGGAGATATGAAGATGATCAAGATGTTAAATAGATTAAAAATATTAGGGGGATTCCCAATCATATGTCTCTTGGTGATTTCTATTATATTTAATTATTTTTGTGTGTCTTGTATTCATTGGTTGTAGTGATTGGTTGAAGAGAGTGTTGGCATGGAGCAAGAGGAAGTTGTCAAGGTAAGAAAAGGTAGGATCAAGATAAGGTAGAGTTTTCATAATATTTATAAGCTGGCCCTTTCATATTTATGGTCTTTTTATGTCCTCAGGACTAGTTTGTTCCCACTTTGTCATTGTGTCAAAGTGGGAGAAAGTTCCTATTGTGAGAGTGCTTGAAGAGAGAGAAGAAGGTGAGATGTATATTGTTATATGATGGTTGTTGACATCAATCAAAATGGGGATATTATTGCAGAGTTATCAATTGTGTCATGGTGATGTCAATAAGGTGTCTAAGTGAGTGGATTAAGTTCCTTGATAGTCTATGTGATAATGACAAAGTGTGCAATGTGTGTGTCATAGTATGCTTGAAATATGTTTGGTTGATCTTTAGTTTTGGCATGGTTTGGGATGTTTACAGATGAGTCTAAAGTATTTATAATTTTAAATGGGTAATATCAAAGGCCAAGGATGATTTGATATATTGTGTTCATGAGTGAAATTCACCCAGTTCATCTTTGTTCTCATCTAGACATTTTGGGTCCAATGGTAGAAAATCTAAGTAGGCTGTTTGATGATGTCATAATTGTCATGTCTGGATGAGTCAAGGGGAGTTGGTCATATGGTTGTGATAAAATTAGTCCCTATTTTACATTTTAAAAGTCTTAATTATAGTGATGTAGTGGGACAAAGGATATGTAAGTGAAAATTTGTGATCTGAGGCATTTTGACAGTGTTTTCCCATATTTAGCCAAATTTTCAATGTGGAAAGAAAAGTTAAGTAGGCATTTTGATGATGGCATATCTTGCACATGTGTACATTTAAAGAGAAGGTGATCATATGGGTTTTTTAAATTTTTGTTCCTAGTTTATTTTTTCTAAATTTTAAGTCAAGTGTTAAAGCATGACAAAAGGTATGCATGTGCAAAGTTGGTGTTTCCAAATAGTTCTTGACATAGTTGGCTCTATAAACAATTAATTCGAGGAGGCATTTTAATGATTTTATATCTCACATGTGTCAATGTTATAGGATAATATTGAAACATATTTGGATTTTCCTATGTGAGGATATAATATGGTCCAAAGTTTAGAATAGGCACTTAAGTGAAGCAAAAGATATGGAGGTGCAAATTTGACCTTACAGACATATTTCAATGGCCCCCATAGTCTATTTTGCAAAAATATAAACATCAAGAAAAAATGAAGATAAAATGGATCATGATCAATCATAAAATGAATATATAGTGTTAAAAAAATTTAATACATTAAATTTTCTTTTGGTCAATATATATAAATATCAAGCTTCTTCTAATATCTCATGGTGTCCAGAAGATCATACAATTTTTATCTAATGGTGCATGTTGAAAGAGATGCTAATAAGTGCATGATGTTTAACACTAAAAGTGCTTATAAGTCATGTGAGGGTGACAATTTTAATGATCACATGGTTTATAATCAAGATCAAATGGTGAGTTATATAATATAAATACCTAACTGATCCGTAGAGATCAATAGTGCATGATGAGTCAATATTGCAAGATTACACAAGATGAGGTCAACTATTTGAGGTTTAAAATTTGTAAATGGCACACTATGAATTAAATTTAGATATTTGTATAATAATATAAATGGTTAATAATTTTTATAAAGTAGTGATGATGTAATTTTTGAGCATAGTGTTTTATGTTTAACTATGACCATTTTAATTCAAATATTTGAATTTATAAAAAGAAAGACCAATGCCTAGTTATTGAGCCATAACTATCAATATATGTATGATTTGATGATGGTATAAAAATATAATTTTTAGAGGACTTCAAGATGAATTTTTAAATATATATTTTGAGGTCTAAATATATTTATAGATAAAGATATTAAGCTCTAAAGTTGACTATGTGTTTGACTATGTTCTACAAGTAACCCAAGAAGGGTAATTGAGCTTGTTCTAATGTTATTTTGATGTTTAATGATTAATTAGATATTTTATAATTTTTTATACTCCATGATAATCATATATGTGCATTATGAATGTTTTAATAATCATATGCAATATGAAAAAGGGTTTAGAAGTTGACTATGTGTTCATTCATGGTGACTGTGTGTATAGATAAGTGTTTGAACTAATTAAGCTTAAGCATAAAGGTTATTTGATGGTTATTGGAACTTAAAGAGGATATATAGATCATTTTTAATGGTTCCATTAATATTTAAGTTGTATTGTGTTCTTGTTTTTTTTGATGAGGTGTAAAATGGGTGAATAGGTCTCCATGAGACCTATAAGAGCTACAAGAGCCTAACTGAAAGGTGTAGCTACTTAATGGCGACCCAAAGATGATATGGCCAACCTATGAAGATTGCATTCAGATGTGTCTTTGAATGATATATGCCTTAAGGGTTAATTCATTCCTATTAGCTAACCAAGATGTTGATAATCATGATAGATATATAAATGGTGAAACCAAATATGCTAGTTTCTAGACTTTTTGAGAGACTTGTGTGTGTAATTTTCATTTGAGAGTATAATGTTGTGAAGTGAAGGAAAGGGTGGGTAACATGTGGATGAGTTAAAGAGAATAATAGATTAATAATTTTTTGTATGCCATGTAGTCATAATTCTATTAGTATAATAGTGCTCTTATGATTTGAGTATGAGTGAAGGTAAAGAGTGATAATCATAGGTCCATCATTAGGTGTTGAAGACATCATTTCAAATGTTGATATGTTCATAAGTGTTGTTATGGAAGCTAAAAATATATGATTTTTTAGCCCCTGTATAAGGTGTAACTTTCTAAAAGTCTATTTTTTTTGTAGCTCAGCTAAATAGGTGTTATACAACCTTGTGGAATTGTAGTCTGACTAAATAAGGGATGGTGGTTCCTTGATCAGTTGCAACTGGTCAAAATTGGTTATTTTTATTATATGACATTAGTCCAATTTCATGTTCTAGTGGGTTTTCTCCCCCACGAGGGTTTTACACATATGTCATGTGTTATGTGATTAATCTTGCATTCTCTCTCTTGCTCATTGTTATGAATGATGTGCATGTTTCATGAATGCTTATGGTAATTGATTAAGAACTCGAAAGGATTGAAATTAAAGTTGGATTTCCTAGGATAAATGATTCACTCCCCATTATCATTGATTATACCTCTAACGCTCCATCCCCCAGATCACCCCCAATAGCCACTACTGATATCACTTCTTCACCCCTTCCATCTCTATTCCTACTCCTACTAGTCCAACAATCTTTCTTTGAGGCACACCCATGAGGCCATCCACTAAAGGACAAATAGAAGAACACTTAAGGATTGGGAAAGGTTATAAATAATTAGAGCCAATGGAATTTCTAGGCAATGATGAAGAAAGTAAGAAGTTTATAGAAAGAGTATGGTCCACTAAAGAAGAATTAGTTGATAAAATGGAATCATTCCTTGTAGAAAACAATCAGTGAAACCACTAAAAATGACTCAAATGATGATTGTTTGTTACAAGAGGAAACCCAATTAGGGGATACATATATACTAAATAATAGTTTAATTTCAAATGAACTACTATAGAATTCATAATTGAATAATGAGGATGAGGATGAGGATGAGTCTAGACATCCACCTCCCACATAGGGACAACCAATTAACATACCTTCAGCCCCAAAACCATCTAGCAAAATAATATCATCTATAGTAGCATCTTCTACAGATATTTATATACAAGGGTGAGTATTCAAGATCTTTATTCCTCATTTATTGTTACAACCTCTACTATTCTAGATAGTACTATGGTAACTATTTCCCCTATCATAGGATCTAAGAATTATCAAATGGATATAGTGCTAGTTTGGCAAACCTTGATTAACACCTCTATGACCAAAGTAGTATTTCCTCTAGCTAACCTTCCACAAACACTACTAAGGATATTTATGAGTCTATGGCTATCTATTTTCAAGCATTGTTTGAAATACCTTTTACTTATTCATTATTTTATTCCCCAAACACCTAGGCCTCTAGACCCAATAAGCAAGCAAATTTTGATAGTTTTGTATCCTCTACTATTTTTTCCCTATATACCCTTTACCAACCATCTAATCAATTGGGCATAACAACTAGTCATGTAGCCAAATTAGATTCTTTTACCATTACATCAATAAAAAGGCTAGATGAAGGAAGGCTAGTAATTGATACAATAAACCCTAAAAAGGTCAATAGATAGAGAAAGGTTATTCTCCCCATTCCTCAAATGGGAACATATTATCCTAAAACTATTCTTCCTCCAAGACAATCCCCATCTTCTACTCCTCTTGAGTAGGCATAGCCTACAACACAACTTGTTACTTTGAATGTTCTAGAATGTATTTAAACTATGAAGTGGGCATAAAAGGGTAGATAGGATCTAGTTATGGTGGATAAATCCATAGTCAAGTTCCATGTTGATAAAGAAACCAATACTATGAGAAAGATCAAGAGGAAAATACTGATAGATAAAGGGTAAAAGATAGAATTAGATTAGAGGGAGGATGCATTCTCTCTAACCAAGAGTAGAAAATTACTACACTATAACTTGGGCCATTGCATAAAATATCCTTAATATTTTGTGGATTTAGTGAGGGGAGTGATAAAGGAAATATTTAGACATTATGACTACGCCATGGATATTTTGCAAGGGAGATGCACCATAGAACCTCCAATGGATCTCAATGATAGTGTTTAGGGAGTAGCTCAAAATATTTATGATGTTATCTAGTTGATAATAAGTGTCAAGAGAGATTTAAAACCCAAGTGGTGAGATGTGGTTCCACTTATTGACAAAATTTAATCCATTTCTTAAGACAAACATCGAAGAGTAAGGAATCTGATCATCTAAATTTAATAATTGTTTGTGATGCAGCATAGGCCCAAAATTATGTGGCTATGAGAAGAGATGACTTAATTAAGTGGCATCAAGAGATGCATAATTCGGTGTTTTACTTCATTGGTTATGAGGGGAAAAACATTTCCATTTTTGGAGAGCAAAGGATCCATAATGTGATCAACCAATAATGATAACTAGTCCTTAGATCTATCTTCAAGGATTTGCTTCAAACTAACAAATAATTTAAAAACAAAGATCAAAGGCAAAATATATAAAACATAGGATGACTTATTATAATTGGTGAAATTTTTTAAAGATAAAATCCTTAATATAGAGATTCTCTATGTGGAAATTTGGGCTTCATTGAAGACACATATAAATTTAATGGATAAGCTCCCCCATCTCTTCAAAATACCTCCACTAGACTTTAAGGTAATATAAGTTAATTTTTTGGTGAGCCATGCCCTCTAGTTTCTAATTTAGGAAAATATTCAAGCTTATCAGACCACTTTGCCTCTACAAGCCACCTCAATATCACCTTCACCTTCAATAGATAGACCTACCATTGCAACAACTTCAACAATAACTACCAACACCTCGACATCTCTAAATGTAACTAATTCCTCATAGATAGATTATTTTGTCATCTTCTAGTGAAGGTTGTAAATAAAAATTTATTATGACATTATTATCTACTATGGCATGTTAATGGTATATTTGAGCCATACATGTCATACATGTCTCTTCATGACATATTTTAAATGATGCAAACTTTGAAAATGGATTGTGTGATGAGGCATCACCATCCCTAGCTATAAATACATGTAACCTATGCATTCTAAACGGAGGATAAATTTTATATTAAATATAGATAGAGGCCTTTTGGTTATAAAAATATGTGGTACATGACTCATTCTCTCTCTTTCCTCTCTATGTTATAGTGTTTATGCATTTTTTTCTAACTAGTAGCTTAGTTTCTTGATATATGCAATAGAAATTTCAATTAGCCTATGATTAAGTGGTAAGGTTATATCAATTAAAAATGTGCAATAGTATTTTTAGGTTGATAGATCATGTTTTCTTTTTTTTCATTTTTTAGATCATTATCCTCCCAACTGACTATAATATGTTCAATCCCTGCATAATCCGAATGAATGAGATAAGACAAGCTATTAATTTAAAGATCATAATCCCAATTGAATGTTATCCCACACAACTCCACACATAGATAAGCTACAAACATAATTAATAAATAAATGATAATCACCTTTCTAAAATATTCCCATGTTCCCCTATCATTATCCTCCTATCTGATTGTAATTTACTTAATGCCCGCATTAGCCAAAAAATAACTTATAGATTATCCTCATTATAGCAATGTGAACACTTTCAGTTTTGGAATATAGAGACATCATCCCAAACTCTCTCAAACATTTTATCCAAATTCAAAGATTTATCCCTTTGTTTAGATAAGGCTTGAATGATAACTTTAGAATCTCCTTCATTTTCTAACTTAGGTACACCACATTCAAGTGCAAGATTTACTCTCACCATTATAACTTGGGCTTGTACCTAATTTTTGGTCCCATCCAACAACTATATATATGATATCTAATTATAGACACACTATAATTCCTAATCACACACCCTACCTTAGAGGTCCCTGGGTGAATTAAGTTTGAAAAACCCTAGCTGTAGAACTTAATCAATAATAGTCCTTATTATCTTATTAAAATTTCCATTGCCATTTGTTATTGACCCATTAATGGGGGTTTAATAATTTTCAATTGTATATATATATTATTAATTTGTTTGTATAAAGTTTTTTTTTGCCTTAAAAGTTTTTAATTATTTTTGAAATATTTTATTGTGAATTCATAACTTTAACTTATTATTTTATTTGTTTAATATTAGTTGGTCTCAAAAATATGTGAAATTATGTATATTATATGTACTTAATAATATATCTCATGACTATTTAATTGTCCTGTTTCAATAATAATTTTTTGATGTTCATCTTATTTTTATTTTAAGCTATCTCTTAGAAGTTACATTTCAAACATGAACAAAAGTGGATTTTTCCTTTAAGGTGTCTTGTAGGAGATACCTTCAAGTTACCAATGAAGGAATTATAAGTACCTTGAATTCATCTCATATGAGATACCTTAAAGGGCATTGTCATACATTCAAGGGAACATTAAATGTATCTCTTAGGAGATACCTCTCAAACATGCATAAGGGTACCTTTGATGGTATTACAAGGATATTCAAAGTATGTTTGAATGAACTACTAGGTGACACATTAAAGGACCTTGTAATACCTTCAAGGGTAACCTTATTCATGTTTGAAAGATATATTTTAAGATATACCTTAAAGGTACCCTTTAAGGTACTACAATTCCCTTCAAGGTGTCTATTAGGATATATCTTGAAGGGTTTTGTAGTACCTTAAATGGTTCTCCTAGTATATACCTTGAACATGCACATAATTAAAACTATATTTCAAGGAATATCTTAGGAGATACCTTGAAGGGTTTTGTAATACCTTCAAGGGTACTCTTATGCATACTTGTATCTCTTTTAAGGCATTACTCAATGATCCTTGTTGTCCCTTTTTTGGTCATCATTATCCTTTGATAAAAGAATCCATGGGTAGCCAAGATAATTTGAGATAAGGTATATTAAGAGTACAATTTATAATCTAAGTCAAGTCCCCAATTTACTCTAATTTAATTCCATTTTCAACCTGAGTCTTTTTAGGTCTATTTGACCCAATTTGAGTTGATCTTGATTCATCCTATTCTGAGTTAATCGAGTGAAGCTAAGATTCTTACCAAGTCAAGTCAAGTCCATAACTAAGTCATATCCCCTAAGTTTATAACTTTTTATTATTAGCCATTTTTTAGTATCATTTGTGGGTACTTGGTTATCTCTGGGACACTCCTGCTCTAGATAGATGAATGAGACTTAACTAATTTATCCATCTCCCTAAAGCCACATGTCAACATTCCATAGCCTTAGGACATGTTTATATTTTTATCAACACTTGGCCATTTCCTTCAAATTTTACCTAATTATCCCCATGTTATCAAGGTTAGTTATAGTAATGGGTTAGTGGGATGCTTCCATGTAAATTAATCTGAATGGCCTAGATCCCTAGATCCATCCATCCAATTTTGTAGAGCCCTAAGTGAGTAGGATGATTCCACTTGTCATAATCCTATAGTCCTGGTAGTCTTGGAAGATTAATACACACATAAGAGAGTAGCATCCCCTAGATGAGTGATATCAAACTAGGTGGCATGATCTTGATTCACCATAGATAGATAGGTCATTATAGACAATCAAAGTTGTGGCAATGATAAAAAAACATGAATAAGGACCATATGGTAGAGACCCCATAAAAGAATAAATGTTAGAAACTTAATCAATAATTCACAAGCACAAAGTTGATAGGTTGTGTATCTATCTAGGCCCCCAAAAGGATCTCAGTTAGCATAGGAAACTTTGAGCCTACAAGGTGACAATGTGAATATGATGGGAAATAGGATCATGATTAAATCATTAAAGTTAGCCATATTTCTTATGTACATAAAAAGGAAAAATTAACTACAGTCACAATTTTGCACCTAAAATTTTCAAATGAACTCTGGGATCATCAAAAATTAAATATTGGTTATTCTCCAACCAATGAGAGAATAATATAAATTAGCAATTCAGAGATCAACATGATTATTATCATGATTTTAGGACAAAGGAAAAATTATCATTTAAATTTGGCCATCCTTATCTACTTACATAGAAGAGTTATAGTTCCCAAGTATCTATTATCATACTTAATTCTATCATCCATGCTCTATTTTGTATTAAATAGACTAAGGGATTCCTACTACCTGTATAGTCTAGGTTATTTCATTATACAGTCATCTTTGAAGTCTGTAAGGTAAATCCCTATCAAAATTGATACTTGTCACCTCTATAATATAATTCTAGTTGGATTATGGCTTCTTCATTTCACATTTTAGTGAATTTAATATGTTTTATTGATGAATGTTAGTGATAATTTATTGCTTACTTATATTTTTCTTTTTCATTCATGCATTTATGTGAATTATCTACCTTTCATAGGTCATATTAAATGCATCATATGGTTTACTATATTCAAGTGTAAAATTATCATTAGCACATGTTTTTAGATATCTTGATTGATCACCTTGACTATTATGTAGTTGTATCCTTAATATTGAATTATTTTTGGAAGAAGCTATATTGAAGTAGTTTAATCAACATATAATATTCCATTCAAATAGTGAAACATTGAAAAGTAGAGGAGATACATTTGGTGCATCACCTATATTTTTATTTCCCTATTTTTAGTCTTATTTTACCCTTTTTCCCCTAGCAAGTAGTAGTTTAATAGTAATTTCAAGGTAAGCCATCAAAGGAACTAGCCCTATTTAGAGATTCATTTCACTGATAGGAAACCAAAAGTCTAGAGTTGATTCCATCCTATCACCTAAATGTGGAGGTGTAAACAACCTTATCAAGGGTATAATTTAGAGTGATAATAATACCTTGAAGGGCCTTATAATACCTTCAAGTATACCTATTCTCAATCAGGAGTGCACCCTTGAGAAAAAGTGTAGTGTTTGTCACTCATGTTGGAACATGAAATCTCTACTAAGTGTTGGTGACTTTGGAATGGAGAGAATATATAGATAGGGTTGGTTCCCTTCGTGTTATCACTAAAACTTGTTCTTAAACTGACTATTTATTCATTCTAGTATTGAAAAGGGTGAAAAGGACACTATTTGTAATGGAATTTAAAGGGAGAATAGAAATGAAGGTGATGCATCAATATTATATGAACACTTATGCTTGAAATGGACACTCTTTTGAAAGGGAGAATATTTCTCGCATTCTCTACACTCTAGGAATGACTTCTACAACAATTTTTTATAAGGACTTAACAAACTCAATTTTTGCAAGGAAAGAATGTAAAGGAAAAAATTCACATCTAATGCTTATATTAGATTTGATATTGAAACTTAATATGAATGTATAACATCAAATATATTTCTTGAAGGTAAAAAAATACAATATCATTAGAAAATAAAAGATTTACTATGTTATATCGATGGAAAACACATACACTTGACCAAAAAATTTAAAAATGAAGGAACAAAAGCTTCTTATTTCTTTCAAAAGTTGCATACAAAATTTGGTAGCCTTTCAGCATAACCAAAATCAAAGATATGATGACTAAAATTCTATAAAATGAGTAAAAATATTAAAATAAATGATAGGAGACAAAGTGCCCCTAAAATAAGGGTCTCAAACTTAGTCTTAGCCCTCCTTGAAATGTTATGTAGTACTTATTCAACCTTTTAAAACTTTCATATCCTTAGGATGGCATAAGATATAAATTTTTATGAGTTATGATTCTTTTAAGTATCTTTCATTATGATTGGTCAAGCCTCGACCACTTGGATAATGCCTAAATCTTTGCTTGACCACCTATATACTAGCCCTTATGTCCTTATTCAAGAATTGGTCTACCCCATTAAAAATAAGAATTTAAGTCCTCCTTTACTTATAATTTAAACATTATTATAGTACATTCATGAGGCATTTCCATGATTCATGGGCTATTATAATCTCTTAAGTACAAGTTTGACTCCTTCAACACACTAGAACTAGGAAGGAGAGAAGGTGTAGTTATGAAACTCAAAACCTTTTTAAACCTTTCTTAAAATGTGATTCTTGATTTTTTATAATCTCTCATGTGGCATATATAATGTGCATTATCCTTTGCAATGTTTATTAGAATAATTATACAATGATTAGTGTTTTGACTCCTTAGAAAGCTCATCTTTAATATGGAATAGAAGGGAAAAGTGGAATTTTTAATCAAGACTGAAAATTTACTCCATAAATGGTATCCTAACAGCATACTTATCTAAAATAAGAAATGTTAAGACACCAAACCATCAAAAATACTTGGTTTTGCATCAAAACCTTGAATTTCTTCTCAAATCCTAATAGTCCTAAAAATAGATAAGGATCCTTATTTTTAATAATATGGAAATAAATATGGGAGTATGATAAATTTTTTATATACCCTCTATACCCTTATATCCTTGCATAAAATTTGGTGATTAGATTCTAAGTGTAAGTGTACTTTCTAGCTCATTCTCTCTCCAAGATTAGGCCTCATTAGCCCTCTTAGGCCTAGAAAGTAGAACTCTTTCTACTAGGAGCTACCACACATGTAAAACTATCTAAAATTGTTTGATTAAATTTTACCATAATATAACAAACCTCCATGTCAATTTTGGGGCCTAAGACCCTATGTAAGTGTACAAACCAATAAACCACCTTGCCACTTATTCTATATTTGAGCCTATTTGGGACTGCCTTAGAAAATGGGCTTGGTTTAACCACCTCAAGAATATATCATCAATTTTATTAAATATAATAGCTATTTAAACTAAAAAATTAACTCATCCTTTGATTAATAAGTTAACCCCTTCTCATAACACCTAAAAAACATTAAAAATCATGAAAATAGGGTATTTGGATCAATGCGTAAAATTTAAATAAGCATCAAAACACATTTTATAAACTCCTTGGAGTTATAAAAAACATAAAATAAGTTTTAGGATCAATATGTGGCATTATAGTTGCATTTTAATTCCATTTCTGCTGACTGCTCACAATCAGGATTTTTAAATGGTTTAAGACTTGTCTAGGGTATTAAGGATTATTCATAAATTAAAAAACATCCAAATGGCATCCTAATTGTAATTTTTTTTATTTACCCCCTAAAATATCCCAAATTAATCAAATCCCCAATTCAAATTGTGATAGATGGTACGATTATGTAAAGTTACTCTTTAGGTGGCTTGCTTAGGATTTTTAAGGTTCAAGAGAGGTTTGGTTTGAGTTTTGGGTCTCAAAAATCTATCTTATTTTTGGCATAGGTTCAAAAACCTTTAAAAAAACCCTATCCATTATTATACATTCTCTATATGTCCTTGTTACCGCAATGTATGCTCATAGTGTACTGATTAGGGTATTTAGCGTTTAGACTTGTCTCTTCTTTACTAGCCCTCAAGGGCATTTGGATTGAAAAATAAGTGTGTATACCAATTTTATGTCTATTGATACATTTTATATCACTTTTAATTACCCATATAACCCTAAATTATTTTTTTAAATGTTTATTTTTCTCTTTGAGACCAAAAGCCACCTTAGTCTCATGGCTACCCCTTGCCAATAGAGTGGATAAAGTTTGAGACAAAATAATGGGTATATCCACTATTTATGTGACCTAAAAGATAAAATTAATTTATTTTTAAAGTCATTAAAACCAATTTTACAAATTTTAAACACATTATAATTCCTATAGATACTTTAAATATCAATTTCCCTCAAGACTAGTATAACCTACTAGTGACTATAGGGTTTCTTAGGCTTCAACTAAGTTCTTACCTTTTCACCTTCATAATAAAGTCTAAGTGGTCCAAATTAAATATTTATTACTATTTTTAAATCATTATCAAATTATATTCACATTTTCATAACTCCTCATGTCTTTTACGATTCTCAACTAATCAAAATCCTTATTTAAGTAGGTAGAACTCTATGTTACTTTTGACTATATGTAGGGAAGTGAATATCAATTTGGATAAATATTTATCATGTTTATATTTTTTATAATAAATAATTTATGACCTCTTGGTCTATCTTTTAATAGGCCTCAAAGCTCCATCTTACCCCTATTCTTCACTTTAGGCTTAAGGTTTGTACGTGTTCTCTCGGCATATAGGTGACTATTTAGGGGCATTCTTGATTTTGTATTCCTTACGTCTTAGGTATTTAATTAAAACTACTAGCCTAAAATATTCCTCAAGACTTTTTGAAACTCAAAAATAGTTTCATATCACCTATATTCATATTGTGCTTCATTTTCAAGTTTGAAACTGAATAGTCTTTCAAATAAGCTTGTAGCTTATCTCTAGGGTATTGACTATGCATAAAGTGTTTAGAAATTAAATTTTTCATATGTTTCCTTCATGATCGTCATGATCTTCCCATTAATACTCATTCTTCTCATGACCTTCTCATCAATCCTTATCTATACCTCCACTCTTGCCTTTTGACTGACTGTTGTCATTAGATGAGTATAGGTCAATATTAATACATATATAGACTATAGGTGATTGATATCATCTATGACTATGAATTGGGGTTTTATGATTCACATTTATGTTCATTTATATTATCAATATCTCATGGACTCAGCTGAAGTTATCACTTAGGCTTTAAACCTCTCTCACACACTACAACTTTAGACTACTTTGAATGACAATCTATGTTAGTACCTAAAGATCCTTGAAGATATAAAAAGATATTTTAAAGGGAATAGATCCCATAATTCACCCTCTTAGAGTTAATTCAATTTCATATCCATGATACCCTTCCATCATTACATTGAAGTAGCAGTGTAATCACTATCAAATTGCTCAATTTTCTCTTAGACTAACTATAGGTTTGTATGCAGGTTGTAAGTGACTACTTTGCTCCTTGTACATATTGAGGCAGGTTAGGATATTGATATTAATACCTTATAAATTATATATAATGTATTAAAAATATATTTTTATCTTTTTAAAACCTCTACAAACCCCTAAAAACTCATTAACTCACACAAGTTTTCTTCTCAAGTTAGTACATTGTGTTTGTAAACTATTTATGCATATAAGATGGCTATAGGTTTATAGGTGATTGATCATGATGTGATATGCTCAATAAATGGTAATTAAACCTTAATATGGAATTAAAATCTTGGTAAGGTTTTCTTGATCTCCATATAAAATGTAGAATATAGGAGTGTCTAGGTATTTATCATATTATTTACCTCACCTCACACCTATAAGTTTGTTACTCAACCTACTCATACCATCCTATAATTGTTCATGTCGAGGTATTCATCATAATATTACATTAAGATATCTCTAATTCTTTGATACCCTTCATCAAGACTATATAGATATACCAACTTGACTGAAATCCAACCTCACCTTCAAATAATGTTTGTGCCAAAAGAGGATTGTTGTAGGTGGATATTAGGTGTTTCCAATGCCTTAATAAGGTCACTAACATGGTTTGATAATATATTTCATCAGTTGAAGACAATTTAATCTCCAATATCCCACATCAATACACCAATTCCAATGTATTATGCTTGATTATGCTAAATCCTTGTTGATTATAGGTGTAGAGTTATGGCTGGTATGGATTATAGTTGTCTTTTTTTTTAAATACGACTTTACAACCTCATATTTATATTCAATAGAGTACATTCTAACATCTTTTACATTCTGCTTCAATCATCATAACCACTTCATGCAACACTTTTGTTTTTCTTTGAGACAAATTAACTTTAAATACTAAACTTGATTATACTTTTACCTACATGGATATAGGTGAAGATTTGTCTTTTGTATAGACTATTCACTAAAACATTACACATACCTCCATTATCTCTAGATACTTGAGCATTCATTACACATTAATTAATTTTCCATGAGGTCAGAATAGTATGGAAATAAAAAACAACCTATTGCCTTAAACAAATCTAACCTACCTTAAGCTCTTCTAAACTTAGTTCTAAGGAAGTTAGCACTGTGATTTTTCTATAACTTAATAATAAGTTTAACCCATTATTTGGTAGAGATGAAGGCTCATAAATATGAAGAGCACAATATTTTCTGTTGATCAAATCAACACACCTTTATTAATTGAAAACTACTACATATATAGGTAATATTTATCCTATAAAGTAGGATTCTATTATAATCCCTTTATTTTCTCCCTAATATCTATCTCCTAATTTATCTTCCACAACTATATCTTTCATGAGATACACATCACAATATTAATTTTCACATAATAATATTAGTGACAATAAATCTTACTATTGTCATTACATGATTTATACTAATGAATTACTATTATATTCACACAATAAGTTCACATTATTAATTTAACTCAGCATTCCATCTCCTAATGTGAACTTATGAATTTTTGTTTCAATCGATAATGCATCTAATATAAACAAGTGATTTGTTACATTTAAAAAACAATTTTATTAAAAGTTTCCTCTCAAGTCTTATTTGAGAAATTTTGACATAAATACTATAAATGACACTTATTTATTTTGACGATATAAAAAATGACACAAGACTATAAATAAAATATTAAAGTTTTGATACACTTAATATCTATAGACTTCTAATAAAAATCTAAATAATAAAAAAACTTTGAACTTTAAAAATAATAACAAAACATAACTTAAAAAGATTACAGAAATAGAAAAATAAAAAATATTAAACTCTAATTAAAATACCATGTATTAATACTAATACTAATCATAAAAATCTAAAATCTAAAAAACAAGGAAAAATAAATCCTAAAAAACATACCAAAACCATGAACTAAAATAAAAAGATGATCTAAAACAACTTTTCATATATCTAAAACCATAATAAATCATAAATTTAAAATTTAAGAATTATTAAAACTTAAAACTTAAAAACAAAATTATTAAACATAAGACTAAAAACAAATTAAAAAACTAAAGCCATAATGCAATACCTAAAAAATTTAACATAAAGACTTACAAACTTTATCTTTATCATAATCATCTATTAGTGATAGAGAAGAGGCTGTTGTTCGAATGGAAGATCAGTATAATAGCCATATAGAGATATGAAGGGGTTGAGAGAGGATCTTATTATGTGGGAAATGTGGAAGTTTAGGGTTACCAAAGTAATGATGTGTTGAACGTGGACTGGATACTAAGTTTGATATGATCTTTGGGAGAACTAGGGTTATTTAATGTTGAGTCGATGAGTGGATCTAGGTTGGAAACATTGAGTAGATCAAATTTTCCATGTAGATCTAAGAAATAGCAAAATTTTAACTTTATTTGTGGCAAGATAACTACCAAAGCTACCAATTATAAATATGAGAAACACCATCACCGAATATGTATAATAGAAGAGACCATTCAAACTAAAATGAGTAACAAGAGTTTTATCATCTTTATCTTGGTTTGGCATGAGGAATTAAAGTAGCTTATGTAGAGACAAACTCTACTTCAATGTCAAAATGAGATTGTGCAAACCCAGATGCCAAGTGAGCTAAAACAAACCATTTCTAAATGTTGTTCAGGGTAGTGGGCTGAGAGATAGATTAGCAGGATTCATTGAGCTCAGTCTTCAAAAATGATAACTATCAATTTGAGGACAATGCTAATGTAAAACTAGCTATATCAAGTTTAGAATGAGATCTTTTCAATTCTAATCCCTCAATATAACCCATTTCTTAATGTATAGATGCATGGATCAAATCACAAATGATGGATTGATGCTACTCTTTGAGATAAGTTATCGGAAGAGTTGGGTTAACTAATGTACTATAATGTTTTATAACAAAATTCTCTATAGAGAACAAGGATCTATAGACAAAAGCTTCAAACCAATTCATAATGTGAAACTCTCATCAATTCATATGCCCTAGTATGTTCTAAACAAAAAAATTCAATATAAATAATTTTTTTTAATATACTACCAATCAAAAAATTGTAGTGGTATGCACTATGAAAAAAATGACAAAATGAAAAATAAGGATCTCTCAAAATATAAGAGAATTGGACATGATATATACTCTAAAACCTTATGATGAAAAAGATCTAAAATATAGAGAGGTCTAGGAACCCATTTTGATACTAGATAATAATTTTAACCTATTATTTGGTAGAGTTAAAGGCTCAAAAATGTGCAGAGCACAATATTTTCTATCGGTCAACTCAACATACCTTTATTAATTGAAAACTATTACATATATAGGGAATATTTCTCCTATAATGTAAGAGTCTATTATAATCCCTTTATTTTATCTCCAATATTTATCTCCTAATTTATCTTTCACAACCCTATATTTCATGAGATGTAACTCACATTATTAATTTACACATAATAATATTATCAATAATAAATATTACTATAGTTGTTACATGATTTGTACTAATAAATCACTATTATATTTACACAATAAATTTACATTATTAATCTACCTCAACACTTAAATCTAAAATGAGCACTTACATATCTTGAAAAGACATATATCACCTTAAAAAATCATTTGTCACCCTCATAACACATTCATAAGAGTATACAGTCCTTTGAAAGGTCTTACAAGATGATAATTGAGTCACATATAGTCTTTTAGTGTTATTTAGGCATTAGAGGCTCTAGAGAGTTATTTCTCTCTTATTGTCATTATGTATCTTGAATAAATTATGAGAATTATTAACAAAATCATGAATTTAAAACACACTTCTTCACCTTCATGAGTCCTCATAGCTCTTATTATTTTCCATTATGTTATTTCTAGCCTGCCCATTAGGCCTACAAAAGATAGTTAGAGATCTTAAGAGAGCATGGTCATTTGACCTCATATGGAACATCCTTAAATGACAAATTAAGACTTTATAATATTGTATAATCACCTAAGGATCATGAAAAACTCACTAAGATTCTCTTCACACACTAAACATCTAATTATATTTGCAACTATAACTTGTGAAAGGGCCAAAAGGCCAACAAGGTTATCTTGAACTGATTTTTTCAAGATGAAATAACCTATAAAATTAATTATATTAAAGATATTTTTTATAAATAATACATGATATTTAAAACTCTTGAAAATAAATACATCCAACTGGTATATCAAGATTATTTTAAAATTGCCAAATCTCAAGTTAAGACAGGCAACCAGTTTCCTATAAAAAAGTTTGTTATCAAGGAAAATTAGATGATGATTCAAACATGAAAATGGTAATATTTAAACCTTAAATTATCCCATTAAAACCATTTTTATCCATTTATATTAAAATAGAATAAATAGAGGCAAACCTATACCATATTTGGATGACTATCTCATAGTGACCCTATTATGCTCTCAGTGATTATTCATAAATAAGGAGGGACAAATATGACAACCAATTTCACTAATTGAATTTGTAAAAAGTTTCATATCCTAACTCTTTCTCCTTTTTCTATATCAATCACTTGAAAACTACCTTTTAAAGTTACCAAGGAGGTCGATATGAGAGACAAATCATTTTTTTTCAATGTAAGACCTGAAACCTTTTCCAAATCATTTTTTTTGAATTGTTAATGGAAAAATAATATCTTGAATATTCATTCATATAAATTTTAACTTTAATAACAATATGGATGGCCTCAATGTTGTATCACAATTATCTACTAAGAGGGGGTGAATCAGTAGATTGATTAAAGCTAGTTATTTGAATACTTATAATATAGATTAATATATATATATGTAGATTAAATCAAATATGTACACAAAAATACACATGAGACCATATGTATACATTAAAAACACATTGGGAAAAACCATGGTGAGAATAGATTCTAGAATCTACTATTTCAATATACCCTCATAGTCAGAACCTCACTAGTTACACATTTAAAATAACTAACCATAAGGAGACACCAATCCCCTAGTTTAAGAGAACCAAATATAAGGAAGCACCCACTCCCTAACTAAGCACCAGATCAGCTTGTCTAATGGTACCAACCAATTATATCTTTATGGAACTACAACTCTAGTTTACAAAATAGATTCATAAATGAATACAAATATTTATTCTCTGTTATATGTCTAGTCTATAATTGATCATGCTCTGAACATTATCTCTTTTTGCCTTTCTTCCTCTCTACTCCTCTGTCTTATGTGTCTAGATATATTTCAATTGACATACTTCATCTCTCTCTCACTATCTACCTCTAACTTGACTCTACTCAATCAATGATAACATTAGCTCTAACTAATTTTTCTTGTATCCTAGATGTCATATATATAAGAATTTGATCTAGGATTTCATATCATCTCTATGTTCACACTAGTTTGCTAATACATCATGCTCTATTTTGGACTCAATTCATTATTACTTGAATTTCAAGTTTACTATGTCTTAAACTCATGTTATTCCATCATGAGTCTTAAAATCATGTTATTCCATCATGATTCCTAGTCTTTTACTATATATAGCATATACTAGGCTCTAGTTTTGATGCACACGCCTCATTACATAATTTATATCAATCACAATGATCTAAATAATTGTCTATGTCATTATTTATGGCTTAAGTGTAAGTTCCTATATGTTCCACTAGTTAACCATTGGGATGAACATAACTTTAAATATCAACCATTGATATTATCTTTAATGCTATTATCTAATGATCATTGTTTAATATACATAACTTTAAAATGTGTTTGTTCAATTAATATCTAACAAGCTTATGTGCTCTATTTGATCCTTATACACTTCTAAACTTTAACCGTTCAATTTTAAAATGTGTCTGTTAGATCATTTGATCTAAGTTCCTGCATGCCATTGGATCTTAAAACTAGCATTATCTTTACTTTTATCTTGACATTAAATGTCCATCTCTTTAGCCCATATCATTGCTTCCTAAGTCTTTGGAATGCTTACACTTCATTTATCTTCTCAAAATTTCTCGATCTTTAACTCTCCATAGTGCTAATAAAATTCAAACACTTTATCCCATTCATTCCACTCACTCCATTAGATCTCCTTTCCATGATCATCTACTCATAATTAGATATTATGATAAGCTCGGCTAGTATCTTTGCTTAGCTCTCAATAATGTGACATTTGGCATTAGTGCATGCCTTTTGTATATTATTGTCAGTTTTTGTTATTAGGACACTTGGAAATTATTCATGGCTCTTTGACCTTTTGACTTTAAACCACTTTGTAGATTTATTGTTCAATGCTTTGTGATTTTGACACTTGTCATTAACACATTTACTCAGAGGTCCCTCTAACAAATTGACTTTGTTATGCTTCATTAGATCTTCAATGTAAGATTAAGGGCTAACTATTGATCTTCCAACTAGTTCAAACTTTACCTTGTGTATATTTTACTATGGGGACCATCTCAATTATGCTTGGAAGGCTAAATTTTCACCTTCATATATTTTTCTTCGCTCATCTACCTATTCTAAAATTTATACCATATAAACTAGACATGATAATGAACAAACAAATATGCTCATTTTTTATTGAAGCTTTTGTAAATATGAGATATAATGTCATTAATATACTCACTAAGACTATTCTTACATAGAGATAGCTATGCTCAGAACTTTCCTAGAAGGCCAACTTGTTCTTGCATAAATCTTGTCACACTTAGTCACATGACCTACAATTTATCACTCAATATCCTCTAACATAGGGGATTTCATCCATATATCCATTTTATTTTTAAGCCTTTACAAATTCAAGATATGACATCATTAAATGCCTTCAAATCTTTTTCTTTCAACCTGCAAATTTGACTATGGGAAAACACTATCAAAATGCTTAGGAACCCAACTTTTCTCATGCATATCTTTTGTCACACTACATCACATGACCTAATATTCAGCACATATAAACTAGGAACAAAAATTAACAAACCCATTTGATCATTTTGTCTTAAAACCTCCATGTATTAAAATGTTGACCTCATATACATACTTACTTGGCTCTATTTGAACCCTTTTGCAAATTTGGCTAAAATAGTGAATTTTGTCTAAGTAGCCAACTTTACATCCCTTTATCTTCAATTGTGATACATTGCATGACTTAAAATTTAGATCATAATAAATAAGGACTAATGTGATCACAACAATATAACTATCTCCCCTAGACTCATCCACACATGGTAATGGTGATGTTATCAAATTACCTTCTCAGATTATCCTACCATAGCCCTAGAATGTCTAGATGTTCAAAATCAAGACTCAAATGAATTTAAATGATCCACACAAGCACTTTAATAATCCTTGACCTTTGATAGGATCCCTTTCACATACTCAAATCATAATACTCAATACTTAACATCAATGGCGTGCTCATAATGTCCTTTTTGACATCAATGACCATCATATTTCCAACAATCTCCCCCTTTATCATTGACAACAAAATAAATGCTCTAATTTTTTAATATTTTGCTCCTTCTCTGGTATTACTTGCATTGGCTTCTGATGAGTATGAAATAGAACTATTCATATTGAAATTTATCCCCCTTAGGCAATGTCACATTTGCCTAATACTCAACTTGGACACTTACTTTGCTTCTTTGATATTTTCTCTTTCTCTCAAAACTTTTTCAAAGAGCATTTGTTCTTATTCTCCCCCTTTGACATCAATGGTGAAGGGACTCTTTCTAACTATTTTTCCAAATGTTTCTCCCCCTTTATTAGATAAATGAGTTTCTCCAAAAATATGCAACCATCAACACATTATAATTTTGCAAAAGTATTCATACCTAATTTGACTTTTATCTTTTCTTTGAAGGATTAACAAAGCTTATATGAGAATCCCCCTAGACTAATTTCCTATAACTAGGATTTAGTGATGTGATGTAGGAGCCACCACTCCAAAATTCTATCTCAAATACTCAAATTGTTCCTTGGGAAGAGGTTTGGTGAATATGTCTATAATTTGATCCTGAGTTGGCACATACTCCATTATGACCTCTTGATCAGTAAATTTTTCTCTTAAGAAGTGATGATTGATATGTGTTAGGTTCTTAAATGTATCATTAGATTATTTAATATATTAATACCACTTGAATTATCATAAAGAATAGAGATAGGTGACTTGTACTTTAGCTTGATGTCTTTTAGTTTTTGCTTCATCCACAAGACTTGAGTGCAATATGTCACCTCTACTACATAATCTTCTTCTATTGTACAAAGAGTAACTGACTCTTGATTTTTTCTCAATTAGGAAACAAGTCTGTTTCCAATGAAAAATGCACCACCATTAGTGATTCTTGTCATCTACACTTCTTGTCCAGTCAGTGTCTATATAAGCTCTCAAAGTGAAATCTTCATTTATAAGATATTATAGGCCATAGTCAATTGTGATTTTGATGTATTTAAATATCCTTGTCACTATATTGGAATGTGATTATTTGAGATCAGCCTAAAATATTGCAACTATGCACACTATGTGCATGATATCTAGTCTTGATGCAGTTAGGTATAACAAGCTACCTATCATTGATCTATACATAGTTTGATTTTCATCAAGGGACTAATCCTCTTTGCTCAACTTGCATCTAGTTATCATGGGATTACTAACTAGTTTGATATATTCCATTAAAACCTTCTTTAGTATTTCCTTTTCATACTTAGTTTGGGATATAAATATCCCTTCATCAGATTGTATTATCTATAGACCAAGGAAGGAAGAAAGTTCTCCTAGCATAAACATCTCAAACTCACTTTGCATTTATTTAGAAAATTATTTACACATTTTGTTATTGATACCACCAAATATGATGTCATATACATTAAAAACAACAATCAAGATATGTTCACCTTTGGATTTGAAGTACAAATTTCTATTTACAAGTCCTTTATTGAAACCTTATTGTTACAAGTACTAGTACCATCTTAAATATCATACCCTAGGTGCCTATTTTAGACCATACAGATCTTTCTTTATTTTGCATACATAATTTTCTTGTTCTGATAAGTAAAAACATTTAGGTTGTTCTATGTAGACTTCCTCTTATAGGTTCCCAATCAAGAAAGCTGACTGAATATCCATTTGATAGACTTTCAATTTCTTTTAAAGAGAGAAAGATAGATACATTATTATAGCTTTCAATCTATCAACTAGAATAAATATTTCCTCAAAATCTATGTGCTCAACTTGTGCATATCGTTTGTACACCAATATTGTGTTATTTCCTATAATAGTTCCATCCTCATTGAGATTGTTTCAAAAGACCCACTTTGTACCTATCATATTCTTGTTTGAAGGTCTTGGAACTAATTAACATTTTTTATTCTTTTTAATTTGGCTTAGTTTTTCTTCCATGGATTTTAGCCAATTCTCATCCTTTTTAACTTCAACATAGCTCTTAGGCTCAATTGTAGACATTAGGGCAAAACTTACTTGTTTCTTATTTATTATAGCTCTTCTCCTTATCTGAACTCCTTCATTCTTATTGTTAATGATATACTCTATAGGATGATCCTTTTAAACAAATGTTGAAGGTGATTTTTCATTCATTTTCTCAGCCTCTTCATTATCTACTACTTATTTAAGATTTAATTCTTCAATACCAATTTTCTTGTCAGGTTCAATATGTTTCAAGCCTTTTAAAACCTTGACATTGATGTTTTTTTACAATATTTTGTATCCTTTTATTGTAACATATATAGGATTTGATTTTAGTGAAATAACTGAGAAATATTTCTTCATCACATCTGGATTGAAAGATTCCCAATTTTTCCTCCTCTCCTAATGTAGTATTTTCTACCAAACACTCTAAAATACTTCATAGAGATAGGTTTTCCATACCATAGTTTATACGGAGTTTTATCACTATTTACCCTTAATTAAAATATATCTAAGATATATATTGTAGTTTGGAATGCTTCTCTCTAGTATTTATCAAATAACTTGGCCTCTTTTAGCATTATTCTGACCATCTCCTTGACTATCATGTTTTTTCTCTCAACAACTCCATTTTGATATGGAGTCCTTATTGTAGAGTAGTGACTTTTGATTCCATGCTTCTAACATTACTGTATGAACTCATTTGAGGTGAATTATCCACCTTTATCATATCTTAAGCATTTGATTTTTTGTCCAATCTCATTCTTAACCATGACCCTAAAGATCTTGAATCTCTTAAATGCATGTGACTTGTCCTTAAAAAATGTTACCCATGTCATTATTGAGTAATCATCTACAAATAACATGAAGTATCTCTCTCTTTTAGATCTTCTTGTCTTAGTAGAAACATAAAAATTAGTATAAACTAATTCTAGATGCTTTGTAGTTATATACTCCTTTATTTGAAATATAACCCTTGTTTGCTTGCCTAGTTGACATTATTTACAAGTAGTGTATGCAAGTTTGGTTATCTTAGGCATGTGTATAACACACTTATTTGAGCTTACTTTGACTAGGTTATCAAATTTAACATGACCCATTCTTCTATGCCATAGCCAACTCTCATCTGTCTTTCCTATCAAGTAGTTATTACCATTCACTTTAATAAGATTATAAATATTGCTTTCAATTATTTTAACTTGTATAGCTAGTCTTCTAAATCTCTTTAACATGCATCCTTATGCATTAAATGTGACCTTATATCCATTATCATACATTTTAATGACACTTTGTAGATTATGCTTCAATCGTTTAACATAAAAGACATCATATGTAGGTAGTTTTCCATCTATGTTCAAGGTTTATTTAGCTTTGATATTTACTATAATGTTGTCTCCCAAACTGATAGATTCTTACATTTTCTCAATTTGATGAACTCACTCTTATCATCAGTCATATGTTTTGAGCAACCACCATATATTACCCATAGATTTTGCTCCTTGGTGTGGAGTGTAGTTTGAGCAATCATAGATTGATCTTTCACTTTACACACATCCTTGGGTTTCTTATTTGGCTTATTTTTCTCCTTTTTAGACATTTATGAACTTTTTTCACACTGAGAGGAATGAATTTATTTTTAATTTTTGTTTTTGGTATTACAAAGTTTGTTCTACAGTGTTTAGCTATGTGACCAAAATTATTATAGTTATAACATATTACATTTGTATCTAAAAAGGGAGAAAATGAATTTATACTTATAAAATTTATTCTTCCTTTAGGTAAAACTCTAGAATCAATATCCATATGACCAAATTTATTAAATATATAATAATAACCATAGAAACATGAGGAATACCTAGTTAGCATTTATTTGTCTAGTATGAGGAGCTCTTTTATACTCTAGTTTCTTCAAGTCTCTTTTTTTTGTATCCATCTATATTAGATACCTTTATCTTCTTATTTTATTCAATATTATTTTATTCTTAATCTTTCTTCACATTATTTGTGTTTGATTCTATAATTTTATCTTTTCAAGGTTTCTCTTTCTTTTCTCCATATTCTCCTACTTTGAAGTTGTCATATAGGTTAGCAAATATACTAGTATGGAATTTTTTCCCTTTTCATAATCCATACTTGATCTCTCTTTTGATGGATTTTGAGAGTTGATCAATTCATCAAGAATGGATAATCCTCCTATCAACTTCAAACTTTTATCTAGTTGTCCTTTATCTTTCTCAATCTCTTTTCTTAAAGCCACTATCTATGCTTCTAACTTCATACACTCATTATATTTAGATTGTAGTTCAATTTTGACTACATTTTTTATTATTTTATCCTCTTAAACTTGTGTCTCTAGGATAACCATCATTGATCATATTTCTCAAGACTTTTGGACATTTTATCAATTTATTTTTGTCTAAGCTTCTTCTATTTTGAGCTCTCTTTTCTTAGCTTACCAATTTATTCTAAATCATAGATGAGTTCACACTATAGATCCACTTCTCCTTCTTCATCTAAGTCTTCAAATTATTATATATCCACATAATATAATACTATTGTCATGAATAAGAATTTTTTTTCACTAGCCATAAAAGCATAGTCATGATCATCATCAAAACTATCACTATCATCCATTGAATCATGTCTTTTGTGTATAGGCTTTTTTTTGTTTTTAAATAATTTATTGTTATTTGAATAGTAAGGTTTCAAATTTATACTTCTCTCTTCTTTATTAGTGTTATCCATCTTGTTATAAGAGCATTTATTAGAAAAAAGTCTTACTTTACCATAATTATAGCATTTGAAGGGTATCTTACCTTTGTACTTTCCAGACCCTTTTCTCAATATTCTTAAAAAGTTGGATTCTTCTTCATAATTCTCCTCAAATAAAAATGAGGTTGATTATAATTTTAATTTATTTCACCACTTTGAATGAATATTCTCTCTTGAAATTTTCTGCTTCTCCCATTCTCATCTCATAGGTAGTGAAGGTTCCATACAACTCATCAATAGTGAGTTTCTCTAGATATCTTGCTTCCTCTATTATATATATTCTGGGTCATACCTTGATGGTAGAGATCTTAGGATATTTTTATAATGATTGAATCTTTCATCTCTTCTCTAAGGCCTCTAATTGCATTGACTATTTCATCCAGTAAGAGAAGATAGTCTATAATTTTCTCTTCTTCATTCATTTTAAGGCTTTCAAACATGCATTTGTAATTTTTTATCTTGTATTGCTTTACCTTGTCATATAATTCATATAATATCTTTAGTTTTTTATAGATATCTTGTACATTTTGACAATGAATTAATTTGACAAACTCTAAATTAGACAATCCACATAGAATAACACTATTAGCCTTAGCATTGCTCTCATTTGCTTACTTGGCAGCCTAATCAATAGGAGTTTTAATAGTATTTGTATATCAATTTACAATATAAATCCATACATCAAACACTAATGAAGATAAATATACTTCCATTCTAAATCTCTAGAATTTATAGTTTGATCCATCAAAGAGAGGTGCTTTATTTGATGAAGATAATTCTTGACTAGCCATTTGTGTTCACTATTACAAAATATACTTGAGTTGATTAAGATTATTATAAGGAACCTAGGCTTTGATACTAATTATTAGAACACAACTATATACTAAGGGGGGATGCATTAATAGATCAACTAAAACTAGTTCTTTAAATACTTTTAATGCAAATTAAAAGATATATGCAAATTCAATCAAATATGAAGAAATCACACACACACAAATACACATGACACCAGATGTATATTTGGAAACCCTATTGGAAAAAACCATGGTGATAATAGTATTTTAATCCATCCTCATAGTTAAAACCTGACTAATTACACATTTAAGGGCACCGACCCTAAGGAGACACCAATCCCCTAGTTTAAGAGAACCAACTCTAAGGAAGCACCCACTCCCTAACTAAGCACAAACTAATATTATTTGATATCACAAACCAATAAAATCTCTATGAATATAAAAATCTAGTTTATAACATAGTTTCATAAATGAATCCAAATCTCTATTCTCGGTTACAGGTCTAGTCTATAACTGATTATGCTCTACACACTATCTCTCTATGCCTTTCTTCCTCTCTACCCCTCTATCTTCAATTTATACATATATCTCAATTGACATACTTCATCGCTCTCTCTCTCACTATCTACATCTAACTTGAATCTACTCAATCAATAACAGCAATAGCTGGAGCAACTTTTTCCTATATCCTAGATTATATATGTGTGTGTGTATGTATATATAAGCATTTGATCTAGGGTTTTATATCATATATTTATTTAATATAGTTTGTTAACACATCACGCTCTATTCTAGACTCAATTCATTATTACTTGAACTACAAGTTCCCACATCTTGAACTCATGTTATTCCATCAAGATTCTTGGTTTTCTATTATATATAATATATACCAAGCTCTAGTTTTGATACACATTCCTTGTTACACAATTTAAATCAATTATAGTGATCTAACTCATTATCTATGTCATTATTTATGGATTAACTATAATTTCCTACATGTTGCACCGCTGAACCATTAGGATGAATAGAAATTTAAATGTCAACCATTGATCTTATCCTTTGTGCCATGATCAAATGATTCTAGTTCAATCTACTTAGCTTTAAAATGTGTTTATTTTATCAATCTCTAAAAATATTACGCACTTTGTTCAATCCTTTTACACTTTATAACTTTAACTATTCAATTTTAAAATGTGTGTATTAGATCATTTAATCTAAACTCCCATGTGCCATTAGATATTCAAACTAGCATCATCTTTAATTATATCTTGATGTTAAATGTCAAGCTCTTTATCTCATCTCATTATTTCCTAAGTCTTTAGAATTTTTACACTTCATCGATCTTCTCAAACTTGGTTAGTTTTTAACTTACCACTATGTTAATAAACCTTAAGCACTTTATCCCATTGATTGCACTCTCTCTATTGGATCTCCTCTACATTATCATCCACTCACCATTATATTTTTTGATAACGTTGATCATTATCTCTACTTAGCTCTCAATAATGTGACACTTGGCATTACCATGTGTAATATACACATTTTTGTCAGTTATTACTATTGAGAAACTTGGAAATTCCTCATTGATCATTGATATTTTGACTTTAAACTACTCCATATATTTATTTTTCAATGCTCTATAATTTTGACACTTATCACTAGCATGTTTAATTAGATTTATTTTTGATAAATTGAATTTTATATGCTTAGTTATATCTTCAATGTATGATTAAGCACTAACTATTGATCTTCCAAGTATCTCAAACTTTACCTTGTGCATACTTGACTAAGTATGGGACTAGCTCAATTATATGTGGAAGGCTAACTTTGCACCTTCATATCTTTTTCTTCGCTCATCCACCTATTCTAAAATTTGGAACATATAAATTAGACATGATAATGAAAAAAGCCATATGCTAATTTTTTCCTAAATATTTCACACATAAGAGATATAACACAATTAATATACTCACTTAGATTGTATAGCTCTTATCAGACTTAGTCATATAAACTAAAATTTAACTCTTAATATCATCTTACATAAGGGATTCCATCCATATATATATTTTTTCCTAAAGCCATCATACATGAAATATATGAAATCATGAAAATCCCTTCTCAAAATTTTATTTCAACCTAAAAATTTGACTATGGGAAAACACTATCAAAATGCCTAGGAGCCCAACTTTTCTCATGCATATCTTTTATTTCACTACATCGTGTGATCTAAGATTTAGCATATATAAACTAGGCACAAAAATGAACAAACCCATTTGATTATTTTGTCCTAAAACCTCTATATGTACAAATTTTGACCTCATCAACATACTTACTTGGCTTTGCTTGAACTCTGTTGCAAATTTGACTATGTATAGAAACTTGGTGAATTTTGTCTATGTAGCCAACATTGCATCCTTGTATCTTCAATTGTGTTACATCACATGACTTTAAATATATCTCATAAAAAATAATGACTAATGTTTTTAGAACCATATGACCAGATCCCAAAGATTCATCCAAATGTGGTAATGGTGATGTTAGCAACATACCTTCTTAGATTTTATTGTCATAGACCTAAAATGTGTAGATGTTTAATATGAAGAATGTAATGAATTTCACTCATGCACACAAGCACTCCAATAATATTTTACCTTTGATAGGATCCCTTGAACATATTCAAATCATAATACTTAGTATTGAACATTAATAACATGCTCATAATGTCCCTTTTGACATCAATGCCAATCATATTTCCAACACTCAAAATAGATCTTTTTAGCACTAAAACTGATAGAATCACTTGAGAAGTATAATGAAACATATAAAACATGGATGAATTATAATTTTCATGCCTAAAATATTACACCATGTTATTATTATATCATTATACTTTCACTCTTATTCAAAACCTACTCTTGAAGCCATAAAATGACCCAAAATGTAGTAAACATGGTTATGAAATTAGTCAAACCTATCACCAACCAGTTATATCAATTATAAAATATTATATGACTATTAAAAAATCTATGAGGCATATTTAGATTTTATATACTCATTTAACCTTTTAGCACAACTTGAAAATGGTCACAAAGGTTGCTTGACAAGTAAATAACCATGG
Organism: Torreya grandis; assembly: GCA_037957365.1. Classification (NCBI taxonomy): domain Eukaryota; kingdom Viridiplantae; phylum Streptophyta; class Pinopsida; order Cupressales; family Taxaceae; genus Torreya; species Torreya grandis. The sequence goes on along the minus strand of JARHVA010005106.1, from coordinate 146,874 downwards.
TGACTAAAACTTAATTTCATCAAATATACCTTAGACTCTGATAATAAAGAATTTTGATGTTTGTTTCAATAAAATTACAAAAAAAACACTAATTAATAAGACAAACAACATGATAATAAAAGTTTCAAATGATAGGGGTGACAGTTTGACCTATGAGGTCAAACGTGTCAACATTTTGGTGACTCAACTAGGAAGCATGTCTGATATGCTTTAGAACTAGACAATTGACATATATTTTAAAATCATATAATCACTCTTACATCCTAAAATTTACATAAATAAATCTTATCCATGATTATAATACTTTTTTGACTTAAAACAAGACAACTTTCTCTTTGAAAATAAGGAATGAAACACACAAAACAAGGGAAACTAACTAACAAGGAAAATGTGTAAACAAATCACTTATTTGAGACAAAATACAAAAAAACTAATTTTATAGGACATCATTTGGATGAAAATAAATAAACTATGTACAAGGAACTTAGCTCTCAATAACAAGGTTTTAGATTTATCCCATTGACTAGGATTGGAAGCTCCTCACCATCCATCTTTTCAAGTTGAAAGGCATTATGGGATTATCAGGTCAAGATTATGTATGGAAAAATCTAAAGAGAATAAAAATTTGTATGCCTTATTGGTTTATATTTGTCCTCATCCCATTTAAAAACCAAATCTCCTTCTTTAAAAATCTATGAAGAAGATCCTTTTTCAAAGGGTCTCTTCACTTATGCTTGGTGATTTTCCCTAGATAACATGGATTGATTTCTAATCTATTCTAGCTCTATAAGATTAGCATACTTGATCTCCATTATTTCATTATCCAACAACTCAAGTTGGTGCATTAGTTATAAAGTAAGAAACTCAAGACAAATGGGTAACCTTGCTTCCTTACTATAAACTAGCTTGTATGGAGAGTTAGCTATGGAAAAAATTTATGTGATCCTATCATCCCATAGAGATGAATTAAACATCAAATGCCATGATCTCTAATTATCTTCAATATTCTTTCTTATGATATTTAGTGGGTTCTTATTAGTAGACTTAACAAGTCCATTACCTTGTGGATAGTAGTTTGATGAAGTTATAATGTAAAAACCACATTGAAAAACCCATTGGATAATCTTATCTCCCACAAAATCCATGGAAGTGTCTAATATGATGGTGAAGGGAACCCAAATCTCATAAGCAAACCTTCGTAAAAACCTAGTACACTAGATTTGTTAGCTTCTTTCAACGCTACTACCTCTATCCATATTTTGAAGTAGTATGTGATAGTAAGGATCCACTTATTACCTAATATTTAAGGAGGGTTCATGAGGAAAATCAATTTCAATTCCCATTTGATAAAAGGCTGCTCCACTAAAATTGGTCAGAGAGGTAAGGATGTAAGTCTCACATTTCCTAAAAACACATGACATTACTTTCATTTCCTAACCTATGAATGAGAATCACTAAATATACTTGGCTAATAGTACCCACATATTATTATATTAATGGATATAGTCATTACTAATAAATTTACTTCACCATTTCCATCATGGAACTCTTCAAGAAACCTTTTCATTTAGTTTGGTTCTATACACCTTAGAGACATACCATTGATGTCTTTCTTGAAAAGGACACCATCAAAAAAAATAAATGGAATAAATTTCAATATGAAATATCTTAGTATTGAATCACTTAAACTATTATGATAATAAACATCTTGAAGATACCTTACCAGGTCATGAAACTATATGGAAGGTGAGGTATGCTCAGCTACAACTTTTTCATCATTCAACATTAAAATTGTCTCTAACCACTTCCAAGTCTTGGGCTAGATTCTCAAAAAGTCCTTTAACTCTAATCATATTTGTGACCTTTATTTCCAAATCATATAGTCCATTAATATTATTATCCAACTATCCCTCTTCTCATTTATATCCATGTTCAAAAGTAACTCCTTGATACTTGGATGCACAATCATTAGATGTATCATGTTGTTAGATAAAAAGTATATAAACTTCTTGAGAGAGTTGATTAATAAAATAACATGATTTTTAAAAAAATAATACCATATTTCATATTCCTCTAGGCCTTGATTTAATAAGGCTATTGTCTTCTCCAAAGACTCATGATTTTATTTCATAAGAATACTTGAAATGGTGTTCATGTTAGCATAAGTGTACAAGATAAAATATTTTGAGAAATATGTATTTAAGAGTGTAAGATCCTTGGATATGGCTTAATTTAAATCCTAAAAACTCTTAATTACCTCCTTACACCATTTTAAACATTAATTATTCTTAATCATGGATGTAAGTGGCTTATCTAAAGTGGGAAAATCTAAAATATACCTCCTTATGAAATTGATTTCTCCTAAGAAGCTTTGTAGTACCCTTTTGTGTTTAGGTAAGGATAGAGAAATAATTTAATCTATAATTTTAATAAATATACTTAAGACATGTTTTGAACAACATACCCAGTAATATTAACTTCATATAGTAGGAAGACACACTTTTTGGGGTTAAGAAACACCCCAAATTGTCTACACCTTTCAAGCACTTCTTGGAGATGGAGCATGTGTTCATTTTCACTCTTATAAAACATGGTTATGCCATCCAAATAGACAATTAAAAACCTATTAATAAGACTTTAGAATTCCATATCCATGGTCCTCTAAAATATTTCTCCAACATTGGATAAATTAGATGGTATATTTATATATGCAAAGGTTCTCCACTTTTTAGTAAAGGTTATCTTGATATTTTCTTCTTCCTTAGCCAAAATATGATTTTATCCACTATACCCATATAAATATAACATCTTTGAACTTGAAACTAACTACAAAATTTCTTCCATGAATGGAAATGGATAATAATCCTTAAGATAAGTCTTGTTCAAATCTCAAAAGTAAACATAGAATCTAATCTCACCATTTTTATTATATAATAGAACAAGGTTTGACACACAAGTTGAATGCCTGATTGTAAATATTATGTCTAACTATATGAGCTTATGAATCTCACTTATCATCAAATGTTGAATTTTTGGATGTATGGGTCTTTTCCTTTGTTTAACTAATTTAGTTTTAGCTTCTAGCTTAATGGTGTGTTTATCTAGAATTGGTTCAAATCCTTTTAGATCACTATATTTATATGTAAACACACTATCAAAACTTCTACATAACTCAATAAAGGATTCTTTTTATGGAGTGTATACTTTACTCAATTTCAAGTTGTTCCTAGCTGCAATCTCAATGGTAGCATAGTGCTTTCAATTGGTTGACAAAGATTAATTCTATTTACTCATGTCATCATCTCCACTGAATATGTTCTAAAGTGTAACTAATCCTTTGGGAAACTTATTGGTTTTCAATTACAAAATTTTATCCCTGTACTACTGTAACAACTTTGACTAATTTTTAGAAGAGAATCCAACCTCTTCCTACAAGAACTTGACAATATAATTATCATCCTTAAATACCTTCTAGTTCTCGTGGTTATCTATAATGGAAGGAATCACAACCACCTTGATGTGTGACTAATTTTATAATTATTTATATCATCTAGAATGCTGAATTGAGCCCCTATGGCAGCCAACTTATCTACATGTTTATTCTTTTCTCTTAGCACTACATGAATGTCAAAATCTTGAAAATCCTAAATTAATTATTAAAATCCATGCTTATAATTCATAATAAATACATTTTTAAATATTTTAGTACCTCTTATTAGATGAGCTATAAGTTCACTATCATGAAAAACTTGCAAGATGTTGATTCCCATCTTCCTAACCCACTACAAACCATGTACTACTACCTCATACTCTAAAAAATTGTTTGAGAAACCAAATTAAAACATAATTAAATAAAAATAATTTTTATTTTATAGATATATCAACATCATTCCATCCATAGTACCATGTTTTATCCTTGATCCATCAAATTATAACTACCATAGACCATCACTAGGTTCATCATCCTTCACCATGGATGAAATTATTACATCATTATCATGGAGTAAATATACACCAACTACCTATTCCTAACTAATATTATATGGATCATGATAATATAAATTTTAAGCCCATTAATTAAGTAATAAATATGGAACTCCATCTATAGGTGATTTAGTTTCCACTCCACTAGTTTATAATACCTCATCTGAGATGACATAGTTAGTGTTTACAACAAATGGCATATAAGGCTCCAAGTGGAAAGGTAAAATGGGATAAAAATTCATTTTTACCTTTGAACCATACCTAATTTTTTATATTAAATAAGTTAAATCATATAATAGGTAGCCACCAATATTTGAGGTGAATTCTCTAGATAAACACATGGAAAAGTAAGGAGGTGAGTCCACCACCAGTACATCCCGATGAATAGAAACATTTGGAAAAGAATGTAATGTCAAATTCATGTTATTAATCATGCCTAATATATTTTTTGGAGACCCATCTAGATTAAATTCCCCTATTAAATTTGGTTCATAAACTAAATCAAGCTTATCCATAATTTGTTTGGGCATGATAGTGTTATTATATCCACTCTCCAACATAGAGTTGTGAACTAAGCTATCACCAAATATTAAATAGATATAAAAGGGATAATTTTTACCATATTTTACATCATCCTTACCTAAATTTACCTCTTTTTATACCTTCTATGTCTGATGTCTTGTTGGCTGATCTAAATTTTCCAAAACTATGCCTTGTTTCTCAGTTGATTTTGATGTTAATTTAAGAGCTAAAAGTTCTTGTATGAGCATGTAATTTTATCCCAAGATTTATAAGGAATCCAACATGATCATACTAAAATTTTAATTCTTCATATGATCAAAAACACTATAAATAATTGTATTACCTTAAGTTGCACTCTTTGAATAGCTAGTTGATCCTAAACCAGTGATGCTTGATGAGAGTTGTTAACCTCTACATTCTAATTTTTCTAAGGTATAGGGGTAAAAAACTTATTTTTTACATTATTCATAACATTTGGAGGTGTAATTTAATCATGAAAAACATCTTTTGCCCCTTCAATATCTCTCTTCTTTTCTCAAATCAGAATTGTAACCATGCTACTTGAGGCACCTGAGTTACCAACTTGATTCAAGGCCATATGATCATCAAGATGTGAATTAACAAAAGTAGAGTCCAGTTACCATTATTGATGATTCATATATCTTTTTGTGCCATAATTTTATTATGTTAACCCTCTTTAATTGAATCATCTTCTATATTCATTTAACGCATGACTATGGATTTATTGACCAATGCTTGATTTTTTATGTCATTTTGGTTTAAGGCCTGCCAACCTCAATCTGGAATCATATTATTCTGAGTAGTAATGGGAAAAATAGCCTTAGAATATGATGGATAATTTGTATCAATAGTTTCGTATGTTTTATCTTGGGTGATAGCTCTTTGATCTTTATAAGATGTTTTTTTAATCTAAATCCTTAATAGGGTGGCCTATTATCTTGAAAAGGATAATAAGTAGATTGATTAGGCATTCTTAAGGCCTATTTACTTGGTACTACTTTATTTTTAGTTAAACAATATCATTTCCAAAGGACTACAACATTCCTTTGAGATCTCCAATCTCAATTGATTAGCTAGGAAGGGTTTAAACTTGTGCTTAGGGGCTGTAATAGGATACATAGGAGGAGATTGAGGGGCTAGTATGTGCTATGTTTGAAGGAAAAAAAGGAATAAGAGGCTTAGTTTCCAATTTTATAGCTTATATCAAAATATTCTAACCTCTTATTATAAATTTATATGTATCAATAAAAATTGTACCACCCATTGAATGTATCATGACACTAATGTTAGAATTGAGGGCTCTTAAATAATGTAAGAAGGCATATTCTAGGGATGTTCTGATTAATAGAAGTACCCCAGTCAATGTTTTTTGGAATTTGAGGTTGAAATAAGTCATGAACTCATGAGGATCCCTCTTTATGGTAGTTATTTCATCAACTAAGCATAGGTGATCATATTTGTTCTCAAAATTCCTGACTAAGGCTGTACCTAAGTCATGCCAATAAGCTATGGAGTATAGTGGAGGTTTTTATACCTCTACATTCATTTTCCATTGAAGGAAGTAACAATTAGTCTAATATACACATTCTCATAAACAAAATTATGAATTAAATATAGATTGAAAACATCATTGATGTGCTCAATAAGATTTATTTTATCTTTTCCTAATAATAATGGGATGATCTTAAGAGTTGGTACTGGTATGCCATCAAAATGAGCTAGATTTAGTGTTATACCTCTATTAAATAGGATAAACACTTACTTTATAATATCCATCTAGATAGTGGGAATTTCACTAATTAGAATATTAGGATAACTAAGAGATAAAAATTGCTTTATAATATATAGGTTTGTCTTGTTAAAACTTTCTCTTTTGTAAGAAGTAGAAGGAAACTCAATGAGTTCAAGAGGAATACCTTTACTGGATGATATTGATGCAACATTTGGCATGAAAGTGTTGCATGTGTGCTACTAATAACTCTAAAAATTGAAGGAATATTTTGGTTCTAATGATGATGAGTGCCCTCTGCTATAGTAAATACTTTTCCCTCATTCAAAACTTTATTCATACTAAGGAGAATGTGTCCCACTGGGCATGCCAAAAACTATTGCCAATTAGGAGTGTGCCCTTGAGAGAAAGCGTGTTATTTCTCACTCATACTAGAACATGGAATCTCTCTTAAGTCTCAATGAATTTGGAAGTGATAGAATTTATAGAGAAGGATTCATTCCTTGATGCTCTTATTAAAACTTGTTATTAAACATACTATCTACTAATTTTGGAAATCAAAAGAGTGAAAAAGATATTGTTTACAATGGAATTGAAAGGGAGATTGTAAATGAAGGTGATGAACCAATATTATATGATCAATTATGCTTGAAATATACACTCTTATGAAATGGATAATATTTCACACATTCTCTACACCCCGAGAATCACTTCTACAATAGTGTTTCACAAAGACTTGACAAACTTAGTTTTTGTAAGGAAGGAATGTAAGGGAACTAAATTGACATCCAATGTTTATATTAGAGTTAATATTAACACTTAATATGGCCTATATAATATCAAATATATTTATTAAATGAATAAAACCAAGATAATATCATAGTAAAAAAGATATTCATTATGTTATATCAATGGCAAACACATACACTTCACCAAAAAAACTAAAAAATGGAGGAACGAAATATTCCTATTTCTATAAAAAGGTGAGTATAAAATTTGGAATACTTTAGCACAAAAAAAATCAAAGAGTGATGATTAAAATTATATAAAATAATTACAAATATAAAAATAAATGATAGGAGACAAAGCAACCACAAAATAGGGGTCTCAAACATGGTCTTTTCCCTCCTTAAAATGCCACATAATACTTCAAAACTTTTCAAACTTCAATATCCTTAGGAAGGGTTAAGAGATATACTTGTATGAGTCTTAAAAACATATTTAATTATGATTGGTCAAGCCTTGACCACTTGGGGAATGCCTAAATCTTTTCTTGATGCCCTATACACTAGCCCTTATGTCCTTATTCAAGAATTGGTCTACCCCCTTAAAAATTGGACTATAAGTCCTCCTTTAATCCTCACTAAAACATTATTATAAGACATTAATTATGCCTTTCCATGATCTATTTTATGTTATAAGATCTTAAGTGTAAGTTTGACTCTTCAACACACTAGGCATATGAAGGAGAGAAGGTATACCTACGAGACTCAAAACATTTTCAAACCTTTCCAACTCTTCAAATCTGATATTTGACATTTTATAATCAATAATGTGGAATAGAGAATGTGTATTAGCATTTAAAAGGTTTAATAGAAGCATTATATAATGATTTAGTGTTTTGATTCCATGGAACACTCATCTTTAATAGGACATAGAAGGGAAAAGTGGTGTTTTTCCTCAAGACTACAAATTTCCTCCATGGATTGTCTCCAAGAAACATACCAGACCTAGAATAAGACATTTTAAGACACAAAACCCTAGAAAATATTTGATTTTAAACCATAACCTTGAATTTCTTCTTAAATCCTTATAGCCCTAAAAATAGATAAAGCTCCTTATCTGGACTAATCTGGAAATGAATATGGAAAAATAAGAATTTTTTAGATACTCTATCCCATTACATCTTTTCATAAAAAATAGTGATATTATTATGGGTATAAGTGTACTTTATAGTTCATTCTCTCTCCCAAATTAGACCTAATTAGCTTTCCTTACCCTATAAAGTAAAAATATTTCTATTGGGATATTACACACATATTAAACTCTATAAAAGTGTTTTATTCACTTATCCCATACTATCAAAAACCTCCATGTCAATTTTGGGGTCCTGACACCTCGTGCAAGTGTGCAAACCAAGAAACTACTTTTCCACTTAGTCTATATTTGAGCTTGCTTAGGAATACCTTGGAAAACATGCCTAGTTATACAACTTATAGAACATAAAATTAAATAAAATTAGATTTAAAATTTATTACATATCAAAATGACCTTATACCATGATTGGGAAGTTATCCCCTTCCTAAAACACCTAAAAACACCAAGAATCATGAAAAATAAGGTATTTAGAGTAATCTATATAAGTGACATCAACATAAAAAAATATTTTTACAACCTCCTTAGATTTTTAAACAACATATAAGATCTTTTATGATAAATATATTGAATTATATGTGAATTTGAAGTCCATTTCACTTAACTAGTCATAATCAGGGTTTTAAAAGGGTTTAAGACCTTTCTGGGGTCTTAATGATCATTCATAAAGAAAAAACGTCTAAATTACCTCCTTCCCATTTTAAACCCTTATTTAATAACCCCATAAGATATCCCAAATGTCTCATATCCCCATACAAATTGTTAGAGATGGTACGAGTATGCAAAGTTGCTCTTTGGGTGGCATGCTTCACATTTTTGACATTCAATAGAGGTTTGCATTGATTTTTGGGTCTCAAAAATATAAATTAATATTTAAATATGTTTAAAAACCTAATAAAAACCAAATAAATGATTATAAATTCTCTATAACTCCCTGTTACCAAAATGTGTGCTCTTAGTGTATTAATCAAGGTATTTGGGGTTATGGCTTTTCTCCTCTTTGCTATCCCTCAAGGACCTTTCTACTAAAAAAATGAGTGAGTATGACAATTTGAGTTATTTTGAGAAATTTTATATCACTTTTCATTCCCAAGGACCCTCTATGAGGTTTATAAATTCTTATTTTCTCTTTGAGACCAAAAGACACCATAGTCTCAAGATTGCCCCTTGCCAATGGAGTGGGCAAGGTCTAAGACAAAATAGTGGGTATGTCCACTATTTATGTAACCTAAAGGAGAAAATTAATGTATTTTTAAATTCATGAAAATCCCTTCTAAAATATTTTAAGGAATTAAGATTCTTATAGATAATTTAAATATCAATTTACCTCAAATAGTATGTTGGTGACTACATGGTTTCTTAGGATTCAACTCAGTTTTTACCTTTTCACCTTCATAATAAGGTTTGAATGGTCAAAATTAAATATTTATTACTATTTATAAACCATTATAAAATTATATTCACCTTTTTATATCTCTTCAATTATTTTATCATTCTCAATTAATAAAAATCCTTACCTAAGTAGGTAGAATTGTACATTACTTTTGACTGTATGTAGGGAAGTGAAACTTAGATTGGATAAAACTTTATAATGTTTATATTTTGTCTAATAATGAATTTATGACCTCTTTTTATATCTTTTTATAGGCCTGAGATCTCCATCTTACCCCTATTCTTCACTTTACACTTAAGGTCTTTATGCATTCTCTCAACCTGTAGGTGAATATTTAGGGGTATTCTTGATTGTGCATTCCTTATATCTTAGGTGTTTCCTTAAAAATTATATCCTCCAGTAGTCCTAAATATTTTTTTAAAATAAAAAATATTTTAATATCACTTATAATCATATTTTTCTTCCTTTTTAAGTTTAAAACTAAATAGTCTATTAGATAAGCTTATAGGTTACTTCTAGGGCATTTACTATGCCGAAAGTGTTTAGACCTTATCCTTGTCTTATGATATCCTTCATGATCCTCATGAAAATATGATTAACACTCATTATAATAATGAAATTATCATTAATACTAATTCTTTCTATGAGCTTCTCTTCAATCCTTGTCCATACCTCCACTCTTGCCTTTTGACTGATTATTTTCAATAGATGACTATAGGTCAATATTAAAACATGTACAAATTGTAGGTGGTTTACAGGAGTTATGATTATGAATTTTTGTTTGAATTTTCACCTTTAAGGTAATTTATATTATCAATAACTCATGGACATATCTAAATTTTTCACTTAGGTTTCAAACCTCTATCACACATAAACTTTAGACTACTTTAAACAACAAACTGACTATGTTACTACCTCAAGATCCCTTAAGATATCGAAAGAAATTTTAATGGGAATATATCCCATAATTTAACATCTTATATTTCATTCAAATTAATTTATATGTCACCCTTACATAATTACAATCAAACAATAATGTAATCACTATAAAATTGCTCACTTTTCTCTTACACTAACTATAGGTTTGTATGTAGGTTATAAATCACTACTATGTTATTTATACAGAATGAGGAGAGATGGTAGATTTATATTAAGACCTTAAAAAGTTATATTTAATGGATTATAAACCTATTTTAATCTTTGGAAAACCTATGAAAAACCCTCAAAACTTCTTAACTCATACAAGTCTCCTTCTCATGTTAGTACACTGTGTTTGTAAACTATTTATGTATTTAGGTTTGATGTAGGTTTTTAGGTGATGTCTCATGATGTGAGATGATTAATAAAGGGTCATTAAACATTAATATATAATTAACCTCTTAGTAAGTTTTTCTTTATCTCCATATAAAATGTGGAATATAGAAGTGTCTAGGTTCTTATCACTTTATTTACCTCACCTCACACTTATAAGCCTATTAGTCAAAGCCTACTCAAACCATAATATAAGTGTTCATGTGGAGGTATTCATAATAATATTTCAATTAAGAGTTTTCATTAATATATGTTTGATTATTTTATACCCTTCATCAACACTATACAAAGTTACCAACTCCACTAGGATCCAACCTCACCTTCAAACAGTGTTTGAGCCAAAAGAGGATTGTTGTAGGTGGAGATTAGGTGTTTCTAGATTAGGTGTTTCCAATGCCTTGATAAGGTCACTAACATGTTTCAATAATATCTTTCATATTTTTAATAAAAATTAACCTCCAATATTATAAATCAATACACCAATTCCAATGTATTATGTCTGATTATGCTAACTCCTTTGTGACTGTAGGTGTAGAGTTATGGCTTGCATAGACTGTAGGTGGATTTTATCAAAATATGAATTTTGAAACTCATATTTATATTAAATTTATGAAATTATAACATTTTTTAAACTTTTATTAAATAATCATAACCAATTAATGAAAAACTTTTGTTGTTCTTTGAGATAAATTTCTTATAAATAACAAACTTGACTATACTTTTACCTACATAGTTGTAGGTGAATATTTATCTTTTATATAGATTATTCACTAAAACATTACACCTAAATCCATGATATATATATTATTTAGAGTTCATTACACATTCATTAATTTTCCATGAGGAGTTTACGATAGTATTGAAACAAGAAATAACCTACTACCTTAAACAATGCTAACTTACCATAAACTTTGTTAAATTGAGTTCTAAGGAAGTTAGCATTGTGATTTTATTGCACCTTAAATCTCAAATAAGCACTCACATATCTTTAAAATACCTATATCACCATGAAAACTCATTTGGTACCCTCATAACACATTCATAATAGTGTACAATCATTTGGAAGGTCTTAAAAGATGATAACTCAGTGACATATAGTCTTTTAGTGTTATTTAGGCATTAGAAGCTCTACAGAGGTATTTATCTCATATTTTGGGAATATTTAATAACTTATGATAATTATTCAAAAATTAATGACATAAAAACACACTTATTCACCTTCATTATTCCTCATAGATCTTATTACTTGCCATTATGTTCTTTCTAGCCTATCTAATAGGCCTATAAGAGAGATTTTGAGATATTAAGAGAGAATGGTCCTTTGAAATCATATGTAACATACTTATATGGAAAATTAAGACTTTAAAATACTATATAATCCCATAAATATCATGATAACCTCACTAATATTCTCTTCACACATTGAGTATCTCATTGTATCTACAACTATACCTTATGGAAGGGCTAAAAGACCAACCAGGCTATCCTAAATTAAGATTTTCAAGATAAAAGTACTTGAAACCTTAATTATATAAAAAATATGTTTTATACCTTAAACATAATCTTGAAAAATATTTTAAAAAAATACATCCAACTAATATATCAAGATTTCTTGAAAATCACCAAATCTTAAGTTAAGATAGTCAAATAGATTCCTATCAAAAAATCCCTTATCAAGGAAAATTAGCTGATGATTAAAAAATTAAAATTTTATTATTTATGCATTAAATTATCCCCATAAAACCATTTTTATCCATATATATCAGAAGATAATAAATGGAGTCAAACCTGGACCCTGTCTAGATGACTAGCTCTTTGTCACCCCTTGATGCTCTTAACAATTATTCCTAAAGATCAAGGTATGAATATGAAAAAAATGAAACTAATTTTAAGGTACTTATGGTCCATATAATTTTATAAATTTTAATATCCTATCTCTCTATCTCCTCTATCTGTATTGAGCACTTGAAAACTTCCCTTCTAAAGCTGCTAAGGAGGTTGATATGAGAGACAAATAGGTTTTCTTCATTTTAAGACCTGAAACCTCTTAAAAATATATATATATATATTTTTAAAATTTTAATGGATAAATAAGGTCATAAATATGCCTTTACATCAATTTTACCTTGAAGAACTATATGGATAGCCTCAAAATAGGCCTTTTTGGCACTAAACTATCAGAATCACTTGATAAGTCTAATGAAATTGATGAAAAATGGATAAATTATAAATTTATTACCTAAATAATTACACCATGTTATTATTCTAACATTATACTATCATTCTCATTCAAAACCTACTCTTGAAACCATAAACTAGCCTAAAATGTAGTAAATTAGGTCATGAAGTTAGTCAAACCTATCACTAACCAACAAGATAAAATATATATCATGATATGAATTTAACACAATAAATGAGTCCTATTATGATGTTTTTAACTCATTTCACCTCTTGTCACAGCCTAAAACTAGTCACAAATGTGGCTAAACAAGCAAATAACCATGGTGACTAAACCATATTTTTTCATAAAATATAAATTATAATCTAATAATCAAGGCTTTGAATGATTGTTTCAAGGAAATTACAAGACTAAAACACTAATTAATTTGAAAAAAAACATGATAATCAAATTTTTAAATGATAGGGGTCATAGTTTGACCTATGAGGTCAAACTTGTCAACCATATGTCAGCCATACCTTCAAGGTATCTCCTAGGAGCTACCTTCATGTTACCCATGAAGGTATTAAAATTAACTTCAAGGCCTCTTATAAGAGATACATCAAATGGAATTTTAATAGATTAAATGGGATTTTTAAGGTATCTCTTAGGAGATACCTTTCAAACATGCATAAGGGTATCATCTAAGGTTATTACAAGGCCCTTAAAAGTATGTTTAAATGTACTATTGGGTGATATCTTGAAGGCCCTTATAATACCCGTAAGAGTACCCTTATACATTTAAAAATGTATTTACTTAAATTGAATATTTTTTGATACCTTTAATGGCTTTCTTATACCTTAAAGGGCACCCTTATTCAAGTTCAAAAGGTATCTTCTTGAAGGCACTACTGGGTGATACCTTGAAGGTTATTGTAATAACTTCAAAGTTACCTTGAAGGTATCTCATAGTAGATATATTTTAAACATGAACAAGAGTGTATTTTTCATTCAAGGTAGTTCTTAGGAGATACTTTCAAGTTACCCATTAATTTATTATAAGACCTTTAAATTAATGTCCTAGGAGATACCTCAAAGTGCATTGTCATAAATTCAAGGAGATGTTAAAAGTGATTTTTGTGAGATACCTTTAAAATATGCATAAGGGTACCCTTTAAGGTATTAAAATTCTCTTAAAAGTATGTTCAAAGGAACTAATAGGTGATATATTGAAGGGATTTTCAATACCTTCAAGGGTACCCTTATGCATGTTCTAAAGGTATCTCCTTAAATGAATTATTGGGTGATACCTTGAAGGGCCTTCTAAAATATTCAAAGGTACCTTAAAGGTATATCTTAGAAGATACATTTTAGTCATGAATAAGAGTTGAATTTTACTTTAAGGTATCTCCTATGAGATACCTTAAAGTTACCAATGAAGGTATTGTAAGGCACTTGAAGGCATCTCCTAAGAGATACCTTGAAGGGAATTTTTATACTTTAAAAGGGACATTAAAGGTATCTCCTAGAAGATACCTTTCAAACATGAATAAGGGTACCCTTAAAGGTATTAAAATGTCCTTTAAATTATGTTTGAAGACTCTATTGGGTGATAATAATTTAACTTTTTTGGGAATAATGCATTTTTATTCATATTTTAGTTAAGGGTCTGGATTAATAAATTAATACAAAATATAGAAATAAACACAGTCCTAATTTGTACAATTATTTTTTCTTTCTTACCTTTATAAAAATAATAATAAATAGGAATAAATATGACTTAGCTAGAAAATATATTGAGATGACTGATACATATGTTGAAAATAGCTATGCAAGACTAGGAAGGTATCATAAACCTAAATCTATATTTCATTCAAAGAAAGGATATGAGCATCTAAAAGTGGATGCTTTAGTGTCTAAAACTATTTTATATTCCTTATGTTATTATCCAAACTAATCACAAAGACTTGAAACTTTCTTGGTAGTTACATTGTACCTCTGTGAGTGTCTCTATAAAAAATTAAGTTCTTGTTGTTAACAGAACTCATTATGGAGATAATTTTATCTTCAAACACTAACCCTCCATCATGTTTAATCAAAGTATATTTGAGTCACTTGAGAAAGAGGGGGGATTCATGTGTAATATGTAGTAAACGTGTAATCCACACCCCTTGTGTGGGCATGATTCCTACATACCAATACTCTAAACAGGGATCAAGACATATGTAGTTATCCCACCTAGTGTGCTTTATGAAATAGTATGATGTGGATGAAAATGCCAAATTAATAGTGTTTGAGGTATCTATGGCTTGGTATGAGGAGTTGAGTAGGTTTGCATCTATGTTGGGTGACTGTGTGAAAATAATAGGGAAGTTTATCTTAATTCTTTTTTTGTATTCTTTATTGCTTTTTATGTTTGGTCACCTCCCTTGTAAATGAGCTTTGAGTGGAATTTTATAGGGAACAATTTATCATGGGTCAGATGTATTCATACTAGGCTAACATATATAAGGATAAGGATAAAATGAAAATGACCTTTGGGCCTCAAAGTGTAAATGGATAGGACCATCAAAAATGGGACACTTTGGTGTCTAGTGCTATAGTCTAAATGGGGTATTCCTATATTAAAAGCTCAAGACTTGGGGGAATAGGATTGACATACGAAATACTACCTAGATGAGGTGGAATGACTGCTTAGAAGGTTCTAGATGACTCATAATGATCAAAATCATGTCTATAAGGGTCATAAGAGCATTTAAAAAGGACCTATGGTTGGGGTGTCACAATCCACACTCAAACCACTAATTTAGACATTTTATGTGACTACATTAACCCTCCCCTTTATTCTAGTGATATACTAAGATGAAGCAAAAATAGAAAGTGTATCTGAACATACCTATAAGGGTGAACCCCATTAAGATGTGTGATACTAAGTTTGTATAGAGAAATCACATTGTGAAGCATAAATTTGTAATAAAAAGGAGTAGATCAATTTTTAATAGATGCGCTATGTCTAAAATAATAATTTACAAAGGTTTGGTAAAAAATAAAGGAAAATAAAGGAACAAATACACCTCACCAAGTATGTGAACCAATACAGAACCTAATCTAATGTTGAGTGATGTTGAGTGATGTTGAGTGATGTTAGGCATGTGCCATACCAAGAATAATATCATGAATAATGTTGAGTGCTAAATTTACTAAGGGTGGATTAAGAATAGAAAGTTTAGTCCTTTGGATATATGATCACCCACTATGTAGTGAAGTTATGTGATCATGCATGTGTTAATAAACTATGGGTCCAATCCCTTGGAGTAGGTGGCTCAAGAATACAAAGGGTAGCTAGTACTTTAGCTCCATCAATTCCTACTAAGTGTGAACTATGAACTAATATTGGTATGAATGTGTGTTATATGAGATGGCTCATGAAGCCCATGAATGCTCTATAATTTGAAAAATTGTCATGGATAGATGAATGTGTAATGAGAAATAGGCCAATCTTGGCCACTCTAAAAGGTGGAGATTAGGCTTGTATGAAATCCATTCCAAAATTAAGAACTAGGCTTATATGAAAGCTTCTCCAAAATGATACCAATCACCTATATATGGAATAAGGAATGTAACTATTGAGAATACCTAGGTAATACAATGGACTAGAAAGAAAAGAAGGTAAATGTGTCATGCACATTTCTCCCAATCACTTGTGTCTGTAACATGGATTTTGATCTAGAAGTTGTACCAACTACGCAAACTAAAATTGGAAGTGAGATCTATCATTTCATGTATGATGACCCTTATATCTAGATAATATGAGTTAAAAATATACTAAAACTTCTAATTTGAACTTGATTGTAGCTGACAAAACTATAATTGACCTTACCTTTTTGTCTATTTTTGAAAATTATAGGTTTTTGGTTGTTTGGATAAGAGGGATGAAAAGTGGAAACTTTGGTGTTCAACACTATAGTCTAAATGGGGCACTCTTATCCTTTCCTATTTCTAATGATTTTTCTATGTTCATCACTATTTTTCTAGTCTATTCTATGTGCTTTGAATTTTAATTGTTGTTTTAAGTGTTCTAAAAATTGATTTTTGACTAGTAGAGGGCTTTGATCTCTATGATAAAACCCATGTTTATTTATCCCTCTTTTGAGGGGAGGAATGAAGACCCTACAATGACTTCCATTAGAATAAATAACCCTACAAGTGTGTTATAATATGAAATACATAATATATCAATGATAATTGAAAATATGTCTCAAGATATAGCATAGTTTATGTTAGAAACTATTAGGTCAATAGGGGTATGCCTAGATAGATGTATAAATGTAATACCATGTATAATATATTAAAATTAAAAAATAAATTTGGTTAGTTTTCAAGGAGGGATGGAGCATGATGTCCATCATGGCATCTTGAAAGGCAAAATAATGCATGATGTGAATCATGGCATTGTAAATAACTGAGAATCAAACAAGCAAACAAACACACAATGCTAGAAGAAAGAATCATAAAAAAGAGGCCAAGGGGCCAAGTAAATAAGGGACATGGGAACATATCACTCAACCTAGGAAAATGAAGCATATAAGGCATTTTTAAATTCCCACATGCACATATAATTGTAAACAAGTAAGATTAACATGAGGGCCATAAGAACATACAAGAGTAAAAACTAAGGACATTGGTAAATGCCAAAATGCACACACAAGTAACAAAAAAGAAATTGAAAAATTAAATCACATCTAGCTACTCAAAATAATAAAGGAATTCATTTGAATATTGGAAATACTATTGCATCTAACTAGTCAAAGCAAGAAGTGAAAGTATGCAAAACATGTAGTACAAGACTAGTTAGATCCTAAGAAATACACAAGTGTTGTATACTAGTAAGGGTTGATATAATAATATATGTAAGATAGTAATTAATGTACATCAACATGATAACTAGAGTGTGGTGTTAAGGATTGGCATAACTTAGATGGTGTAATCATGTGGAAGAAGCCCTCAATGGGTAGATATGTCAATGTATGTCTCAAATGTAGAAGTAAGATGCCCCCTCAATGGGTAGAGTGAACTAATGGTGTCACTACACACACTCAAAGAAGATCAAGTGAGGCATGGTAATGTAGATAAATTTACAAACAATATTATATAATAATAAAATGTAAGTCTATCATGGTAGTAGAAATGTAAAGCATGGATAATGGGTATAATTGAAATTTTTATGGTGATTTGAGTTATTTGAATATTTTTGTATTTTTAAATATTATATTGTTGTTAGTATTTTGAAATATTATATTATTTTTGGTATTTTAAAATAAGTTATATATAATTAAGAAAAAAGATATTATGTATAAGTAAGCTAAGAAATTATTTACAAAAAAGATTGATAATAAATGATACTAACTAATGAGTCTGATAAGAGACTCCCTATCATGGTGTCGTGTATCAAGGAGAGGGATCATGAATGATCATGAAGGATTATGGAAGATATGAGACTGTGACTCTAAAATATGTGTATGTTATAAGTTCTTTGAAATATCTATAGTGGAAATTGACTATGGGGTCCCCATATAACTCTAAGAAGTGGATGTAATTATGGGGCTCTTAAGGACCCATATGGTAGTAGAATAAGCTTTTTGAAAATATTCCCTATGTGTAGAGGCATGATAGTTTAATGATACTAGCTTAGGTTTGAATACTATATCTGGAAACTATCTAGAGTCATTAAACTATCATTGATGTAGTGGTCACTCTAAGAAAGGCCTTCGTGGAAGTGTATGAATTCTCTGTGCTAGCAAGGGAGGCCTCAGTTGTGTCTAAATCTCAATTGGAAGAAAAATTTTAACTAATGGAGGAGTTGAAATTATATTAGAATGAATTCTATATTTAATGACAAAGCTATATCCATGGGTTTAATCAACCTATCTATCTTCATAAAATTTTGTGATAACATGTACTACATGATCTACTATAGGTATAGAGCTGGTAGTAGGTGCGGGATAAGAGCTAAGCAAACCAAGTTTGAAGGGAAGATGAATAGATATAATTGTTAATGTTTTCTTATGTCTAGTAATGATAGGGAGATACTCAAAAGTATCCAAAGTGTTAGATACATATAGGTAAAAACCATGTATGTGGGAATAAATTCATGAAATTAGAGTTATAATTTGTATAGAAATATGATTTCAAAGAACATTCCACATGAGAGATAACAAACAAGGGATAGAGAGCATGGAACTTTACACTAATGCATAAAAAAAATTGAATTGTAACATGACATTTCTAACATGTTTATCCATATAGAGTTGAAAATCATTCCTCATCAAATAGAGAGAGTATGTAAAAGAAATAATGAAACCTTGTATTAAATAAAAGTAAACATTGTTTTGAAGGAAAGGGATATTAACATGTTTAGCAATAAATTTCTTAATATCATCCCATATTATAAAACATAAGCATGAAAGGGAAAGAATAAATCTTTGCATTAACATATATTAAAATTCATCATTCATATACATGATAGGGCTGAGTATAGACTCCTTATTATTTGTAAGAAATGTTTTAAAATAAGTGAGATCCATTTTTGATTTTATGTGAAATGTGATTTAATTAAAAAAAATAGAAACATATTGTTAAAAATCAACAAGGAATTTTCCCTAGGGTTTTTTAGGTTTTTTTTACGTAAATGAAGTAAGTCTAGTTCACCAAATGATTTAAATTATTTGGGAATAATTAATTTTTATTCATGTTTTAGTTATGGGTATGGATTAATAAGTTACTATAAAATATAACAATAAACATAGTCCTAATTTGTACAATTGTTTATCTTTTTTACCTTTCTAAAAATATCAATTAATAGGAAGAAATATATTAAGTTTGGACCATGCATGATCATGAAGCATGATGGAAGGGCTAAGGCTCTGAATCTAAAATATTTATATGATACAAGTGCTCTACAATATCCATAGTGGAAATCTAATGTGGGGTCCCCCTCTAACTCTAAGAAGTGGATGTACCTATGGGGATCTTAGGGAACCATCTGGTAGTATAACAATCTCTCTATAAATGTGCTCTATGTGTAGAGGTATGAGACCTCAATGATAGTACCCTCTATGTGATTAATCTATCTGGAAACTATCTAAAGTCTTAAAACTATCATTGATGTAGTGGTCACTCTAAAAGAGGCCTCTGTGGAAGTGTATAAAATCTTTGTGCACCAAAATGATTTAAATTATTTAGGAATAATGTATTTTTATTCCTATTTTAGTTAAGGGTATGGATTAATAAAACAATAAAAAATATAGAAATAAACACAATCCTGATTTGTATAATTATTTGTTTTTTTTACCTTTCTAAAAGTATCATTAAATATGAAGAAATGTATCTTAGCTAGAAAATAGATTGAGATGACTGATATAGATGTTGAAAATGATTGTACAGGACTTGGAAGGTATCATAAACTTGAATCTAGATTTCATTTGGTGAAAGGATAGGAGCATCAAAAATTCGATGCTTTGGTGTCTGGTGCTATTGTCCATTGTTACTGCTATTATCCAAACTGATCATAGAGACCTAAAACTTTTAATGTAGTTGCATTGTGTCTATGTGAGCATGCCTATGAAAAATTGAGCACTAGTTATTGATGGAAATCATTGTGGACCTAATTTTGTCTTCAAACCCTAACCCTCTACCATGCTTGATAAAATAATATTTGAGTCACTTGAGAAAGAGATGGGTTAGTGTGTAAGATTTACTAAACATGCAATCCACACCCCTTGTATTGACATGTTTCCTACATACCAATACTATAAAGAGGGATCAAGCCATATGTAGTTCTCCCAACTAGTGCATTTTATGTAATAGTGTGATGTAGATGCGAATTATAAATTTATAGTGTTTGAGGTGATTAGGGCCTGGTATGAGGATTTGATTAGGTTTACAAATGTGGTGGTTTATTGTGTGAAAATAATAGGGATGTTTGCCTTAGTTATTTGTTTATATTCTTGTTTTCTTTGTAAGTTTAGTCACCTCACTTGTAAATGAGCTTTGAATGGGATTTTATATTGAACAATTTATCATGGGTTAGATGTATTCATACTAGGCTAACCTAATTAAGGACAAGGACTAGATGAAAATGATCATTGGGGTTTAAAGTGAAAATAGATATGACTGCTAAAAATGGGACACTTTGGTGTCCTACACTATAGTCCAAATGGGGCACTCTTGTATTTATAGGCTCATGACATAGGAGAATAATATTAGCATGGGTAATACTACTTGGCTAAGGTGGAATGACCATTTAGAAGGTTTTAGATGACTGGTAATGAGAAAAAAGGTGTTTAGAAGGGTCTTAAGATAATGAAAAAAGGACTTATGGATGGGGTGTCACAAGACACACTCAAACTACCAATTTGGCCATTTTATATGACTACATATACCTTGAAGGCACTTTTAACACATTGAAGGTTACCCTTATACATGTTTATAAGGTATCCCCTAGGATATACCTTCAATGTACCTATTATAGCCTAAACTTACACCCTAGATAATTGAATTAGACCTTCTAAAATTTAGGATAACATGGAACTATCTCTCCTAATAGGAAAGCTACAATAAGAGATAGATCTCTAGATTTTAAAAGGACTAAATCCTTTGATTTATATTTTAGGATCATGAACTACACTAGACCAGTCACTATTGGGGGTGAAAAGGGAAGAAGTAAACTGAAAGTAATATAAAATAATGGAGGTGATACACCAATTATAATTCTACCAACATACTTTTGTTTTCACTAAGAAAGAAGACTGCTAAAACTGACCTCAACTCAATGTTTTTCTAGAAAAAGTTTTTCTTCATGGAGGTAGATTGATACACATATTTAGAGGTGGGTGAAATGGAGGTCTTATCATAGACATTACTAATCCCTATGACACTTCAAATACACCTTAAACAATAAACTTCATGATACCTATTAGAGTCAAACATTACTCACACAAAACATGGAAGAGAAAAATGGAATCAAGGAGAAGATATTCCTCACTTTTCATCTAAGTACACTACTTGACATACTTAGGCAAGTGTTATAGAGATAAAATCAAATTCAATACTTTATTCAAATCCAAAACAAAATGTCAAACCAATAGGGCTTCACCATACTAGGTGTCTACTATATACAAATTCCAAAATGGCCTACATATATAGAGTATAGGAGAGGAGAGAGAAGAAAATAAGTGGAAGGTTCATAAGGCCAATTTTCAAGACATGGAAACTAGTTAAAATTCAATAGAATTAGTTGGAAAATAGGTTAGTAAATTGTCTTGAACACATGTCAATCTGAAATAAGACATATTCCTCAAGTTGGTATAGAGACTCTTCATGTTCTTATTTGAAATTACCCTCATGATTATGAGTAGTCCATTTGTATTGAACTACCTTATAATACTTTGACACATATGATCTGAATTGAGGATGTGGAGATATGATTGTGACAATCATATATGCCTCTCCAAATGGTGAACTTCTCTTGGACACTTGTTGTTTACTATATATAGTCACTCATTAGCCCTTTAGGCTTGAATCTTCACACTTGTTACTTAAGTGACTTGAAATTGTCTAAGAAATATCATTTTAGTAATGTATACATCTGTTCAAAACCTTTTTTCCCTCTAGTATATCAAATAGACCTCAATAGACTTAGTGTTACTCATCTCATTATCACACTTAGGCTATCACTTTATGTTCTCACTATATTATTGAAACTACCTGCAATGAATAGCATATTAGAGAGGTTTAAATGCTTAACTAAGGTGATATATGAGTATGGGGAGTTATAACATGTCCCTACACACCTCTTACAATTAATTTCATTCACAAATCCCCTCTTGTACCTATAATTTAACTCAAATCTTATAGAAAACCTAGATGTTCACCTATCCATACAAGTGATGGTATGGAACAACTAAATGGTGAGGATACTAGGAGAGTTTATACATATAAAAAACACATTAAAGGACAATTGGACACTTATATATTCATAGCCATTCATTTTTTCTCCATCTAGTTAATACAAAGGTTTGAGGAGGGTTTTAAGACATCTATCTTCTTAATAATGATTCATAAAATCTTGACACTTAACCTTCAAAAAAATTCCACTAAGATCAAGTTTAGTACCCATTTAAATTACTAATATATTATTTATACACAAGTAAACTCATCTATATAGATATGAGCAAATGAAATTGGATCTCGAGCTCTTTCTAGGCATTTTAGGTAGGTCTGAGAGGAAAACAAGCCAAAATTACCACTCCTAAATTATCTTATGAAAATCAATGGGTGTGATATAATATTTACTCTCCCCTAAATATTATCAAATTTTTTTTAAATATCATATGGTCACGTGAATAAAATTAGGCACCTTGAGGGTTTAGGTAATGTTACAGGCCTAATAGGCTTAAACTATGTATGACAATATATGACCAATTATGAAAATTCATGTTGACTATAATGACTCATTTATACTTTTTCATATTAATTCCAACCTTATACATCATTTCATAATACATTCAACGCAATCCCATTCATTCATCCAACATTCATGTACCCTGCCTGTAGTTTGGCCTTGATTGTCAAGTGACCTCTATCTAAGACACAATATATGGAATTTCCCCTATTTTCCTAGCCAAAATAGAACCATGGGAACATAATTTATGTCATGATTATATTATGTACCTATTTTCAAGGTTTTATCATGTTCCAATATCCATATACAAATCCAACTCTCAAGACTAGATTCTAGGTCTGATGACTATGTTAAATCATAGATGATTGAGTGTGAGGTTTAAAGACATAGTTTTCTCAACCTTTATTCTATTTCCTCTACCCCTAAAATTTAAGTGGAGGTGATATCATAAATATTTTTATGTATTCAACATGGATATCCTCCTTAGACCTCTACCCACCTTCCAAAATTTATCTTTCTATAGCCCAGACTAGTCTCAAGACTCAGTCAGATTGTAGGTGGCAATTTAGGAGAAATAAAGGATTCATGTAGGTGATGATTTGTGTCAAATAAATAAACCTAAACTATTATGATTTATCCTAAGGTAATTATTTCATATCAAACCTAAATTAGCATATATTCCTACAAACCATGCTTCTCATCTCTTGCTATTAATGTATTATGTGCCACTATAAACTACATGTTTCTTTTAGACTAAAAGGAACTATGTTTAATAAGTGTTTCCAATCAAAACCTATCTAAGTTGATAACTAATCAACTATCATTATATCTTGATAAAACAAACACATTATTATGTAAAGACATTATCTCTAGGATTGGGATACAAATTAGAAACTATTAATCTTATCTAGACCTTAAGCAACTTCACCCTAAGATCACATTTTGTGAGCTAGAATCCAATTTGGGAGAGTTTAAGGTAAAACTCAAATTAAACAAATTTTCCATCTTTGTCTAACTATAGGATATATGATGCATCTAAGATAAATAATATGAATCCTAAATGACTTTATAACTCCATTTAAGTAATGAAATTGAATACAACTTATGTCTTAGGTTTTGGATGGTCTTATCATTTTCTATGCACTACTTCAGGTGACTATAGGTAATTTTTTACATTGATACTATGGTTAGTCTTTAATAATTATCTAGGAACCCTATCTCAACAAAAATTTAGGTCCTTAAATGCACATATTCCATGGATAAACTAAATTACATGTTTTTAGGGGAGAAATATATGCGTGTTATCTTTGTCTTGAATCCACTGATATAAGATGAAACTCTATAATTCTTAGACAATGTCTTTGAAAACTATCAATGGTGTTATTTATAAAATAAGGAGGATGATCTTGCCTATACATTCATATCCACACATGCCAAATGAATTGAAACTAGCATGGAAATTAATAACATGCTCTTTCAACTTACATACATCACTCAATTCACATATATTAATATAAATAGATGAGTAATCTAAAGACATTAAAGTTATGTAGGTAGTTTTGAAATGATAAGATACTTATTTACTGTTTATAAATCATATTAAACCAATTTTAAAACCATGAACATGAAATGGGAGGTCATAAGTAGTATTTTCATCCACCAAGTGTACTCACATTAACTCTTCTTCTCCTATCTATACCAACTACAAACCATTTCACCTCTTTGACCTACCCAAAAGAGCAATGAGAGAGAGAGAGAGAGATCATTTTTTTCCACATTTTAACCTATCAAAGATTCCTGATATTGGAGATGAGCTATGAGGATATCAAGAGACTTCCTTGAAGTATTCACATGTGCCAAAACTATTATACAATCTGTACAACAACTAAAACTCCGCATATTTAAGTGATATTCTTCATTCAAATGTTT
Organism: Torreya grandis; assembly: GCA_037957365.1. NCBI lineage: Eukaryota > Viridiplantae > Streptophyta > Pinopsida > Cupressales > Taxaceae > Torreya > Torreya grandis. Next base: position 121,490 of record JARHVA010005106.1, on the reverse strand, counting down.
AAAATGAATCATATGAGTTTCAAAATAGTTCCTTTGAAATTTTTTTATATATGGGACATTATTTATCCTATTGATACACTTTTAATTTTTTTAAAACCATACAATTCAATAAAATGGCCAATAGGTGGCATAATATGACATAAGATAAACATAGACAAATGTGACCAAGGTTGAGACATATTTTATGACCCTCAAAGGTGACTTAGGACCATGGTGAACATTTTATGACTTAGAAGATATTATGAAACCTTTGCACATGTAGGAGGGTTGACTTATTTTTACCATGGGGTAAAATTAGTCAACATTTTGCTAATTTACTAGGAGTAGCAAGCCTTCTATGCTAAGGACCAGTTTCCTTCTCCTATTATTGGGAATTGGAATCACCAATACACTATACTTGACTTGTACTTATCTTCACCAAAAGGAATCCCTATAGTGAGTTCTTCATCATAGATGGTTAAGTAATCTTATTAATCAGCTACAACATAAGCTTTATCTTCCTTAATAATATCCCATAATATAGGTTATCTTTCAAGGAGGGATGAGGTGGGAGTGTGGTGAACAAGTTCATGGGCTGGAGAGGAAATAAGAGGTGAGGTAGATAGCCCATAGATGGGCATGGGGATGGAATGAGTACACTTGCACTTTGGGGATTTGGAAATGAGATATTATTGATGGAATTATTAAAGAGATATAAGGTTAATATCTATTATAAATGTTATATATTCCTCAACAAACACTTCACATTTCTCATAGCCCTCTTAATGTTCTTCAACAACTAGAACTTCAACTCCCTATTTCTGAACTAAGTCCTCTTTTTCACATTGAATTTATTATTGGATAAAATCACATGAGAGATAAACTATAGGTTATTGAGGATAGGTAAATTAATATTGATGAAACACAAGGTCTTATTCATTGACATACACTTCTTGGTTTTGACTCTCTTCACCTTTGTTTCCCCAATACTTCACTACTTGGTTTCAAGTTGGAATTTGGAAGCTATTGGGCTCATGTAATGATTGTATTGTATATTATTGAGGATAGTGAGTGATTTCATGAGGATAATAAACATGAGTTATAAAATTTATATGGAACATAAAAAGACTCTTGACGAGGGATAGGTATAGTTTGAGGAAGACTGCCTCTAAGAATCTACCTCTTAAGAGCTTGTATTTTTGTTTCAAGGTTCTTAATCACATATTATTGATATCCTTACTCATATGGTTATTAATAATATTATTAATAATATTAATCAATGAAATAATTTTCATATTTACAAGGTAAATAATAATCATAGGGTTACCATGGCTCATAACATTGATAACAACCTTGATAGGGTTGGTGAGGGACATAGTATGAGTCATGATAAGGTTGTAGGGAGTAAAATAGTAAGAGTTTTATTAGAGATAAAAATAAATACTTAAATTATAAAATATTTTTCTTACCTTAGGAATGAAATAGCGCACGAGTATGTAACCAAGGTTTAAATGTTGGAGTTGCCAAATACTGCATGAATTAGACCATTACAGCCTCTTGTTATCAAAGCCAACATCTACCTTGAACAACCTTCTTGAAATTTAAGTCCCATTAGGCATGATATATATGTTATATAATAAATATTTAACCTAGATAAGTTAAGTATACCTTATAAAATTTAGGATAAAAAGGAAGTATCTCTCTTAATAGGCAAGCTACTATAATATATAAATCTCTTGATTTTAAAGGGGTTAGCTCCTTTGATTTATCTTTTAGGCTCACACACTACACTATACCAATAAATATTAGGGGTGGAAATGGAATAAGGAAAATAAAATTAAGTTATACTAATAGAGTTGATACACCCAAGATAATCCCACCAAAGTACTTGCATTTGCACTAAGAAAGAAGACTACTAAAACTAATCTCAACTTAATATTCTTCTAGCATAAGTGTTTCTTCATGGATGTAGATTGATATGAATGTTGAGAGGTAGGTGAAAATTAGGTCTAATAATAGACACTAATAATCCCTCTCACACTTCAAATACAACTTATAAAATAATACACTTCATTACCCACATAAAACATGCAAGAGTAGAATGGAAGCAAGGAGAAGATGTTCCTCACTTTCCATCCAAATACAATACTTGACATAATTAGGAAAGAGTTTTAGGGATGAAATAAAATTTATAAATTTATTCAATTGCAAAAATAGATGTCAAACTAGTAGGGTTTTTCCATACTAGGTGTGTATTAGATATAAATGCCAAAATGGCTTGCATATATAAAGCATAAGAGAAGATAAAGAAGAAGAAAAGAGGAAGGGTGACAAGGCCAAGTGTCAATAATTGTAAACCAATTAAAATTTAAGAGAATGAGTTGGAAAAGAGGATAGGAAGTTGTATTAAACATGTTTCAATGTAAAATATGACATATTCCTCAAGTTGGCATAGAGATTCTTCATGTTCTTCTTTGAAATTACCCTCATGATGATGAGTAATCCATCTATCTTGAACTTCATTATAAGGCTTTGACACATATTATATGAATTTATAAGGTGGATATATGATTATGATAGTCATCTACACCTCTGTAATTGATGAATTTCTCTTGGACACTTGGTTTTCATCATTTTAAGTCATTCATTATCCCTCTAGGCTTGAATCTTCACACTTGTTACTTAAGTGAATTATAGTTGTCTAGGAAAGGTTGTTTTATAAATATATGACATATTTTAAAAACCTCTTCGTCATATAGTCTATGAAATAGACCTCAAGAAGCCCAGTGTCACTCTTCTCACTATCACACTTAGGTAGTCACTTGTCCTTCTCACTGTCTTATTCAGACTGCCTATAATGAATATTCTATCAGAGAGGTTTCAATGCTTAAATAATTTTATATATGATTATATGGAGTTATAAAAAGTCCATACACATATTACAATTAATTTCAATCACCAATCCCATTTTGTACCTATAATTCAACTCAAATCATGCATAAAAATTAGATATTAGCCTGTTCTCTAAGTGAAGGTATAGAACAATTAGATGGCATGGAGTTTGAGAGAGTGATATATAGGTATAAAACACTTTATAGACCAATTGGCCACTTATAAATGAATATCCATTCATTTTTATCCATCGGGTTCATACAAGGATTTTAAGAGTGTTTTAAGTCATCTAGATTCTTAACAATGATTCCTAAAATCTAAATGCTTAACCTTAAAAAAATTCAATGAGATAAATTTTAGGAATCTATTTAATTATTCCTAGTCTATTGAGATACCATGTATCTTGTCTATAAATATATGATAAAATTAAGTTGGCTCTCAAGCTCCTTCTAGGCATTGTAGGTAGGCTTGAGAGGAAAATAAGATAGAATGACCACTCTTGAATTATATTATATGAACCAATGGGAGGAATCTCCACTCTCCCCTTAAGGTTTTAAAATGGTTTAAAAATATCATATGGTAATGTGAATCAAATTAGGCAACTTCAAGTTTGAGGTTTAGTTTTAGGCCTAATAGGCCTAGATTGTGTATGGCTATATATGACCACCTATCAATATTCATGTTGATTATAGGGACTCCTCTATACTTTTTAATCTTAATTATAAACTTAGACATAATCTCATAATGAATTCAAGGTTATCCCATTATGTAGTCATGTAAAATGAAATATTTGGTTACTTGAGTGTGGTTATTGACACCCAATCCATAGGTCCTCCTACTTACTTGCAAAACCCATATAGGATTTTTTTCACCAATTCTAAGTCATCCACATCCTTCCAGACTTAACCCATACAGATCAAAGAAAATATTTTAGGCCTAGATCCATCCCCCTAGATCTTATTCCCTCTAGAAAACAACACCCAACTTAGATATGAGTGCTGAAACCCAGGGTGTCTTGTTTCTGACACTATTGTCCAAGTTTAAATTTAGTCCAAATGATCATATTTTCCTAAATCCTTATATTATTTCATGTCATCCTAATGAAAATTCATTTAACCCAAAATCATTATGTTCCCTAAAAAAGGCCATTAAAATTCCATTTAGAATGGTTGGTACTCATTTACAAGAGAAAAGCAAGAATAAAAGCAAGTACACTCAAGCATTTTTCCCTATTCTCTACATACAACCTTCCAATATTATTCCAAGCTTATTCAAACACTTTCACTAGTCCCTAGCCATCTTAATTCCACCCATTTTTGCATCTAGTTACATTTTCATACATAGTTACACCAAACACTTCAATGAGATACCTACATTAGCTTGGTCCCTGCTTAGAGTATTGGTATATAGGTAGCATGCCCACACATAGGGTGTGAAGTGCATCCAGTGTATCCTTTACAAACTAACCCCTTCTCTCTCCTTCCCAAATTTCATTTCAATTCAAGAATAAAGAGTTACCAAGGATTTTGAAGATTAAAATAGATGGAAAGTGAGATTTGTAGACTTTAAAACTTTGATATTTCATTGACAGGGTAACATAGACCTATTAAATAGAACCCAAAAAACTTAGATCACCTAGAAAATAGCACCATAAATGGACTAAAATGCTAAACAATAGGGTGTCACACTTTTGGTGTTCCTATACAACTATAAAAAAAATTTAGGAACATGTTTGTGACACTGTCTCAATCATGTACTTGAATTCTTAGGCTCTGTCTGAGACTAGACAACTTAGAATAAGCTAAGTCATATTTTCTCTCATTTATTACTATTTTTAAAAGAGACAAAAATACAATCTATTTACATAAATTAGTGTCTTAATTATTAAAAATTATTTATTGATTTACTTTACTCTAGACATATTTATTAATTAGTAATAATACACCAATATTATAAAAATTAATAAAACACATTCATTCATCCAACATTAATGTACCTTGGTTGTAGTTTTGCCATGACTATGGAGTGCCATCTATTTGAGATAAAATAAAGGGCACTTCCCACATTTTCTTGGCCAAACTATAATAACGAGAGCATAATTTAGGTAATTATTATGTTTTTACCAATTTTAAAGGTTTTATCATGCTCTAGTAACCCTCTACTCCTTAAACTCTCAAGACTAGCTTCTAGGTTTTATAACTATTGTAAACCATAGAAGATTGAGTGCGAGGTTTAAAGACTCATTTTTATCAACCTTTGCTCTATTTAATCTATCCCTAAAAGTTACATGGAGGTGATATCATCACTATTTTTATGTATTCAACATGTTATCCTCTTTATACCTCTTCCCACCTTCCAAACTGTATCTTCTATAGCCTAGGCTAGTTCGCAAATTAGGTCAAACTATAGGTGGAAATTTATGAGAAACAAAGGATTACTATAGGTGATGATCTATGTCAAATAATTGTACCATAACTCCTTTTATTTATATTGATTTTATTATTTCATATCAAACTTGAATGAACATATATTCCTACAGACCATGCTTCTCATCTCTCACCATCAATGCATCATGTGCCACTATAAGTTATAGGTTTATTTTAGACTAAAAGACACTATGTTTACTGAGTGTTTCTAGTCAAAACCTTTCTAAGTTGAAAACCACTTAACTACCATTTTATCTTGATAAATAAACCACCTTCTTATGTAAATACATTATCTCTAGGCTTGGTATACAAAATATAAATTAATAATCATGTCTAGACCTCAAGACACTTTACCCTGAGATGACATTTTATGAGGTAGAATCCTCTTTCAAAAAGATTAAAGTAAAATCTCCCATTAATCAAAATTTCCAACTTTAACTAACTATAATCTATGTGATGGCTCTAAGATCAACATTATGAATCTTTAATGACTTGAGGACTCCATTCAAGTCATGAAATTTAATAAAACCTATGTCTTACGTTTTTGATGGTCTTATAATTCTCTATGTATTCTTACAAGTGACTATAGGTGACTATGTATATGGAGACTCTGGTTAGTCTTTACTCATTACTATATAAACCCATCTCAAGCAAAATTGAGGTCAGTAAATTTACATATTCCATGGATAAAATAACTTCCATGATTTTAAGGGAGAAACATAGATGATTTATCCTTGTCTTGAAGCCACTAAACAAAGATGAAACTCTACAATTATCAAACAATGTCTCTATAGACTATCAATGGTGTTGTTTCTAACAAAAGTAGAATGGTCTTGCTTATACATTCATATACACATGTGACAAAGGATTTGAAAACAACATGTAAATGAATAACATTCTCTACCAACCTACATACATCACTCTATTCACATATATCAATGCAAATAGATGAAGAAACTAAAGCCATTAGGGTTATGTAGGCAGTTCTGAGATTGTAACAATATTAGTGATTTTTAATGAAGAATGTCCGTAATATGAAAACCATGACCATGAAAATGGAGGTCATAAGCACTATTTTCATCCACCAAGTGCATTTACCTTAACTTTGATTCTCTTGTACATACCAACTGAAAATCATTTAACCTCTTTATCCTGCCCAAGAGAGTGATGAAAGAGAGAGATCATTGTTTGCCAAATTTGGAAATATCAAAGATTCTTGAGCTTGGATATGAGTTTTTATGATCTCAATATACTTTTTTAAAGTATTCACACATTCTAGAACTATTACGTAGTCCTTCAATAAATGAAACTCCTCTTCTTCAAGTGATCTTAATAATTTTAACATTGAATGTACATCATGTTAGTTTAAAAATAGTTGTTATAAAATTTCATGATATATGGGACATTATTTATCCTCTTTATACACTTTTCCATAGTTTAAAACTATATAATTAATTCAAATGGCCAAAAGGTGGCATAATATGATATAAGATAAACTTAGACAAATGTGACCAAGGTTGAGACATATTTTATGACCCTAAAAGCTGAATTTGGACTATGGTGAACATTTTATGACTTAGATGATCTTATGAAACCCTTGCACATTCAATAGGGTTGACTTATTTTTACCATGGGGTAAAATTAGTCAATTTTTTTAATTTTCATAGGGGTAGCAACCCATTTATGATAAGGACCAGTTGCCTTCTCCTATCCTTGGGTAATGGAGTCACCAATACACTATACTTGCCTCTTAACAAATTATAAACCCACACCAAACATAGTAAACAAACACATAAGATAAGAAACTAAGAAAACACACTTGTGCTCTCATGAACAAATATGGAAAACACACAAATGACTCAAGCAAACTAACTTGAATAGAATTCTTCCTCCTAGATCAAAGGGAAAGTCTATACCATCTATTTCTCCATAAAGTGGAAAATGGCATGATGCAATATTTTCCTTATTGGGCCTATCCCTTATTGAATTCATACGTTAAAATCTTCTTGGCATGACCTATAATTTAAAAATGATATCTATAAACATGTCACCTATGAAGGTGAACTCTTCTTGCATTTTAACAGCCTTCCCATGGTACACTTTAGCTATAAATTGACCCAATGATGCCTCATCAAGGCATGTTTATTTGACCTCCATGGTACTTTGAATTAGATAAAACTTATTATCAAATTCAAGCTCATTAGCTACCACTTAAATAGTTTTAGTGCCTTGGAAGTTACCATGTTCAGCAGTATCTTTAACTTGGAAAATAAGAGGTATAGACCTTTGAAGGGTCTCCATTTCATTACATACCTTATTTAATATTTTCCACAAATCATCTTGTTTCATAGAGACATGATCAGCTCCATCTTCTATTACAATTTCAAATTCAATCTCTTTCTCATCTTCATGAATTTCAACCATCTTAATTGATGTGATGTCCCTCTTAATAACCTATTCTCTCATGTCTTGATAAAAATCTTTATGTAAAGAGAAAAAATTATCTTCAACATATTTTTCTTCATTAAATAAGGTTTAATTGTACCTATCTTCACCAAGGGGAGTCCCTATAGTGAGCTCTCCATCATAGATACTTGAATCATCTTCTTAATTAGATGTAGCTTAATCTTGCTTTTCTTTACTAATCTCCCATAGTATAGATTATATTTCAAGGAGGGATGAGGTGGGATGGTGGTGAATAATTTCATAGGTTGGAGGTAAATAGGAGGTGAGGTTCAAATCTCATGGATGAGCATGGGGATGGAAGGATTACACTTGCACTTTGGGGATTTGGAAATGAGATATTCTTGAAATAATTTTTGAAGAGGAAAAGGGTTAAAATATCTATAAGTGTTCCATTTTCCTCAATATACACCTCATATTTCTCATATCCCTTTTGAGGCTCTTCAAATTCTTCAAATTCATCTCCCCCTTTCTCAAATAAGGCCCCATTTTCACATTTAAATTCTTATTAGATAGAATTCCATGAGGGAAAAGTAGGTCCTTGAGGAAAGGGAAATGAGGATTGATGAAACATAAGTTTTTATTCATGGCCATCAACTTATTGGTTTTCACTCTCTTCATCTTTGTTTCCCCAAGACTTCACTACTTGGTTCCAAGTTGGATTTTAGAAGCTATTGGGATCATTTTAGGATTGTATTAGATCTTTTTGGGGATAATGAGTGATTTAATGAGGATAATAAAAATGAGCAAAATGATATATAATATAAGTATACTCTTTAGGATGAATATTTATAGTTTGAGGAAGACTTCCTCCAAGAATCTTCCTCTTAAGAGATTGGATTTCTATTTTAAGGTTCTTAATCACATCTTCTTGAAAGAATTATTCACAGGCTTCTTCATAAGCTTATCCAAAAACATCATGTTCATATGGATAAAGATAATACTAATCATAGGTATGTAATTTATCATAGGACTGATAACAACCTTGATAGGGTTGTTCAGGGACATAGTATGAGTCATGACAAGGGTGGTAGGGACTAGTATAATAGGAGTTTTATTTGAGATGAAAATAAATGTTTGAAGCATAAGATATTATGATTACCTTAGGCATGAAAGAGTGAAATATTATGCAACTAAGATTAAATTTTTTGATTTTCTAGATACTACAAGAAGTAGACCATTATAGCCTCTTATTATCAAATCCAAAATCCATCTTGAACAACCTTCTTAGAGTTCAAGTACCATCAGGCATACCATAAATGTTTAGCCTAAAATTTCACCCTAGAGAATTTAATTAAACCTTATAAAATTTATGATAACAAAAACAATCTCTCCTAATAGGAAATCTACTAAAATAGATAGATATCCAAATTTTAAAAGGGCTATCTTCCTTCATTTGTCTTTTAGGCTCGTGAGCTACACTAGACTAAACACTATTAGGGGTGAAACAAAAATAAGTAAAATGAAATTATCCTATAATAATTGATGTGTTACACAAAATATAAGTCCACATACATACTTACATTTTCACTAAGAAAGAAGACTGCTAAAACTAACCTTAACTTAATGTTCTTCTAGTATAAGTATTTCTTCATTGAGGTAGATTGTTATGCATATTCATACGTGGGTGAAAAGGAGCTATGATCATTGACACTAGTAATAAATTTCACACTTGAAATACACCTTAAAAAATAATAAACTTCATGATATATGTTATAATAGATCATTACTCACACAAAACATGCAAGAGCAGAATGGAAGCAAGCAAAAGACATCTGTCACATGCCATAAAAGTACACTAATTGACATACTTAGGCGATATTGTAGAGATAAAATCAACTTTAGAACTTTTTAAAATTCAAAAAGAGATGTTAAACTAGCAGGGCTATACCATACTTGGTGTGTACTAGATACAAATGCCAAAATGGCTTGCATATATAGATCATATGAGAGGAGAGAGAATAAGATATGTGGAAGGGTCACAAGTCCAAGCATCAAGACCTAGAAACTAGTTACAATTCAAGGGAATAAGTTGGAAAAGAGGTTAATAAGTTATATTGAAAATTTTTCAATCTCAAATATGACATATTCCTCAAATTGGTAGACTCTTCATGTTCTTTAAAACTTCCCTCATGATGATGAGTAGTCCATCTGTATTAAACTACCTTTGAAGGGCTTTAGACATAGGATATTAATTAAGGACATGGATATATGATTATGGAAATCATGATCTAAATTTAGGACATGGATATATGATTGTGACAATCATCTAACCCTTTGTAATTTATGAATTTATCTTTGGCATTTGTTGATTATTTGTAGTCACTCATTAGCCTTTTAGGCTTGAATCTTCACACTTGTAACTTAAGTGAATTAAATTTTTCCAATAAATATTATTATAGGAATTTATGACATATATTGAAAACATATTTATCATTTGTTCTATCAAATATACCTTAAGAAACTAAATGTCACTCTTCTCACTATCACACTTAGTCACTTTGTCTTCTCACTATCTTATTCAGACTGCCTTTAATGAATAGTATAGTAGAGAGATTCCAATGATTAAATTATGTGAGTGATTAATATGGGTAGTTATAATAAGTACCTACACACCTCTTACAATGACTTTCATTCACCAACCCCCTTTTGCACCTAAAATTCAACTCAGATCCTATAAAAAAACCAAATTTTAGCATGTCTGTACAAGTAATGGTATGGAACAACTTGATGGTGAAGATCCTAGGAGAGTTTTTTTATATCTCAAAAAATATTTTAATTCAAATTAGTCATTTATAGATGCATATCCATTCATGTTTTATCCATTGGGTTCATATAAGGGTTTTACAATAGTTTTAAGTCATATAACTTCTTACCAATGATTCAAAAAATATAGATGCTTAAATTTTAAAAAAATTCCACTAAGATAAAGTGTAGGACACCCTTAAATTAATACTATCTCCTTGAGACACCATTCATCTCATCCATATAGATATGAACAAATGAAGTTGGCTCTCGAGCTCCTTCTAGGCATTCTAGGTAGGCTTGAGAGGAAAATAAGCCAAAATGACCACTCCTACATTATCTTCTATAAACCAATGGGTTTTATTGACTCCCCACTCTCCCCTTAAGGTTATAAAATGGTTTTTAAATATCATATGATCATTTGAATCAAACTATGCACCTTGAGGGTTTATGTTTAGTTATAGGCCTATAGGCCTAGATTGTGTATGAATGTATATGACCACTTATGAATATTAATACTGAATGTAGGGCCTCATCTATATTTTTACATATTCATTAAAACCTTAGACATCAAATCATAATTCATTTGAGGATATCATGTTCATTCATCCAACATTCATGTATTCTTCCCATAGTTTTCCCTTGACTGTGGAGTGTCCTTTGTCTAGAAAAAATAAAGGGAAATTACCCTATTTTCACAGCTAAAATGGAACCATGGAAGCATAATTTAGGTTATGATGATGTTATATAGCATTTTTTAAGGATTTATCATGCTCTAGTATCCATTTACACCTCAAAATCTTAAGACTAACTTCTAGGTCTAATGACTATGGTAAACCATAAATGATTGAGTGTGAGGTGCAAATACTTAGTTTTCTCAACCTTTGCTCTATTTCCTCTACCCCTAAAAGTTACATGGAGGTGATATAATAACTATATGGATTTTTTTAACATGTTTATCCTACATATACCTCTACCCACCTTCAAAAATTTATATTTATATAGCCTAAACTCATCTATAGATTGGGCCAAACTGTAGGTGGAAATCTAGGAAAAATAAAGGATTCATGTAGGTGATGATCTATGTAAAATCACTATTTATAAAATAATTTTATTGATACTAAGGACATTAGGTCATATCAAACCTAAATGAGGATATATTCCTATAGACCATGCTTCTCATCTTTCCCCATCAATGCATTATGTGCCATTATAAGCAACAGGTTTGTTTTAGACTGAAAGGCACTATGTTTATTGAGTATTTATAGTCAAAACCTATTTTAGTTGAAAAACACTCAACTATCATTCTCTCTTGATCAAAAAACCACCTCATTATATTAAGACATTATCTCTAGGCTTTGTCTACAAAATAGAAACTATTCATCCTATCTATACCTCAAGACACTTCACCCTAAGATGACATTTTGTGAGGAAGAATCCTCTTTTAGAGAGATTAAGGTAAACTCTCCTATTAAACAAATTTTCCAACATTGAGTGAATGAAGGCTATGTGACGGCTCTAAGATAAACACTATCAATCCTAAATGACTTGAAGACTCCATTAAAGTCATGAAATTGAATACAACCTATATCTTAGGTTTTGGATGGTCTTATCATTCTCTATGCATTCCTGTAAGTGACTATAGGTGACTGTGTACATTGAGACTCTACTTAGTCTTTAATCATTATCTTAGAAAACTATGTCAACCAACCTTGATATCCTTACATGTACATCTTCCATTTAAAAAATAACTTCCATGATTTTATGGGAAATACATATGCATTTTATCTTTTTTTTTAATCCATTGACATAAGATGAAACTCTAAAACTCTCAAACAATGTCTCTAAAAACTATTAATGTTGTGATTTATAGCATAAAGAGAATGGTATTGAATATCAATTCATATCCACACATGAAAAATTATTTTAAACCAACATGGAAATGAGGAGCATGCTCTTTCAACCTGCATACATCACTCAATTCACATAGATCAATATAAAAATATGAGGAAACCTAAGCCATTGGGGTTATATAGGCAATTTTGAGATGCTAAAAATCTTAGTGATTGTTCATAAATCATAGTCCACCAATATGATAACCATGACCATGAAATGAGAGGTCATAATGACTACTTTTATCCACCAATTGTATTCACTTTAAATCTAATTCTCTTATCCATACCAACTATAAAGTGTTTGACCTCTTTGACCTACCCAAGATAGTGATGAGAGAGAGAGAGAGATTAGTTTTTTACCACATTTGAACATGTCAAATATTCATGAGCTTGGATATTATCTATGAGGATCTTAAGAGACTTATTTGAATTATTCATATGTGCCATAATTGTCATATAATTTGTAAAATAATTGAAAATCCCCTTATTCAAGTGATCTTCTTGCTTTTAACACTAAACCTGCATCATGTCAATTTAAAAATAATTACTCTAACATTTTATAACATATGGGACATTTTTTAGCCTCTTGATACACTTGTCCTTAGTGTAAAACTATACAATTCATTCAAATTCCCAAAAGGTGGCATAATATGACATAAGATAAACTTAGAAAAATGTGACCAAGGTTGAGACATATTTTATGGCCATCAAATGTGACTTAGAGCCATGTTGAACATTTTATGACCTATAGGATCTTATTAACATCTTGCATATGTATGAGGGTTGACTTATTTTGACCATGGTGTAAAATTAGTCAACATTTTAGTGATTTCTTAGGGGTAACAAGCCTGATATGCTAAGGAATAATTACCTTCTCCTATCATTATGCCATGAAGCCAACCATACACTATAATTGACATTAAAATTACTCTATAAAAACCACAAAACCACACCAAACAATATTAAATTAAAACACAATATAATAATCTAAGAAAACACACTTATGCTCTCATAAATACTTAAGGATAACACAGTAATAACCCAAGCAAACTAACCTAAATAGAACTATTCCTCTTGGATGAAATGGAAATATTATGCCATCTCTTGCTCCATGAAGTGTAAAATGGCATGAATCAACTTTCTTATTGTTGTGCCTATCCCTTGTTTCCTTCATACTTACCAATATTCTCAGCATGACCTCTAATCCAAGAATGATAGCTACAAACATGTCACCTATAAAGTTGAGCTCTTCTTAAATTTCAATAGCCTTCCCATGGTAATCTTTATCTAAAAATTTACCCAATTATGCCTCATCAAGGCATGTTTCTTTGACCTCCAAGGTAATTTGAATGATATTAAAATTATTATCAGTTGCAAGTATATTAACTTTAAATTTAACAAGTTTGGTGCCTTGGATGTTACCATGTTCTACATCAAAGGGGAAAACATGTTCAATAATATCTTTAACTTGGATATCAAGAGGTATAGACCTTTTAAGGGACTCAAATTCACTACATATCTCATTTAATCTTTTCCATAAATCATATTGTTCTATGGAGTCATCTATAACTCCATCTACTATTACATTTTTAGATTTAAGTTCTTGTTCATCTTCATGAATGTCAACCAACTCAATTGATGTAATGTCCCTCTCAAGCACCTCTTCTCTCATGTCTTGATCAAACTCTTCATAGACAACTACAAGATGATCTTCAACATCTTTTTCTTCACTCAAGAAGGTTAAATTATAATCATATTTACCAAGGGGAGTCTCTATAGTGATCTCTTCATAATAGATGCTTGAATCATCTTCTTGATCAAATGAAACTTGATCTTGATCTTATCTTCTAATGTCCCATATTATAGGTTATCTTTAAAATGGGGATGAGATAGGAGGGTGGTGAACAAGTTCATGGGTTAGAGGGGAAATAAGAGATGAGGTGCAGAGTTCATGGATGGGTATGGGGATGGAAGGAATACACTTGTAATTTAGGGATTTGGAAATGAGATATTATTGAATTAATTATTTAAGATAAATAAGGTTCAGATCTGGTATAAGTGTTCCATTTTCTTCAAAAAACACCTCACCTTTCTCATATCCATCTTGATGTTCTTCAACAATTACAACTTCATCTCCCCCTTTTTGAACCAATGACTCTTTTTCAAATTGAAATTATTTTTTGATAGACTTACATGAGTGAAAAACTATAGGTTCTTGAGGACATGGAAATGAGGCTTAATTAAATACAATTTTCTTTCATGGACATCCACTTCTTGGTTTTCACTCTCTTTACCTTTGTTTCCCCAAGGCTTCACTACTTGGTTCCAAGTTAGGTTTTTGAAGTTATTAGGCTCATTTAAGTATTGAATTAGATATTAATAAGGATATTTATTGATTTATTTATGAAAATAAACATGATAAAAAAATATATTGAACATAAGGAGACTCTTGAGGAGGGATAAGTATAGTTTGAGGAAGACTACCTCCAATAATCAACCTCTTAAGAACTTGGAGTTTTGTTTCAAGGTTCTTAATCACATCTTATTAATATCCTTATTAATAGGATTCTTCATAAGCCTCTTCATAATATTATTCAAAAAAATAATGATCATGTATAGAAGTAAAACATTTATCATAGGGTTCTCATGGCTCATAGGTTTGATAACAACCTTTATAGGGTTGTTGAGGGACATAGTATGAATCATGACAAAGATGGTAAGGAGTAGTATAGTAGGATTTTTATTGGAGATCAAAAGAAATGAATTTTTTAAAATATATTATACTTAAATTAGGAATGAAATAGTTCACTATTATGCAACCAATATTCAAGTGTTGGAGTCACCAGATACTTCAGTAAGTAGAACATTACAACCTCTTATTATTAAAGACAACATACATCTGAAAAAACCTTATTGAAATTCAAGTCCCATGGGGTGTGTTATAACTTATATATCCTAAATTTTCACCCTATAGAAGTTAATTATACATTAAAAATTCAGGATAAAATGGAACTATCTCTCTTAATAGGCAATCTACTACAACAAATAGATATCTAGATTTTAAAAGGGCTAGCTCCCTTTATTTATATTTTAGGATCAAAAACTATAATAGATGAATCAATATTTAGGAATAAATGGGAATAATTAAATTTAAATTAACATAAACTAATGGAGGTAATACACCAATGATAATTTCACCAACATACATGCATTTACACTAAGAAAGAAGACTACATAAAGCTGACCTTAACTCAATGTTCTTCTAACATAAATATTCCTTCATGAAGGTAGATTGATATGCATATTAAAATGTGGGTGAAAATTATGTCTTATCATATAAACTATAAATACATCTCATAATCTAAATACACCTTAATAAATAATACACTTCATGATACCTATTAGAGGAGAGCATTACACACACAAAACATGCAAGACTAGAATAGAAGCAAGGAGAAGACATTCCTCACCTATAATCAAAGTACACTACTTTACATGCTTAAGAAAGATATAAACAGATAAAATTAACTTAAAAACTTTATTTAAAGGTACAATAATAATTTAAACTAGTAGGGCTTCACTATACTAGGTGTGTGTTACATATAAATGCCAAAATGGCCTGCATATATAGAGCATATAAGAGGAGAGAGAAGAAGAGGTGTAAGGGTAACAAATCCAAGTGTAAATAATTGAAAAAAAATTATAATTAAAGATAATGAATTGTAAAATTGGTTATGAAATTATTTTGAACATGTGTCAATCTAAAATATGACATTTTTTTCAATTTGGCATAGAGACTTTTCATGTTCTTTGAAACTGCCCTCATGATGATGAGTAGTCCATCTATCTTGAAATACCTTAGAATTATTGAAAAATATGATATAAATTAATGATGTATATATATTATTATGATATTAATACACACCTTTCAAATTTATTAATTTCACTTAGACACTTATTGATCACTGTTTTCAATCACTCATTGCCCTCTAGGCTTGAATCTTCACACTTGTCAATTAAGTGACTTACATTTGTCCAAGAAAAATAATTTAAAAAATGTAGGACATATTTTAAACAAAATATTTGTCCTATATTATATAAAATATACCAAAATATACTCTATATCACTCTTCTCACTATCACACTTAGGCATTCACTTTGCCTTCTCACTATCTTATTTAGACTGCCTGCAATGAATAGTCTAGTAGAGAGATTTCCATGCTTAAATAAGGTGAGAGATTAGTATTGGGAGTTATAAAAAGTCCCTAAACACATATTAAAATTAATTTCATTCATAAATCCATTTATGTACCTAAAATTTAACTCAAATCTTATAGAAAACTAGATTTTAGCCAATCTGTAAAAGTGATGGTAAAAAACAACTAGATGGTGAGGAACCTGGGAGAGTGATAGATAGGTTCAAAACACTTTCAAGGAAAATTATCTACTTATAGATGAATATTAATTAATGTTTTTTACATTAAGTTCATACAAGTGTTTTACGAGGGTCTTAAGTCATCTAGCTTCTTAACAATGATTCATAAAATCAAAACACTTAACCTTAAAATAAATTCCACTGAGATCAAGTGTAGGACCCACTTCAATTATTCATAGCTTATTGAGACACCTTGAATCTTATCTATATTGATATGAGAAAATGAATTTGGATCTAAATATCTTAAATTATCTTATACAAACCAATGGGTGTTATAGAATTTAAACTATCCTATGAAGGTTATAAAATTGTTTGGAAAGATCAAATGGTCATGTGAATAAAATTAGACACCTTGAGGGTTTAGGTTTAGTTCTAGGCCTAATAGGCCTAAACTATGTATGACTGTATATGACCACTTGAGAATATTCATCTTGAATATAAGGCCTACTATATACTTGGTAATATTAATTCCAACCTTAGACATCATATAATAATGAATTAAATCTATCTAATTATTTCATCCAACATTCATGTACCCTACTTACAATTTTTCCTTGATTGTAAAGTATGATATGTTTGAGATAAAATAGAGGGCACTTACCCTATTTTATTGGATAAACTAGAACTATGAAAGCCTAATTTATTTTATGATGATTTTATATATTGATTTTAAATTTCTTATCATGGTCCCATATCCCTTTACACCTCAAACTCTTAAGACTAACTTCTATGTCTGATGACTATGGTAAACTATAGATAATTGAGTATGAGGTTTAAGTACCCAGTTTACTCAACCTCTGATCTATTTCCTCTACCCTTAAATTATACATGTAGGTTATATCATCAATTTATGTATTTATTCAAAAATTTTATCCTTTTTATACCTCTTCCCACCTTCCAAATTATATCTTTCTATATCTTAGACTAGTCTATAGACTGGATCCAACCATAGGTAGAAATTTAGGAAAAATTATATTTCAACTAATTTGATTGTTATTGAGGTAATGAGTTCATCTCAAAACTAAATTAGTATCTATGCATATAGACCATGCTTTTCATATCTCTCCATCAATGTATTATGTGCCATTATAATCTACAATTTTATTTTAGACTAAAAGGCATTGTGTTTACTAAGTGTTTCTAGTCATAACCTATTTGAGTTAAAAACCACTCAACTATCATTCTCTCTTGATAAATAAAACAAATTATTATGCTAATATATTATCTCTATGATTTTAATATGAAACAATAACTATTAATCATGTTGATATCTCAAGACACTTCACCTAGAGATGACATTTTGTGAGTAGAATCCTCTTTTAGAGAGATTGAGGTAAACTCTCCCATTAAGCAATAGTTTTAACTCTGACTAATTGTAGGCTATGTGATGGCTCTAGGATAAAAAAATATGAATATTTAATGACTTTATAACTCCACTCAAGTCATGAAATTTAATACAACTTGATTCTTAGGTTTTTGATGGTCTTATCATTCTTTGTGCATTCCTACAGGTGACTATAGGTGACTATGTACATTGAGACTCTAGTTAGTGTTTACTCATTGTCATAAAACCCTATCTCATTAAAATTTTAGGTCCTTAAATGCACATATTACATGTATAAAATAACTTCCATGATTTTATGGGAGAAACACAAGTGTGTTACCATTGTCTTAAAACCACTGATAGAAGATGAAACTCTATAATTCTAAATTAATGTCTTTATAGGCTATAAATGGTATGATTTATAGCATAAAAATGATTATATTACCTATACATTCATATACACATGTTCCAAATGACTTTAAAACAACATGTAAATGAAGAACATGCTCTACCAACTTGCGTACATCACTTAATTCACACATATCAATGCAAATAGATGAGTAAGCCAAGGTCATTACAGTTATGTAAGCAATTTTGAGATGATAAAAATATTAGTGATTTTTCATGATTCATATTCCACAAATATAAAACATAGGACCATAAAATGAGATTTCATAAGTACTATTTTCATGAACCAAGTGCATTCACCTTAACTCTTCTTCTCCTATCCATACCAATTGTAAATTGGTTAACCCCTTTGACCTACACAAGAGAGAGATTAGAGAGAGATTATTTTTTGAAAAAATTTAACCCATAAAATATTTTTGAGATTGGTGATGAGATGTGAGGATATCATGAGACTTCCTTGAATTATTCACATGTGATAGAACTATTATATAGTTTGTATAATAAGTGAAAGTTTCCTTCTTCAAGTGATCTTCTTTATTTTAAAGTTGAACATGCATCATGTTAGTTTTAAAATAGTAACTATAACATTTTTTTACATATGGGATGTTATTTATCCTTTTGATAGACTTGTCCTTAGTGTAAAATTTTACAATTCATTTGAATGGCCAAAAGGTGGCATAATATAACATAAGATAAACTTAGAGAAATGTGACCAAGGTTGAGACATATTTTATGACCCTAAAAGGTGACTTAGGACCATGGTGAAAATTTAATGTCTTAGAGTATCTTATGAAACCATTGAACATGTAGGAGGGTTCACTTATTTTGACCATGGGGTAAAATTAGTCAACATTTTGGATATTTCCTAGGGGTAGCAAGCCTACTATGCTAAGGACAAACTGCCTTCTCCTATCCTTTGGAAATGGATTCACCCATAAAATTTACTTTACATTTAAATTCCTATGAAAAAACCACAAACCTACACCAAAAAATAGGAAACAAACATACAAGAAAATAAACTAATCAAACACACTTGGGCCCTCATGAACACATAGGGAAAACACACAAACAACTCAAGCAAACTAACTTGAACAAAAATCTTCATCCTTTATGAAAGGGAAATATTATACCATATGTTACTCCATGAATCATAAAATTTCATGAATAAATCTTATTCATGTTGGGCCTATCAATTTTTTCCTTCATAATTTCAAATATTCTTCACATGTCATCTAATACAATAATGATAGCTAAAAACATGTCACCTATAAAGGTAAAATCTTCTTAGATTTCAAAAACCTTACCATGGTAATATTTAGCTTCAAATTGACCCAATGATGCCTCATCAAGGCATGTTTATTTGACCTTCATGGTGCTTTAAATGAGATTAAACTTATTATCAGCTGGAAGCTCATTAGTTACCACTTCAAAAAAATTTGGTGCCTTAAAAATTTCCATGTTATACTTCAAAGGGAAACTAATGTTCATTAATATCTTTAACTTGGATATTAATATGTATATACATTTTAAGGTCCTCAAATTCACTACATACCTCATTGAATATTTGATACAAATCATCTTTCTCCATGGAGTCATCATTAGCTCGATCTTTTATTACATTTTCATCTTCAAGATCTTGTTCATCCTCATGAATACCAACCAAATCAATTAATGTGATGTCCCTCTCAAGAAATTATTCTCTCAAGTCTTGATAAAATTATTTATGGGAAGCTACAACATGATATTCAACATCTTTTTATTAACTCAAAAGGTTAACTTGTACCTGTGTTCACTAAGGGGATTCCTTATAGTAAAATATCCATCATAGATGCTTAAATCATATTATTGATTATCTAAAACTTGATCTTGATATTATTTAATAATATCCCATAGGATATGTTCTCTTTCAAGGAGGGATGAGGTGGGAGGGTAGTGAACAAGTTCATGGGTTGGAGGGGAAATAGGAGGTGAGGTGGAAAGCTCATAGATGGGAATGTGTATGGAAGGAGTGAACTTGCACTTTGGGGGTTTGAAAATGAGTAATTATTGAAGGAATTATTTAAGAGAGATAAGGTTCATATTTTATATAAGTGTTCTATTTTCCTCAACAAATGCCTCACCTTTCTCATAACCCTCTTGAGGCTCTTCAACAACTGTAACTTCATCTCCCCCTTTCTCAACTAAGGCCTCTTTTTCATATTGAAATTATTATTGGATAGATTTTCATGAAGAAAAAATTATAGGTTTTTGATGATATGGAAATGAGGATTGAATAAACACAAGGTTTTATTCATGGACATCCACTTCTTAGGTTTCACTCTATTCACCTTTAATTCCACAAGACTTCACTACTTGGTTTGAAGTTAGAGTTTGGAAACTATTGGGATGATTTGAGTGTTATATTCACTATTATTAAGGATAGTGAGTTATTTAATAAGGATAAGAAACATGAGAAATTGATATGTAACATAAGGAGACTCTTGAGGAAGGATTTTTATAGTTTGAGGAAAACTACCTCAAAGAATCTCTGTTAAGATCTTGGATTTATATTTTAAGGTTCTTAATCACATATTATTGATAGCTTTATTCATTTGATTATTCATAATCATCTTCATTATATTATTAAACAACATAATGTTCATATGGAGAAGGAAAATATTTATCATAGGGATTCCATGTCTCATAGGACCAATAATAACCTTTATAGGGTTGTTGAGGGACATAATATGAGTCAAGACAAGGAGGGTAGGGAGTAGTATAGTAGAATTTTTCTTGGAGATAAAAATAAATACATGAAGTATAATATAGTGTTCTTACATTAGGAATGAAAGAGTGAAATATTATTCAACTAAGATTCAAAAGTTGGAATTTATAGATACTATATGAAGTAAACCATTACATCCTCTTATTATCAAAGCCAACATCCACCTTAAATAACCTTGTTGGACTTTGAGTAAAATTAAGCATGCCAAAATTATTATAGCCTAAATTTTCACTCTATATAAGTTAAATAGACCTTATAAA
Source organism: Torreya grandis (assembly GCA_037957365.1). NCBI lineage: Eukaryota > Viridiplantae > Streptophyta > Pinopsida > Cupressales > Taxaceae > Torreya > Torreya grandis. Next base: position 99,899 of record JARHVA010005106.1, on the reverse strand, counting down.
ATTTAGGATAACATGGAATTATCTCTCCTAATAGGCAAGCTACTATAATAAATAGATCTCTAGATTCTAAAAGGGATAGCTCCCTTAATTTATCTTTTAGGATCATGCATTACACTAGACCAATCATGATTGGGGGTGAAAAGGGAATAAATAAACTTAAATTAACCTATAATAATGAAGGTGATACATCAAATATAAGTCAACCAATAGACATGCATTTGCACTAAGAAAGAAGAATGCTAAAACTGACCTCAACTCAGTGTTTTACTAGTATAAGTGTTTCTTAATGGGGGTATATTGATATGCATATTTATAGGTAGTTAAAAATAATGTTTTATCCTAGACACTACTAATTCCTCTCAAACTTAAAATACACCTTAAAAAATAATACACTTCACGATACCTATTAGAATAGAGAATTACTCACACAAAACATGCAAGAGTAGAATAGAAGCAAGGAAAAGACATTCCACACTTGTCATCCAAGTACACTAATTTATGTACTTAGTAAATATTTTAAAATAGTAAATAAAATTTTAATATTTATTAAAAGTCAAAAAAATATGTCAAACTAGTAGGGATTTACCATAGTAGGTGTATACTAGATACAAATGCAAAAAAGGCTTGCATATATAAAGCATAGGAGAGGAGAGATAAGAAAAGAAGTGGAATGGTTATAATACCAAGTGTAAAAAATTTGAAAATAGTTAAAAATAAATATAATGAGTTTTAAAAGAGGCCAAGAAGTTTTCTTGAACATGTGTCAATCTAAAATATGACATATTACTCAAGTTGGCAAAGAGACTCTTCATGTTCTTCTTTGTTACTGCCCTCATGATGATGAGTAGTACATATGTATTGAAATACCTTAGAATTAATTGAAATATATTATCTAAATTAACGAGGTGGAGATATGATTTTTATAGTCATCTATGCCTCCCTAACTGATGAATTTTTCTTGAACACTTGTTTATTATTTACAGTCACTCATTAGCCCTCTAGAGTTGAATCTTCACACTTGTCACTTAAGTGACTTGAATTTTTCAAATAAATATCATTTTAGTAATTTAGGACATATATTAAATACATATTTTTCCTATGGCCTATAAAATAGACTTAAAGAGACTCAGTGTCACTCTTCTCACTATCACACTTAGGTAGTCAATTTGCCTTCTCACTGTGTTATTCAAACTACCTATAATGAATAGTCTAGAAAAGAGGTTTCCATGATTAATTGATGTAAAAAATGAGTATTTATATTTTTTACAAGTCCATACACTCATATTACAATTAATTTCATTCACCAATCCCGTTTTATACCTTTAATTAGACTCAAATCTTGTAGCAAAACTAGATTTTGTCCTATCTATACAAGTGATGGTATGGAACAACTAGATGGTGAGGAGCTTGTGAGAGTGATAGATAAGTAAAAAAAACATTAAATTCTAATTATACACTTATGTATGCATGTCCCTTCATGTTTTCTCCATCATCTTAATACAAGGGTTTTAGGAGGGTTTTAAGTCATCTAGCTTATAACAATGATTCATAACATCTAGATGTTTAACCTTCAAAAAAAATTCACTAAAATAAAGGGTAGTATCCCCTTAAATTATTAATAACTAATTGATACACCATTCATTTCATCCATATAGATATGAGCAAATGAAATTGGCTCTCGAGCTATATCTAGGCTTTCTAGGTAGGCTTGAGAAGAAAATAATCCAAAATAACCACTCCTACATTATATTATACAAAAAAGTGGGTGTTATATAATATAAAATATCCCTTTAAGGTCCTAAATTAGTTTTTAAAGATCATATATTCATGTGAATCAAATTAGGCACTTTGAGGGTTTAGTTTCAATTCTAGGCCTAATAGGCCTAGACTATGTATGATTGTACATGATCACTTCTGAATATTCATGCTAATTTTAGGTACTCCTTTATAAATTTTAAGATTAATTAAAATATTATACATAATCTCATAATTCATTTGAGCCTATCCAATTCATTCATCTACCCTACTTGTAGTTTTTCCTTAACTATGGAGTGCCCTCTGTTTGAGATAAAATAAAGGCACTTACCCTATTTTAATAGAAAGAATGGAACCATGGGAATATAATTTATGTCATGATTATTTTATTTTACCTATTTTCAAGGTTTTATCATGATCCATTATCCCTCTACTCCTCAAACTCTCAATACTAACTTCTAGGTCTAATGATTGTGTAAAATCATAGATGATTGAATATGAGGTTCAAAGACCTAGTTTGCTTAACCTTTTCTCTATTTACTCTACCCATGAATGTTACATAGAGTTTATATCATCACTATATATATTTATTAAACATGTTTATCCTCATTATAACTCTATCTACCATCCAAACTTTATCTTTTTATAGACTAGATTAGTATGTAGACTAGGTCAAACTATAGATGGAAATTTAGGAGAAACAAAACATTCCTATAGGTGATGATATATGACAAATCACTGTACATCAACCCATTTTATTTATATTTAGGCATTTATATCATCTCAAACTTAAATGACCATCTATGCCTACAAACCATTCTTCTCATCTCTTACCATCAATGCATTATGTGCCACTATAATGTACAGGTTTATTTTAGACTAAAAGGCATTTTGTTTACTAAGTATTTCCAATAAAAACATGAATGAGTTTAAAAACACTTAACTATCATTATCTCTTAAATATATAGACACCTTATTATGTCAAGACATTATCTCTATGATTGGGTGATAAAAGATAAACTATTAAGCCTATCTATGCCTCAAGACACTTCACCTTAAGATTATATTTTGTGAGTCAAAATCCACTTTAGAAGAGATTAAGGTAAACTCTCCCATTAAGAAAATTTAACAATTTTGAATGACTGCAAGATATGTGATGGCTCTAAGATCTAAAACATAAATCATAAATGATTTGATAACTATATTTAAGTCATGAAATTAAATACAACCTATGCTTTAGGTTTTGGATGGTTTGATCATTCTTTGTGCATTCTTATAGGTGACTGTGTACATTGAGACTCTAGCTAGTATTTAATCATTATCCTATAATCTTATCTAAACCAACATTGAGGTCCTTCAATGTACATATTCCATGGAGAAACTAACTTTAATTCTTTGAGTGGAGAAACACATGTGTGTCATTTTTGTCTTGAAGACACTAACAAAAGATGAAACTCTATAATTCTTAAAAAATGACTCTATATACTATAAATTATGTGATTTATATCATAAATAATATGTTCTTGCCTATCCATTCATATAAACACATTCTAAATGACTTAAAACTAGCATAAAAATGAAGAACATGCTCTACCAACCTGCATACACCACTCAATTCACACAAATCAATGCGAATAGATGATGCAACTAAATCCATTAGGATTATGTAGGTAGTTTTGATATGATAACAATCTTATTTATTTTTCATGAATCACATTATACCAATCTAAAATCCATGACCATAAAATGGGTGATTATAAGGACTATTTTCATCCATGAAGTGTATCCACCTTAACTTTGCTTCACCTATCCATACCAACTACAAAACATTTGACCTTCCCAAGAGAGTGATTAGAGAGAGAGATAGATATTGGTTTTTTTCCAAATATAAACCTATCAAATCTTATTGATCTTCGAGATGAGATTTGAGGATCTCAATAGACTTCCATGAAGTATTCACACATGCCAAAAAGGTTATATAATCTGTAAAAAAATTAAAACTCCCCTTATTAAAATTATATTATTGATTTTAACATTGAACCTACATAATTTCAATTTTAAAATAGTTCCTTTGACATTTTTTAACAGATGGGATGTTATTTAGCCTCTTAAAACACTTTTCCTTAGTGAAAAAGTATACAATTCATTCAAATGGCCAGAAGGAGGCATAATATGACATAATATAAACTTATAAAAATGTGACCAAGGATTATACATATTTTATGACCCTAAAAGGTGATTTAGGACCATGATGAACATTTTATGACTTGGAGGTTCTTATGAAACCCTTGCACATGCAAGAGGATTGAATTATTTTCACCGTGGGGTAAAATTAGTCAACATTACCCTTGAAGGTACTATAATTCCCTTTAAGGTATATTATAGGAGATACCTTAGAGAATCTTGTTATACCTTCAAGGGTTATCATAGAAGATAAAATTCACAAAATTTGAATTTTATTTCAAGGTATCTTCTAGGAGATACTTTTAAGGACCTTGTAGTACAATTAAGAATACCCTTATGAATATTTAAAATGTATCTAATAGGATATACCTTTAAAACATGCATAATGGTATGCTTGAATTTAATAAATGTCCCTTTAAGATATCTCATAGAATATACCTTGAAGGGTTGTTTAGTACCTTCAAAGGTTTTCCTAGTAGATGCCTTGAACATGCACACAATTAGAATTTTATTTCAAGGTATCTCCTAAGATATACCTTGAAGGGCATTTTAATACCTTCAATATTGACTAAAATGGTAATTAAAAGGGTTTTTATATAACCATGGCATGTGGGGGATAGTTTAATTATGGCTATACCAAGGGAATACTCAAAGATATTGAGAAAGAATAAATAAAAAATCTACAGTGGAGGGAAAAACTATTTGTAAGAAACATAAATTTTATTCATTAAGGGCAAATTTATTATTTTAAGACTTGTTCAAACAATTATTCTCTATTTTATTCATGATATATACTCATATCTATAAACCAGTTTCACATACTGAGTCTCATCAAATCATAAATGCATAATTTAGTGACATTTATCACATAAACATCTCATTGTGTCCCAAATTTGATGTGTACCAAGTCATGGTTCTTGTGACATTTAAATGCATGTAAAATTTGAGCCCTTATACAAAGAAAACACATGGAGCACTACCTTTTTTCGATTGTGTGCACCATGACTCAGAGTTGACAAATCCATCTATCTTTATTTTATTCCATGTCTACCCCTTTAGGTCCTTATCAACGTGCATCTTCTTGTGTCAATAAATGTGAAAGATATACTATATAGAACACTCCTATTTAATAATCACACTTATATGCCAATACTTTATCGAATGATACATTGGTCATCATTTATAATTATAAAACAACCTCAAAAAATATGGTATTGGAACTTTTCTATGAAATAGCTATACTTCAACCACAGGGACAAAAAATATACAAATAAAAACTAAGACATTTTAACTAAGGAATTTATTGAGTAGATTTGTAATATAATTTTTGTTACAAAATTACATAAATAAAAAATATTACCTATAATTTTTATTTTTTAACCATCACATTTTTAATCTATGAAATAATTATTAAAAACACAAGATAGGATCAAATTATGCTTAGTGACTAGCTCAAAATTTTAATTGGATTTTGGAGCTTGTATAAAATTAAAACATAAATTTTGAAATAAAATTTGAATATGTAGTAAGTAAATGATAAATAATTATTTTAAATCAATACAATGTGGAGCTAAGGTCACCTAATAGACTAAAGTATATTATATTCAAAAATAAGGGAGCTACATACTTCTAATATAATATTTAACTATATTACAAAACACTTCGACTCTAAAACATACACAATATCAACTTTTATGTAACATGACTTCAGACCATATCATCTTGGGCTTCAATTTCCCATGTCAGGCATCAAATCTCCCATACTGGGATTCAAAATATAGAAAATTACAATTTTTAATGACATTCAACATAAAAAAAATTAGCATCCAATTACAAAATAGTGGAATCTCTGGCTCCACCCTGATGTCATGAGGGTTATCATAATTTCCTCAAAGTTTAGACTATTTAGTATGTGAGAAAGTGGACTTTCTAAAAGAAGAATTACTTAATATATATAATCACTAAGAATAATAAACTCACCATTAAGAATGTAGTGTGGAGATTCATTTCAACCAAAAGTACCCTACTAATATGGTAGGGTTATATTGACACATAGTTTGATTTCGATCTCTAAATACATCATAGTTAACTCAAAGATGATTGTCATACTATTTTATGATTTATCCTTTATAATTTTATAATAAAACTAATGTCGAAACACCTTTTGGATAAATATAAATAGTCTGTAAACTATTTATATGTAAATAAGCATGTAGCATTATCAATCTTCATGATCACATGTCTAGTCATGACTGAACCCTTTATTAAATGTTAAAGCATACCGATTCCTAAATATATATTGACATTTACACCTTAACACAATATTATTCACTTGAATATCACCATTCTAATCTCACATTAATTTAACATGATCTAAATTAATCATTATGAATTTTGGATGCCAAAAAGAGTACTTAAACAAATATTTATTTCTTGAAATATATTATGATTTGAGTATTAGGGATTTTAGCCACCAATGATTTTAATTAAATAGGATTTTGAAATATGATCGAAACATAAATTATATTAATTATCTTATAGTATTAATTTATATGAACATGTGAATGATGTCAAGATAATCCTACCATATCCAATTCAATCTCTAACATTAAACATGTATAAATTATGAATAAACACTATAATTACTCTATTTAAATTATGGATGGACACTATTCCTTCTACTAAGTAATAAATATTTTTTTTAAATTCCAAACCATCATACATTATACATTCTAATTGTATCATCCAACCTAATACCTTTATCTATCTATCTAAGAATTACATCAGATATCGTAAAATTTTTATGTGTTTTAATACGTTATGTTAGCTATCTTGACATTTTTCTATGTGATTACATCTATATTGGATACCTTGATAAAAATATATTTGATTATTTTTGCTTAGGATTTTATCAGCCAATTTGATACCATTTTTTACTTAATTTCAACTTATCTAAAGAAAACCATACCACCTTAGCAATGGTTTTGTGATATTTTGAGTCCTTGTGAGGTTTTTAACTGGTCCTTTTGGTTGGCCTAGGTGATTATCTATAATTTTTTAGATCTGAAACTAGTAAATTAACCTCATTCCATATAAAACTCATATAATAACCTAATTTAAACCTTGTTCCATATAACATACCATACAAAAGAATCGTAGCCGGTGGTCATTCTATTTTTAGTTGAATTTGGATAGTAGTTCAAGCTGGTATAATGTTTGTGCATACACATTTTAATAGCTTGGGTAGATCATTCTAAGTAAAAAGAGTATTTAGACATCAATGGGTCCTTGTGAGGATATACGCTGGTCATTTTGATTGGTCTAAGTGATAATCTACAATTTTTCATATTTAAAACGATTAAATATATTGGTTACTAAGATTATTTGATTATAGTTATAAAAAAATGTCATTTTTACTGTAACATTCTCCATTTGGGTCGTTATTGCTTTCCCACACAAGGAAATAAATAATAATCAATACTAATTTTTATACAACCCTAATCACTACCATTTCATTATCTTAACCATTTCATAACAAAAATATAGGTATGATATTTTAATCTTGGCAATTTCATAACATAAAGCCCTAAATAATGAATAAAATGGCCAAGTCAATACAAAAAATCACATATTTTAGATAGAGTAAAAACTATATTAAATATTATTAATATTAAATATCTTAAAATAAATATCTACAAAAATGATAGTAACAAATCTAGTCAATGCTTCAACCACTCAATAACCTACTCTATTATGATTTGTCAATGCTTTATAGTGCATGTTTAAAAAAAACCTCAGAATACAAATCTACTCATACATGTTAGATGGTTTGTATTCCTATTAAAAATGTGTTGAAATTATATACACCCCATTCAAATTCAATGGGGACTCCCCCTATGTACCTCGGGAGTAGTCAAGTCAAATCGAAGACAAGTAATATATATAATATAAAATGATATTTATATATTATATTAAAATATATAATAAATATATAACTTTAATAATGTAATATAATATTATACATTATATAACATAAATTTAAACATATGATTCTAAAATATATAATATAATATAATATTGATTTACAAACTATATTAAAATATATATTATATAATTAATGTTTAATCTATAAAAGTATTATGACATATATTATAAAATATTTATATAACTGATATTTTATATATATATACATAAACATTACATGTGTGTGTGTCTCATGTATGTATGTATATATTTGTCAGAGGGGTCATGCAAAGTGAAATAGTATAAATCAATAGTTAAACATAGTTACTCCAAACCCATGACAATGTCAAAATAAGTTCATCTAAAGTAATTATGGGAGCAAACATATCAGGATCTCAATCACCATGCAATTTTTTAGTCTATGATGGCTTGAATTACTCATGTAAAGAGATACCCTCTTAGCACAATCTATACATCAAAACTATAACTCCCTTGGTTTTAATTAGGGGCATCTATATTTTTTCGATAAAGAGCTCAAATATGGATGATAAAGTTTTGTATTGGTGATTGTAATGGAGAAATTTATTCTATTGTAATGGTACTAAAAATTATAAGTTACTAAGAATAATCTTGTGTTTAGAAATTGAATAAAAATTTGAAGTAGACATATATATATTGCAAATAAACTATCTATTTCATGTATGCCTACTATGCTTAGTGATGATGCATTCTCAAGTATACCACCACCACTTGTTTCTCCTAAAGATACTATTAATGTTACATCTTCAAAAAATGTGGATGAAGCTCCATTTATTATGCAAAAGATTATTATTTTTAAATAATTACCATTGATTCGAAAGTTCCATGATGATAATTTTGCTTCCATTTCGGTATGTATACTTCAGTAATTTTTAATGTATGGTATTGTAGAGTATTATTCAACCTTTTAAAATTTTGACTATCCACTGGATGTGATCCAAAACCCATGGTAAGAGACACATCAACTGTAATTAATTAGGATTCTTGTGAGTCATAAACCTTATATCTCAAGGGAAAACATCTGTTAGTGGAATGCCTATGGTCCTATTGTAAATCAAAATATGCATTCTCATCATATCCCCATGGAAGAGGTTTACTCATACCAGCCTCTATAGGTGTAGGAAATATATATTAAATAATGTAATATAATATTATACTATTATATATTATATAACATAAATTTTAATATATTATACCGAAATACATAATACATAATATTGATTTATAAACTATATTAACATTTATATTATATAATTAATATTCAATATATAAAAATATTATGATATATAATAAAATATATTTATATAAAAACTAATATTATATATACACATACAAATATACATATTATACATATACATATGTGTATGTGTATCATGTATGGATATATGTATATATTATTAAGAGGGATTTTGTAAAGTGAAAGAGTGTATATCAAAAATTAAACCTAGTTACTCCAAACCCATGACAATGTCAAAATAAGTTCATCTGAAGTAATTGTGGTGATAGACCTATCAGGATCTGAATCACCACTCAATGTTGTAGTCTATGATGGCTTTCATTCTTCATGTAAAAATATATCCTCTTAGCACAATATCTACATCAAAACTACAACTCTCTTGGTTTCAATTAGAGAGCATATATATTCACTAGATAAGGAACTCAACTATGGATAATCAAGATTTGTCTTGGTAATTACAATGGTGCTAAAGAAACTAGAAGTGACCAAGAGGAATTTAAAGTTTAGATATTAGATAAATCTTTGAAGTGGACATATATATTGTAAAGGAACCATATATTCCATGTATGCATATTATGGATAGCAATGACGCATTCTAAACTATAGCCCCACCAATTATTTCTCTTAAATATACTATTAATGTTACATCTTAAAAAATGTGGATGAAACTTCACTTATTATGCAAGAGCCTATTATTTCTAAATCATTACCATTGGTTCCAAAATTCTATGATGATAATTTTAATTCTATTTCTATATTTTAACTTTTATAATTTTCATTGTATGGTCTTCTAGTAGATTATTGAACATTTTATAATTCTAATGATCCATTGGATGTGATCGAAAACCCATGGTAGGAGACCCATCAAGTGTAATTTGTTGGGACTCATATAAGTCTTGAACAATATACCTCAAGGTAAAGCATTTGTTATTTTAATTTCAATGTCCTTGTTACAAATCACAATATTCATTCTCATCATATCCCCATAGAAGAGGTCTATTCATATCAACATCTTTAGGTATAGGGGATATGTACTAAATAATGTAATATAAAATAATAATATTATATAATATAAATTTAAATATATTATGCTGAAATATATGATATATAATATTTATTTATAACTATATTAAATATATATTATATATTTAATCCTTAATATATTAAAATATTATGATATATAATATTTATATAATAACTAATATTATATATGTGTGTGTGTATCATGTATGTATGTATATGTTTTCAAAAGGAGTTATGTAAAGTGAAAGAGTATAAATAGATAGTTAAATATAGTTACTCCAAAACCCATGACAATGTCAAAATAAGTTAATGTAAAGTAATTATGGGCACCAACCTATTGGGATCCGAATCACCATGCAATGCTTTAGTTTATAATGGCTTTCATTCTTTGTGTAAAGAGATGGAATCTTAATATAATTTATACATTTAAATTTTAAATCATTTGGTTTTGATTAGGGGACATATATATATGCTAGATAAGGAACTCAACTATGGCTAATCAAGTTTTGTCTTGGTGATTACAATGGATAACTTGATTTTGTTAAAATGGTGATAAAAAAATTAGAAGTGACCAAGGGAATATTGGGTTTAGAAACTGGATAAAATTTTGAAATGAACATATTTGTTACAAAGACACCATATATTCCATGTATGACTACTATGCCTAGTGATGATGTATTCTCAAGTATACCACCACAACTTTTTTCTGAAATATACTATTAATGTTACATCCTCAAAAAATATGGATTAAAATCCACTTATTATGCAAGAGCCTATTATTTATAAATCATTACCAACAGTTCAAAAGTTCCATTATGATCATTTTACTTCTATTTCTATATTTAAACTTCTATAATTTTCATTGTATGTTATTTTATAAAATTATTGAACATTTTATAATTATAATGATCCCCTAGATGTGATCCAAAAACCATGGTAGGAGATCAATAAAGAGTAATTTTTTGGGACCAATATAAGTTTTGAAGCTTATATCTCAAGGAAAATAATATGTTAGTGGAATGCCTATGGCCTTATTGCAAATAAAATAACCATTCTCATAATATTCCCATAGAAGAAGTTTACTCATATCAACTTCTATAGGTGTAAGGAATATATATTAAATAATTTAATTTAATACTATATATTATATAATATTTATTTATAATAAATAAATATTATATATTATATAATTAATTTTTAATATATAAAAATATAATGATATATATTACATAATATTTATATAATAACTAGTCTTATACACACACATACATATATACATATACATCTACACACACACACACATCTATGTATAGATGCATGCATGTATGTATGAATATGTACCATGTATGTATGTATTTATATATTGGTAAGAGGGATTATTTAAAGTGAAAAAGTGTAAATTGATAGTTAAACCTAGTTACTCAAAACCCATGACTATGTCAAAATAAGTTCATATAATGAAATTTTGGGTGAAAACCTATCAAGATATAAATCATAATGTAATGCTTTAATATAAGATGTATTAAATTATTCATGTAAAGAGATATCCTCTTAGCATAATCTCTACTTCAAAACTACAACTCCCTTGGTTTCAATTAAGGGGCATCTATATTCACTGGATAAGGAGTTCAATTGTGGCTAATCAAGGTTTATCTTGGTGATTACAATGGATAAATTAATTTTATTATAATGGCACTAAATAAATTAGAGGTGATGAAGAGGAATTTTGGGTTTAGAAATTATAATTTTTTTTGAAGTGGATATATATGTTGCAAAGACACCATATATTCCATGCATACATAATATGCCTAGTCGTGATGCATTCTCAAGTATACCACCACCACTTGTTTCTCATAAAAATATTATTATTGTTACATATGTAGACACCCCATTCTGGCCACAAATAGCTTCCAACTAGAATTCAAACTAATTCCTATCAAATATTGTAAATTAAGCCTAAAAATCACTGAATGTCCCAATCTCATCCATGCATCATTGATAAATGATCAAGATCATGTTGATGCATCCATATTTGGGGTATTATACCATATTCAATAATAACCTCATAGATTCATCCCTATTTACCTTGTGACCTAACAACTAGTAGTTTGGCCTATGGACCCATTAAGCAAGGCACTTGAACAATTCCTAAAAGAGCTAAAATGCCAATCAAAATTAATCATCTTATTAAACTAGGTTATATGCTTAGATAAATTATCCATTCAAAATTAATTAATATCTAGTAATGGAATTCAAAAATTCAAAATATCATTCTTCTTCATCATTGCATTTTCGACTTGTCAATCTCTCATAAATATATAATTTGAGAGCCATGCCTAACATGACACATTTTTAACTCAATTGAAGTTCGCCTCAACTCACCTAGGGTTAGTTTGAACTCATTCTATATTTAAACTCAACCATAACTCACCTTGGGTGAGAGTTAACTTTGGAGGCTATAAATATAAGGCCTTACCTATTGATTTCTAAAAATTTTTTGTGAAAATTTATTATGCAAAAATAGCTCTAAGAAGCTCTTTTGATGTAAAGTTATTATGCTCAAATAGATGTAAGAAACCTTTTTAGTAATGTTACCATGCCAAATTCATAATACAACTAGCCAACCCAAGGTACCAAGCATAGGTGGAGTAAATGGAGCTTCATTGATAAAGATATCTTGATGTATATAGCTAAGAAATCCATTTTAACAAGCCATTTTGGAGTTACAAGGAAGGTAAAATGGTGGTTTTTTTGTTTTCTAGTTGTGTTTTCATTGTATGATTGTTACCTATGCTCTCTCTAGTGTTTATGATAGATGTGTTAGTTTTTAGTGTGCTTATTTGAGTTTATTTTATTGACTAACACTATACTAACCTACCATATATGGATTCCTTATTCACATGATGGCATACCCAGTGGGATCTATACCCCACAAGTTCTTCCCAAGGCATTTTAGGATGTCTTCGTAACACTTTTCTTGTCAAAATCCTAACTTTTTGACCAAAAAAGTGGAAAGTAGAGGCTCATGGACTTCCTATACGAAATAACATTTTTGATATGTGTAATCATAGCTTTTCTTTCTATAGTTTGAGTATTTTAATGAGGAATCATAATATTCCACTATAATATCATGACTTTATAATCATGATATTGCCTTAACCATTACTTTTTTACACTAACCATTTTGTGTTGCATGATAAGTTGGGATTTTTCATGATAAGTAGAGAATTTGCATGATAATTAGTGATTTTACATGATAAGTTATATTTTCATTATTAATTCACGAAATTGACTTAACCATCATGATTTCAAACTAACCATTTTGTGTTATAGGATAACTTGTGGTTTTTCCTTAATAATGATGGTATTGTCTTAACTTCTATGATATTTATTTAAGAGTTGTGATTTTGTGATAACACTCTATTTTTTAGGTAGTTATAGTTTTGTGATAATTAGTTGTAGTTTTGTAAGAAAAGTTGCAGTACTACTTTGTGTTTTTATGATTTTGAACTATGTGAAGCAAATTGTAAATTTGAGAGATTACTTCAAAAAGTCACTTATCCATTTGATTTTTTTTCAAAGTAAAATAACCCCCTAAAATATTTTTTAGGACCCAAAGGTTAATAAAAGGCATTTTTAAACACTCTAATATTAAAAAATCACACTTACATTTGGTGTTTTGAAAATATTTTACTTGATTTATTTTTTGTTTTGTTTAAATTTTTAAAACAATGCCAAGGGGCTAACAATTCATGACATGTTTCAATTGGTGTTTTAAAAATGAATTCACACTCTAGTTAAATACTCACAAGAGTTTTCATTTTTATGTTTTTTATAGAGTGTTCGTTTCACAAGCTAAGTGTCACGTGTATGCTCTCTTCCCATTCCCCTTAGGTAACTTGGGTGACCAAAAATTTCTCACATATTCTATTTTTTGCTTTTGTCTAAAATCATTTAAGGAACATATCTAAATGCCTCCACAAAATATAAGTATTTTTTTGATCCCAAAATGACCCTAAAGTCCTTTCACATTGTTTATTTCATGCATCTTGGCTTGTGGGTGGGAGTTCATCACTTCTTCATAGGTTATATAGGTATGTGTTGACCTAAGAATTCATATCATACCATCACTTCAACCCCACTCCATGGTATGGGTATAAAAATTAAGGTTGACTTACCAACACACTTTTTTGAGTGGGTAAGAAAGATCCAATAGTAAGAGACTACCTCAAAATATATGTTTAACTCAGACATTACACTACACTGAGTAATTGATGTATGTAGTGGTTATGAAAAGGGCAAGATATTTTCATATAAAAATGGTTAACATGGATATAAATGATGTTTTATGCCCTAGTGTTAACCACACATATGAGATCATTTAGAAAGTGGAAAAATTTATAATTTAGACAACCCCACTTGATGTAGATATATTGTTAATGTAGGGTGAGTAAATCAAATTTCCATGTCATAATATGAATCCTTAAGAGAAGCATGGGCCTAAAAACCCTAATTTTCATGTGAATTTTAATTTTTTTATTAATAATATAATTTCTTCTTAAAATCAAGTATATATATAGAATTTGATAGTACGAAGCCACCTTGTTAGTTTTTAGGATTAGGATGATTTTACTTAGGTTTTATTATTATTTTTTTCCTTTTTACTTGTATTATCTTGTGTCAAAAATATTTTTAAAATTAAATCCAAAAAAAATTATTTTTTCACACTACTCTTTTATTTAAATAGGTTTTGTTCCATCTATTTGATGCCACACTATACCTTAGATCATTTTTCAAACTATTGTGTATGTGTGTCACTTGTTTGAAATGGGTGTCTATTAGATTGACCATAGAGATTGAAAGAGAATAATATTGTATTACATAGCACATATTATGAACCATAAATGAAGGCATATTAAATAGGCATAGAAAATAACCACTCAATAATCATGGAGAGGGTGGGTGAAATAACCTACATCAGCTAGCATGAAATAGCTAAGCTCAATAAAACAAACTAACCTCTCAACCCAAATGATTAAGTAAACTAACCATATATCTATTATCTTAGTCAATAACCCAAGGTAAATACATAATTACACTAACACCCTCCCTTAATTAATAAAAAAGAAATAAAACCAAGTTTATCTCTAAATTTTATGAACTTATCTACACCAAGTGGTATGCTCATAATATTCGTTGGTTACTCTGTAATGGGTCAGTAGAAGAGACTGATGTCTTCTTTTGTAACCAACTATTATATTTAATTATGGTGAACCTAAATGTGTTTGGTCTTGGAATGGAATACTAGATTATTCACCATCATTAGAACACTCTGGTTGTCACTAAAAATCAAATTAAGCCTTGATGACTCAAACTGAACACCCTCCAATATTATCTTTATCCACATAGTTTCACAACCTGCACTAACCAAAAATTTATACTCTAATTCTATTGAAGATAATTAAATTATAGTTTTTAGTTTGATCTACCATGATAAAACTCCTAAACCAAGAGTGAAAACATAGCTTGTTGTATATTTTCTTGAATCTACTCAGCCTACCTATTTAGAGTCAGAATATCTCGAATGTTCAAAATCTACATATTTCTCATATAGTATGACAAAGTCAAGAGTACCTTTGAAAAATATTAATACCCATTTTGTATCTAAATAATTTACTTCATATGGTTTATACATGAAGCGAGATATAAAACTCACTACAAAACAAATTTTTGGTTTAGTGGTAGTGAGGTAAATGAGACTAGCCACTAGTTGGTGACATACTATTTCATTGACCAAAGGTGAAGTAGTGTTATTTGAAATTTTATCTCTAAATTCCATAAGTGTGTTAGGTGGATCAAAATACATCATTATAAACATTTCCAACAATGATTTTACATACTTATTGTGTGACATGAATATAACACAATCACCTTGCCAAAACTCAACACCTAAATAATATTTTCATAGTCCTAAGTATATCATGTCAAAAGTACAACAAATATGAACCTTAATTTGTTTAATGAGACTAGAACTACTCCTATTTATGGCTATATTATCAACATATATAATTAGACTAAATATATCATCACCATACATCTTTACATAGAGAGTTGGTTCAGAATTACACCTTTTGAAACCATACTCCATATGGTATGACTCTATCTTCATATACCAAGATCAAGGATCCTGTTTAAGTCCATAAAAGGATTTGATCAACCTGAAAATAAGATGTTACTTAAAAAGAACCTTAAAATCTTGTGGCTAAACCATGTGTACTTCCTCTTCTAGATCTCCATTCAAAAAAGAACTCTTGACATCCATTTGGTGCACTTTCCATCCAAATTAATTAGTAATAACAACAATCAAATGAAAAGATACCATATTTTTATTAGGGAAAAAACTATCTTTATAATCAACCCCTTCCTCTTGTGCATAAACTTTTCGACAAGTCTAGCTTTGTGTTTATCCAAGGAACCATCTACTTTGCATTTTATCTTGTAAATCCATTTACAACCAATTGAATTCTTTCCTAGTGGTAGCTCTATGATCTCCCAAGTATTATTTGTCATCAAGTGATCATATTAAAATTTCATGGATGATTCCCACTCATGCCTCCCTTTATCCTCTAAAAAACAAGTAGGCTGAAATACATGTCAAATAGCAATTGTTAGATCAAAATTGTCATGCTCACCTTTATTTCCAAATTGATTTCTTGATCTCAATATTCTTCCTTCAATACCTTGTGGCAAGTCTCCTTCCTTTACTGATTTTATTATGGTATAATACCACTTTGGCTTCTTTGATTGTTATGTTAGAACCTCATAATGACTTGCAACAATTCATCCCTAGAATGTGATTCTACTAATGAAATAGAATCCTGCTCAACTTTCACATTACAACTTATAGAATCATTATAAGAAAATAATGACTCAATATCTAAAACTATTCTAGTTGTTATGAAGTATGAAATCTATTCATTTATTATGACATCTCTATTTACCAAAACTTTGTTAGTAGAAACATCAAGTAATATTTAGGCTTTTGACTAGTCATTGTACCGAATAAACATGTATGTTTTGATTTATGCATCCAAGATACTTCTCTTTTGACTATGAATAACTACAAAACCTACATAATCAAAAATTATAAAATAACTTACATCTAGATTTCAACCTAACCAAGCCTCCTTTAGAGTCCTATTATCCAATTATTTTTTAGGAGTTATGTTGAGGATGTATACTTTTGTATTCCTTACTTATACCTAATATCTATATAGGACATTTATATTTTAAACCATACAGTGAGTCATGTCCATCACCATCCTATTTCTCCTTTCCACAACTCTATTTTGTTTTGAAGAGTAAGGGGTAGTGTATTGTCTGTGTATGCCTTCAATGGCATAAAAATCTTTGTACTATTTATAGATGAACTCACCCCATTATCCATTCTAAGGGATTTCACTGATCGTCCTACTTATTTTTCAACCATAGCTTTCTAATTAAGGAAGTTATAAAAATAATCATATTTCTTCACTAGAAAATATACCCACTTTTTCTTAGATAAATCATCAACCAACAATATAAAATAATGGGATCCACAAGGGGTAGGTGTATGCATTGGACCATACAAATTTGCTTGTATTAAATCCAATACTCCCTTAGCTCCTGAAGCTTTACCAACATCAAATGAATCTCTAACTTGCTTCCCTATCTAGCATCTTGTAAATACATGATGACTATCCCAAATAGAAATAATCCCCTTAACCATCTTAGTATTTCTTAATGTGGTCAAATACTAGAAATTAAAATGCCCATACCTTTCATTCTATAGTGAATTTATGATATCAACCACAAAAAGTGCACTTTCCTTTGCCCTATGTAGATTTACAAGCTTATACAAGCCTTTCTCACTAATCCCAAAAATAATAATCTTGTTATCTATGGTAGTGACTAAACATTGACATCCTCAAAAATTTATAAAAAAAGTATATTTTGAAGTGATCTCACTAATTGAAAGTATATTTTTGCTCATATCAAACACATACCTAAAATTCGTAAATGTATATCATACTATACAATGAAAATTCATCTGAACATTACCATATCCCTTCACAAAATGAGTTCTACCATCTCCCAAAGATATTGATTCATTACAACTATTGTTTCCAATAAAATCTACATACTAGTCCTTATGACATGTATAATGGTGACATACCCCTGAATCAAAGTACCAAGCTCGATCCATTACAAAATTACCACTAGAAGCCATGAAATCAAAATCAAGTGTTTTTTACTCACCTTCACCTTTAGCTACATTCACATGATGATATTTTTTTCTAGGGTTATCCATATCTTGTTATATTTTCCTTCAATATTTCTTGAGGTGACCAGGTTGTTTACAGTAAAAAAATTTCCACTTAGATCTATTATTAGAACCACTTGTGAAGTTTTTTTTAGAGAACTAGTTTTACCAAACTTCTTACCCTTTTCCTTGATAAATAATAAACTATCTATATAAGTAGATGTAGATAACACTACTTGATTATACCTTCTCTCCTTTTACAATATTAGTATGGAAAACTTTTCAAAGTCCAAAGTCTGCATCTTAGCAATCATGTGTATGGACTCCACAAATGACTCAAATGAAGGTGGAAGATTTTGCATAACCAAAATAATCAAATCTTACTCATCAATAGGATTTTTTATAGCCTTTAAATGATCATTTATGTCCTTGATCTGTTATAAAAACTCAAAAATAGAGAAACCTTCTCGAATCTGAGTAGAAAATAGTTAAATATTCAAATAAAATACCTTATTGGCTTCAAAAAACTAATATTTATAATTAATAGTAATCCATAAATATGATGTAGTGATCACATTTTTCACCTTTGAGATCAAAATTTATGATACTGATAGTTTTAACAACATAAGATCCTCATGATGATGTTTAGCATAGTCATTGGTATCATTGGAAGGCCTTTCCTCTTTACCAAGCACTATTTGATCAAGATTCCAATATTGACATATTTTTAAAACCTTGTGACTCCATAAACTAAAGTTATTGCCTATCAATTTTTGAGAATTTGGTAATAACATGTGTTGAATACTAGCCATTTGACCTAATTTTTCATGAAAATAATTAAATAAAAAAATGTATAATGACTTTTATAAAAAATTCCTTCTACACATGGAGTTTATATTGACACTGGACAATTCTACCAATTTTTAACAAAAAACTCAATACCATTTTCAAGATCTCAAATTTTCTTTCACTAAAACAATTAAATTCAGAAACCTACATCTTTGATTTTAAAAAAATCTTTCTTCCCCCACATCTAGATAAAAACTAAAAAAATGGTGAAATTTGTAACTTCCTAGAAGCTTCCATGGTTATTAATCAATGGTAGGTCCCAAATAACCCCTATTGGCTAAGGTTTGTATTTATTTCAATTAAAAAATAAAAAATAATTGAAATAATAAAGCTTTAGGTTAAAAATTTCATGAAAATAATCAACCAATCAAAAAATTATCCTACCTATGAAACTTCAAGTGTAGATTTTGAGTCTATTTCTCAACTAAATTAGAAACTATCTACATCACTAGTCAAGTTTGTATTTAACTTGCAGTTTAGATCTTTGTTTTATTTAAAATGATCAACATTTTAATTTTATTTATCTGCCCTAAACTATATAGTGTAATACACCATACGATCAGCTATGAGAAATAAATAGAGGCCTCAAAACCTTTTAAACTGGTCCCTTTAACCTCTTTTTTATCTTATTAGGTCTTTTGATCCTCTCAGGTAGTTTTCTAATCTTTCAATTAAGCTCATAGAGTTTTGTGATGCTTTATCTCTCCTCTAACTCTCCATTGGGTGTATGAAGCTCCTCCTTGGTATGAAACCAATCTCTCTAGATTCCAAAAACCTCCACTCAAGATCTATGAACCATGGGCTCTAATTCTTATATTAGATTGAGCATAGATATTGAAAGAGAATAAGATTGTATTACATAGCACATATTACAAACCATACATGAATGCCTATTAAATATTCAAAGAAAAGAACCACTCGAGAATCACAAATAGGATGGGTGAAATAACCTATGTTGGCTAGCATGAAATAACTAATCTTGATGAAAAAAACTAACCTCTTAACCCAAGTGATTAAGGCAACTAACCATAGATATATTACCTTGGTCAATAACCCAAGGTAAATACATAATTATGCTAATAGTGTATTAATCCACCCATTTCAATCCAAGTCTTGTGCCTTAGAGTTTTTAAAATAAACCATTTGTCATAACATTAGATCAATATAGCATTATTGTGCTACTTGTATTATTTTGAAGACTTTTTTCCTTACATCCAATCATAATTTCAAAACCATGTGTGCCTTCTTGATCTATAACTAGTAGCATTATGCATTTTGTTTTGGTCTAGTTTGTTGACATTTTGAATAACCTAGCATTATAAATTGAGTTTTAAAGTGGTCTTGTTAAGTTTAGAATCAAACATTGATTAGTTTATGTTGATGTTTGTCATAATTTTGGCTTAGACATTTATATCTCACTTTTGGGTTATGAAACTTAGACTATTTTTTTGCTCAATAAAAGACTATTTTTGTGAGTAAATTTGGGTAGTGGTCTATATTTTGTATGCCTAAAGTTAATTTTTTTTCCAAAGGCCAATTTTATGTTTAAATCTAAATGCCTTGTTTGATTCAAAGTGTTTTTAATTTGTTAGATTAGTTATCTTGTCTTTTAGACCTAGTGTGTTTAAAAGTCTAGCTTGTGTGCCATGTTTCCAAGAGTCCTAGCATCTTACCTATTTGTTTTAGACTTAGTTGTATTGAACCTAGATTTGTACCTTATTCCAAAATACCTATAAACCTTTTTTATCTTTAGACCTAGATTAAAATTGGTTTAAAATTTTTTTACCTAAGTTTGGAATTCATTTTTTTTCATCCACTTGTCCATTTATATAAGACATTTAATGTTAGAACTTGAAGAAATTTTAGACCAAGTTTATCATTGACCATTTTGGAGAAACAACTCCAATTCTTAGACTAAGTTTAGGCTATTTTAATTTTAAACCTTTTTTTAAAGAGTTTATATAACTCTAGTCCTTCACGAAATGTTAGTCATTAATCTGGGTATGTCTCATTACATTCATAGTAGAGCCATGCACAATCTAGGTTATGGTAACATGGTCATGAATGATGACTTTGTTCAAGACCCCTACGATGATGATGTTTTTTATGAGATGGATCCTTATCCTCCTTAAATTGATCAATCTATAGAACAAATTCAAGATCTATTAGCCTATTATTTGGTTAACACACCTCCATATTTATATCAAGACAAATATCAAACCATGCAATACCTTACTATTATACAATCAGTTTTAGAACAAGTTCAAAAACAACCTTATTATGTTACTATTCATTTACATATGATCTTTATTTGATTGATCATCACTTTCTTTAAAAAAGGGATGAAAATTTAGCTAGATCTATAGAGGTAGTGGCCAAGTTTTCAGCAGACTTTCCCCATGAAAATTTACCTAGTCTAGTTAGAGTGCCTCTCAACATGCCTTATACCCAAACCATTGAGCATGCCTCTACTATCCACCCTCAAGTTCTCATTCTAATGTTTAATTAAGACCCAATATTCTTGTAAAAATAAAAGTCCTCATAGAGGACCATTTTATAAAAAAGTAATAAGAATAT
Organism: Torreya grandis; assembly: GCA_037957365.1. Taxonomy (NCBI): domain Eukaryota; kingdom Viridiplantae; phylum Streptophyta; class Pinopsida; order Cupressales; family Taxaceae; genus Torreya; species Torreya grandis. Next base: position 77,970 of record JARHVA010005106.1, on the reverse strand, counting down.
CAAACCTATTTAAATCTAGTGTGTAATTTTAATTCCATGGGCACCTCAAATGCCTCACTCATAGAGTTAAATAATTCAATAGGAGTATTGATTGAGTTGATATGTCAAGATAATTTGGGTATAGACCCATTTTCAGAAATCACTTCAATCAATGACATTTACAATGTCCCATATATTAAATAGGTGGTTATGGCTTCTATGTATAATAATGTACCAAAGACAATCGATAACATGAAAGTGTCTTCTAGTATAGGACAAATTTGTTTAACTATACCAAAAAATATTTTACAACAAAAAGTACCTTTAGGTAATATGACAAGTGGTTCATAATAATAAGGGGTATGAAATCTTATGTCCCAATAACAACAAGTTACATCTAATTCTCAACTAGTTACTTCATCAAACACATAACCACATGGATTAAGTAATGAATCACTAATTAGTGATTTTCCTCAATAACAAGTGATGAATGTTACCCCACCTTAAAAGGTGGAAAATAACATTCCATAACAATAGGTATAGTCTAATTTTTATAAATATGATTATCATTGATGTCAAAAGGGACATTATGAACATGCCACTAGTGCTCAAGGATGAATATGGTGATCTTATCAGAGGTCAAGGATGATTGAAATGATTATGTGTATGAATGGATTCATCTATTTCTTCATAATGATCATCTAGACATTTTGGGTCTAGATAGGAAAAGATAAGTAGGCACTTTTATAATTCCATATCTTGCACATAAGAGGACTTCAAGACCAAATGGATATATGGATCAAATATCCTATGAAAAAGGAACAAATGCATGAATTTTTAGGTCATAAAATTGAGTACAATAAGAGTTATGCAAGTACAAAGTTAGCCTTCCAAATAAAATGAATGGTCTCCATACTTAGATAAAATCTACACAAGGTCATGCAAATTTGTCATGCTTTTACAAATATTGTCTATGGACATTTGTAAAAGAAACAGATGGTAGATCTATTATGATTTTTTCATGACAATTCTAGAGATATGATTTATAGGTTAAATTGATAAAAATGAGCTTAAAATTGAGTTATCTTTGCTCTCAAACTAGAGAGGGTTTCTCAATAAAGCCTTAAAGGTTTAAGTCATTGTTTCATTAAGCACTTTCTATTTTGATAGTGACTAGCTATAGCCTAGATCTAGTAGCTTAATTTATAATTTAAGCCTTTGTCTTCATTATAAAGCCAGCCCCTCAAACTAGAAATTACCACATCGATCAATGATTAATGAAATTAATAGTTCTTAAGACTTAAAATTTATATTATGTCCCATATTGATCAATGGTTATTGCTTTATCATACCTAGATTATCCAACAGAGCATGAAGAAGTTAACTTATCAAAAGGAGTTTTGAGTTAATTCATAAGTGATGAGTGTCACAATCAAGAATCTTGCATAGTAGACTAACATAGTTGTTTAATGTCAAAATGTCAACAAGCACTATGAGGATGTTAAATGTTTCAATAGCAATAACTGACAGCTATATATTAAAGGCACACACATAAGCCAAGTGTTAGATTCTTGAGGGTTGGACAAATATAAAGAATGAGCTTGTTAGAAGATTTGACAGTGAGTGGGTGATCATATAAAGGATATGCAATAGATCGAGTGGACTCAGATGGAATAAAGTGATCGATGCTTATTGACATAGTGGCAAGTTAAAAACCTAGCATGTTTGAGAAGATTGATGGAGCAAAAAAGATCCAAAGATATAAGAAGCAATGAGATGGGATAAAGAGATTGATATTTAACTTCCTAGTAGAAATAAAGAATGTGCATCTTTGGAGATCCAATGACAGGTGGAAGCTCAGATAAGGAATATCAATGGTCACATTTTATAGATGACAAATCTAAATTTTGAAAACATACAAATATTTAATGGATAGTATGAGCCTATCATAAGGTGATCAAATGAATGCATTTTAAAGTTCATTCATTTGAGTATGGACCTTTGGATCATGATGTAAAAGTCAAGATCAATGAATGACATTTAAATTCATGTTGAGATAAATGGTTAGTTGTAGGAGAATGTAAAAAGCTATGTATAAGCTCTATATCTTGACACAAACAATAAGATTGATAGATCTAACCAATAAAAGATACATTAAAGAGCCTATACATCAAAACTTGAGTCTAATAGATGATATAGATAGTAAAAAGACCTACAATTACAGTGTGATCCATGAAATTGAGATGCTATAAACTTACAGTCTAATTAATAATGAACTATAGTTTAGAATAGGCATGACATGTTACAATATAAGTGTGAACACATAGAATACATGGAATCATAGATCATTTTGCTTATATAAGGACATAAAAAAATTGTTGGAATAGTTATTTTTGATATTGAGCTAAATTAGATAGAAGCAAAAAGCAAAAGCTAATGAGGTGTGTCAAATAGAAAATCATAAACACATAAAACTAGAGAGCGAAGAGAGGAATAGAGTGATTGGTGAAGGAAATGAAGTGTGTCGAATAGAGACATATTCATACATATGACCAAAGGAATATAGAGGACTAGAGAGGAAGAAAGGCAAAAAGAGAATGTGTAGAGTATGATCATTTGGAAATTGGACCTATAACAAAGAACATAGATCTAGATTCAATTAAGAATCTAATTTTTAAATTGAAGTTGTATCTCCATAGAAAACTCTAATAGGTTGGTACCATTAGATAAGCTGAGTCAGTGATCAAATGAGGGAGTGGGTACATACTTAGACTTGGTGCTCTTAAATAAGGGGATTAGTGTCTCCTTATGATTAGTGTCTTTAAACATTATAACCAATGATGTTTTCTAGTGAGGCTAGATTATAATAGTAGCTTCTATTTTCTATTCTCACTATGGTTTTTACCTTTGTTTTTTCCATGTATAAATCTTATGTCATGTGTATTTGTGTTTGTATTATCTACATATTTGATTTGGGCTGCATAGATCCTTAATTTATTCTAAAAATAATTATAGGAACAATTTTAATTAATATACTAATTCACCCCCCTCTCAGTATCTATTTGTGCTCTAACAATTGGTATCAAATCATAGGGTTCCTTGAAAGAAGCTTAACTAGCTCAGGCATATTTTCAAATAGTGAACATAATGGCTAGTCAAGATGGATCTTCATCAAACAAAACACCTCTCTTTGATGGATCTAACTATGCATTCTCAAGCATAAGAATGGAATCATACTTATCCTCATTAGGGTTTAATGTATGGTTGTCCATAGTAAATACATATATAGTCCTTGATATAATTTCTATTGATTAGGATATCAAGAAGGCATATGAGAGAAATGTTAAGGCAAAGAATGTTATTCTTTGTGGATTGTCAAACTCAGAGTTTCTCAAAGTGATGTAGTGTCAAAATGCTCAAGAAATCTAGAACAAACTGAAGATCATCTATGAAAGAGATGACAAGGTAAAGTAGGCCAAGCTACAAACTTACAAAGGCAAGTTTGAGAGTTTTATGATGAATGAAGAGGAAAAGATTATAGACTACCTCCTTGGAGTAGATGAAATAGTTAATACAATTAGAGGCCTTGGAGAAGAAATGAAATATTCAATCATATCAAAAAGGTTTTAAGATATTTACCATCAATATATGATTCTAAAATCTTTGTAGTAGAAGATGCAAGAGATCTAGATAAAATCACTATTGATGAGTTACATGGGACCTTCATAGCCTATGAGATGAGAATGGGAAAGATAGACACCTTCAAGAGATAAGTTGCATTAAAATTCAGTAATCAAGAAAAAGTAGAATCATCCTCATCTAGATTTGAGGAGATTGATGAAAAAGAAGCCAACTTTGTCAGGAGATTGAAGAGAGGATATGGAAAGTATAGAGGTAATTTACCCTTCAAATTATTTAATTGTGGTAAAGTAGGAGACTTTTCCACTAAATTCCCTAATAATAAAAATGATAACTCTCAACAAGTAGAGATTATAAAAAAGGTAAAACCATACTATCCCAATAAGAAAAATTTCTTCAACAAGAAAGGTCAATACATAAAATAAGACAGTGATTCAATGGATGATAGTGATAGTTCAAATGATGAACATGACTATGCTTTTATGGATGAGAAAGAAGAAGTCATATTCATGAAAATAGAACCAACTTATTTGGATCAAGAGAAATAAGACTCAGATGAAGAATAATAAGGAAAAGTGGATCTATAATGTGAGCTCATATGTGCTCTAGATGAGATTGACAAGCTGAGAAAAGAGAACTCAAGGTAGAAGAAGCTTGGGTAATAATAAATTGAAAAGGAATCCAGAAGTATTGAGAAATATGATTAGATGGTAATTATCCTAAAGACACAAGATGAATAGGCTAAAATAATATAAGATTTAGTCAAAACTGAACTATAATCTATATCTGATGAATGTGTGAAGCTTGAAGCAAAAATAATGGCCTTGAGAAAGCCAAATGTTAATTAGATAAAATCTTGAAGTTGATAGGAAGATCAGACATTCTTGATGAATTGATCAACTCTAAAAATCTCTCAAAAGAGAGATCAAGTCTTGGTTATGAGAAGGGAAAAATTTCCTCAACTAGTGCATCTACTAACCTATATGAAAACTTCAAATTATAAGAAGAATCAAGAGCAAAGAAAGAGAAAGATAACAAAGACACAAAAAAAAGATTCAAATATAGCTGATGTGAAGAAGGTTTAACTTGAAAAAAAGTTTGAATAAAATAAGAAGATAAAGGTAGCTGATGCATATGGATACACCAAAGTGAGATACTTGAAGAAGCTAAAGTTTAGAAGAGCTCCCCATGCTACACCAAGAAATACTATGACTAGGTACTCCTCATCTTTCTATGGTTATTGTTATAGATATAATTAGTTTGGTCATAAGGGTATTGATTGTCAACTTTTAGCTACAAGAAGAGAAATTATTTTTAATATAAAATATTCACTCCTCTATTAGATACAAATGTAATGTGCTATAATTACAATATTTTTTGTCATAGTTGACCAAATTTGAATTTTAGTCAAATTGGGTCAACCCATACATATTGGAACATTTTAAAGGTCCCCATATGTCTAATATGGTCTCATGTGTGTCTAAAAATCTCACCTATCCTTGCTCTAATCTTGGTGTAAGCCTATACTCCTTGTACTTGCCTAGTCAACCCAAGTCAACTCTAGTCACCTCAGGTTAAACATGGTCAAAGGCTCAAATTATTTAATAAATGTTCTAATATGGCCATTAAAGTTTTTTAAGGTGTTCTTAGGTAATAAATATGTCCTTTTCCATGCTTCATATGCAAAAATGCCTTTTTCATATTTTTGGCTCATTAACTAACTTGTACATATTTGTCAAAGGAGCATATTTGTCACCAAGCAAGTTTCTAACATGTTTGAGGTCAAAATATGTCAAGAAGGGAAAGCAAAGTCTTGATGGAGTCAAAGTGGAGGAGTGTGTGATGGATTGAAGAGATAAGGAGAATTAATATCTCACCCATTTTAGTCATAAACCTTCATGACACTCTCACAGTGTTATACAAAGAAAAAATAGGAGCTTGAGATACACCTACGGTCCATGTGAGAAGGGTTTCTACATAGTCTACCCCTAGGTAAAGAGTATTTTGAGGTATTAAGAAGTTTGGAGGGTTAGATTTATCACTAATAGTTGAAAATTTATATAGAGAACCCTTAGCACTTATAGGATTATATTCAATAATTGGTTTTGATAGGAAAATAGGGAAGTACCCCTATTTTGTCTCAGATAAGGGGTACTTTCCCCTTATACAAAATCTAAAATTTTGGAATAAAAGCAAGGACAGTAAACCATAATCTATGAAGACCTTTGAAGAAGGTTTAAATAGACGTATGACATCCATACCAACATAGACAACCAATATATAAATGTTGAAAACAATCAAGGTTCTCTAAATTACAAGGGTTATAATCAACCTAATGGGCATAATTAAGGCCTAGAAACCAATTTGAGAACATTTCACATTTCTATCCTTAGATAGGCTATATAACAAGTTGAAACATGTCTATGATATGGTTTTAGATGTGTTTAAACATTTTGGATGCAGGGAAAACATAAGAAATGTCATTTGAGTCTTACATTATAGGCAGACTTATGGAACAAGGTTTAGGCCTAATATCAAAAGGGGGATTAGTTTCAATTTGATCTCTTGATGAGATATTATAATGATTAAATCATGTCTTGGGGATGTGTATAGAGGTGTTTGAGCCTTTTTTTTAAGATGAGTTCATCAAGGAGCCATTTCTTGGTTTGAAGGCTTTTAGACCCTGTAAAATGCATACAAATGACACAAGAGGCCAAATTGAAATGCTTTTATCTTCAATGATACTTTGCATGGAGATATAAGGTGATTAGGGATATTAGAGAGGGTCCCTAATAATCCCACAGTGTCATTTTGATATAACTCTAATGTGTATCATTTATGAACAAAGGATAAGACCCAAAATGACTTTAAACCCTCACAAAACTTAAATTTAGACCCGATGGAGGAAATGAGACTAGTATGGAATCTAAAAGACTCACATTGTACAATAGGGTCTATTTTGAAAAAATGGTGTGTCTTACAAGTATGGTGAATTTTTAGATGATTTAATCACTTTTGGGAGAAATATTGGAACTTTTTCTAGGTCCCCATGTTCATATATTAAGGTATTTTGGATCCTAAGTGTGTCTATTATATCCTTCATCTCATCTAGTCATAGTGAGCAAGTAGTGAATACTTAGGAAAAATAATGAAAACTATAATTAGGAAGTATTTTGAGGCTTGATTCATGAACATGATGACATGGAAACTCTATAAAATTATCATTCCTCTTTGTTCATGGATTATATTAAAAAATAGGAAACATTTTGTGTTCCAAGTGTGTGAGGTGCATGAGAAGGAGTTTTTTGTAACTATTTTGGATGATTTCTCATGGCTAGGGGAATGTGAATGATTAAAGATAACTCCAATACATGTTAAGGATTTTTAGTAACCCCTCCCACTTATATAAATCATTATACCTTACCCTATTTAGTGGTGAGGTAGTCTAATGAAGTCATATTAGGAGGGTAGTTCTATAAGCTAGCAAAAGAACATCTATGCCACATATGGAGGAGTTAGATGAGTTTGAGAGACATTTGTCCTTGATTTACTTATAGGACATATTCCATTATAAATCCATGTTATTTTAACTCATTCTCATTGCTTGAAAAGTTTCTTAGTGACTCTTGAGGTTAAACTTTTCTTTCTTCTCTCACATTTGCTATATATATAATAGCCCTTTTGGCTATTATTAACTTTTTGGTTATTTTATAGATCTCTCCACCTGAGTATGGAAAATACCTACTCAATTTTTTCATTTAAATAATAAATAATGATGTTTTTAACTCATTCATGACTTCATAAAGTGCATATTATGGTTTTTGGTCTTGTGTAAGTGTATTTTGCTTACCTTGACATGTTATCCTTCATAATGCCTTATGTAGTTTGAAATCTCTCTTTTGAAAGTCAACAAGAAGTGTCTAATATGGATTATAGGTATAGTGAGTAGCTCATTAATTAATTTTTCTAGAAGACCTATTGTTTTAGTCCTCCTAATCTAGACTTTCTCTAGGACCCCATGCTTGAAACATTGATGTAAAAGAAGAGATTTTAGTTTGATGGATGAAATTTATCTATAGTTTTCCTTTTAGTTCCAAGTGAATTTTAAGTGGTGTGAATATACCATTTATTTTATGCATCACCTCCTTAACTAGGCTTATTAACCCTTTTCCTCATAAATGAAAGTGTGGTTGTGGTGTGTAGAAGTGTTACATCAAAGGGAATATCCTTAATCTAGAGACTCACCACAAATTTGGGTCACCCACAAACTTGACATGTTTCCATTATGCCACTTGAATGAGGACAAACTTTTCATCTCCTCAAAGGGTGAAAGTTTAAGTGATAATAGTTTTTGGCATGCTCGGTGGGACTAAATATTCCATTCCTTAAGGACTTTTTGGTGTTCTCCTTAAGAGATTAGCCTTGGGAGGAAATTCCATGAAATACCAATGGAAACACAAAGCATAAATCAACTAATCAAGTAGTCCAAGTACTATATTTGATGTTGTTTCTTATTATATAGTCTTCTCATGAATGATTCATGGATTTTTTTGATGTTGACTTTGACTTAACACAAGTTAGTGAGACATATCCATCTTTGCCCATCCCATATCAATATAAAAAAGTCCTTGGTTAGTCTTTTTAGTCCCAATATGACCATATCCAGCCCTACTATTATTTGCATATGTCTTATTATCAGCCTTCCCAAGCTTATGTTTCACCTATTTCACCTAGTTCTTCTCTAAGTCATTCCATTACAAATTTCAAGAAGACTCTCATTGGTTGTAAGGACTATATGCTAGATCTTGATACTAGAAATGGTTGTGGTCAATTCATCCATAGTGATTATATCAAGAATGTGAGGGATGCTTTAGAATTAGTCAATAGAGAATGGATTCCCATTGAGAGAGATAATTGACAAGGCCTTATGGGTGAAATGATTGATGTTTTTGGTCTAATTTTTCACATAGAAGAGAGGTTAAAAGCTCATAAACCAACTTAGTCTTTGCAGCTCCAATACACCCCACATCAACCTTCAAGTATTTCAACTATGCGTATTCAAAATATAAATTCAATCATGTTTAAAAATGCCCCAAGTACTTCATGCATTCACCAAAATTTCCCTTCTTAGAAGTCCATCCAAGAGAGTAGTCAAAGGAAGAGGGACATCATTGTGGGAGAAGATATTGAGAGAAGAAGTTGATATTAGAGACTCATCTTGACAAGGAGATTAAGTTAGTAAACCAACATTTGACACAATCCATCATGGAAATATAAAATTAATTTTATAAGTGTGACATTATTTCATTTGAATCTCATCCCCATGAAGAACTCTCTAATCCTACTTTCCCAAGATGGAAATAAGTAGTGGTATCTTATGAAAATAAGAAAAAAGAATGTATAAGTGGAGAAGCTGGAAGTGGATATAAGGTTGAACCTACTCAAATCCCTCCCATATCTCTTCAAGAAGCCTTTTTACCTTCATGTCAACTTCATTTTACTTTCTTTCCTAATGAAGATCATATTTTCCCCCAAGAGAAGCTATTTGAAGAAAACATTGCCAAAATAATTGAGGAGTTAGAACTCAAAATGTAGAATCTCTCATCTATTCAAGGGAATACTTAATCCAATGAAGTCATTGAACTTAATGTTGATCATTTTATTGAGGGGAAATTAGATTCTAATGATGAGGATTACATTTCTCCTTGGAAGCCTTCTTGGGCTAAAATTCTTGGTTTTGAGATGCCTAATATTGGCACCACTAAGATGGAAAAGGAGATGGAAATCTTAGATCGGGTTGATGATGAGAAATATCTGATTTCTTGTGAAAAAACATCAGATTGTGACGATGGGGAAGAAGACATTACTTGTAATGAAGAAGAAGTCCTAGAAGAGGTTCTTTTGGAATCTAAAAAAGAAGAAAAAAACTTTTCCTCTTGTGCCCCTTCATGATGCTAATTAAAATATGATGATGACTTGTGGCAGAGATTTGAAGACATTTTTAATGAAGTTAAAAGGCTCAAGGGGCATATAATTCCTTTGGAGCTAACTATAAGAAATGGTAAGCAAGATGACATGTTTCAAGAAGAAGACATGTGGCATACTTATATGTAAATTTTTAAAGAATATGAATATAGTGAGAAGGAAATACTTCTAAGAAAATAAGACCAAGATGTTGAGGAGAAATTAGGAGTTGAGAGGTATCACCATCAAGAGAGTCTAAATCATGATGGAGTAATCCATGATGACTATGAATCTTTTTAAAATGGTTTAAAAATTCATTATAGAACCACATGTGAATTTTTTCCTACAAAAATCAAGGAGTTTGAACAATAAAAACTCCTATAATGCCATGATAAAAGAATTATTTAAGGTTTTGAAGAATCAGTAACAAAAGAGAAGAGCAATGAAACCTTTCAAGAGGATAAAGACATTCAAGAGGCTATTCTATTCATGATAATGCAAATCTTCCATGATGAAACAAAGGAGAAACAATATGGGGTACCTTTACAATGTTAAGAAGAGTTAATTTACCTTGGAGACATGTTTGAGATGAATCCATCACAACACATGCCAAGACAAGGAGCAAGAAAGGAGCATGATTCATCTAGTACTACATCCAAAAGGAAGCATGCTTGGCACCCTCATTCATCTCATGAAGATGGAGATTCTAGATACTCTCCTTTTGATCCAAGAAGTGAGGTATGTTTGGTTAGATGTATATAAATAGTTTGATTTCTATTATGTCTCATGTGTGCCTATCCTCTTTGTATTTTCCTAGTCAACCCAAGTCAACTCTATTCAACTCTAGTCAAACATGGTCAAAGGCTCAATTTTTTCTAGAAATGTCCTAATATAGAAATTGAAGTGTTTTAAGGTGTTATTAGGTCATAAATTTGTCCTTTTCCATGATTCATATGAAAAAAATGCTTTTTGGTCATATTTTTAGCTCATTAAATTACTTATACAAATTTATCAAAGGAGCATATATATCACCAAGTAAGTTTCTAAAGTGGATGGAGTTAGAATATGTCAAGAAGGTAGAGCACAATCTTGATGGAGTTAAAGTGGAGGAGTGTGTGATGGATTGGATAGATAGGGAGAGATAATAACTCACCCATTTTAGTCATAAAACATTAATGACACTCACAAAGTGTTATATCAAGAAAAAATGGGAGCTTTAAGATACACCTACAATCCACTTGAGAAGGGTTTCTACATAATCTACCCCTAAGCAAAGATTATTTTGACATTTTGAGAAGTTTGGAGGTTTAGAATTATCACCAGGTGTTGAAATTTTGTATAGATAACCCTTAGGACTTTAAGGATCATATTCAAGAATTGGTCTTTATATGAAAATAGGGGAAGTACCCCCTATTTTGTCTTATATAGGGGGTACTTTCCCATTGCACAAAACTTGCAACTTTGGAATAGAAGCAAGGAAAGTGGACCAGAAGCCATGAAAACCCTATAGTAAGGTTTGAAGAGATATATGACATCCATAAAAACATATAAAACCAATATATAATATTTTGAACCAATCATGGTGTTCTAAACTACAAGGGTTATAGTCAACATAATGGGTAGAATTAAGAACTAGTAGCCAATTTGAGAGCCTTTCACATTTCTTTCCTTAGATAGGTTATCTAACAAGTTGAAACATGTCCCCTTTTTCGTGGACATTGACAGACTTGTTGATTAGCCTATTATGCGACCTTTGTAGGCTAATAGGATGGATAGAGGGTCATGATGGAGATTGGCTTGGCTTCGATTTGTAGAATTCTTATAGTTGGCTTTCATTCAGGTTATTTCAGACACATTTGGCCTGAGCTCCTATTATTTAGGGATATTTGACATGCAGTGGAGCACCCTTATTTTGGTATGGTCATGTACAGAATCACTCCCTAGTTCACCAAATATGAACGGTTCGAGGATCCGATATGTATTGAGGGAGATATTAATATTTGATTGATTTAATCAAATATTAATTATTTAGCCTATTTTAAATTATAAACCCTAATTCTAATTTAAGAAAACCCTAATTAGGGCAAGCATATCTTTTGAGGGTATAAGGGTTTCTCATGGAGACCATTATTGATTATGATTTGACTATTGATTTTGATATTGAAGAATTCTTCTATGAAGACTGAGCCAAAGGTTCTAGGATTCCATTTGCATTAGAGAACACCAACTCTTCAGTGTGTGTGATTCAGAGGCTGTGAAATATCAGCTGATCTATTGCCGATTTGAGAGATAGCTTCATACAGAAGTTATCACAGAGGTTTACAGATTTGAGAGGTAACTTCATACAGAAGTTGTCACAGAGCTTTTTAGGGATTTATTTCATTATGTTTTTATTCAGATATTGCGCAAATAAATATCTTCTCTATTAGAGCCGTCCTAGATTTGCAAAAGATCAGATTTTGAGATGATATTTGTATTCCTTTATATGCGTCCCAGAGATTCATTATTGTAATCATTTTGAAGAATAATAAGAGCACTGATTTGCTAGTTAAGTGATTTAATGTGGTTTATTTATTATTTGAATTTATCTTGCAAAATCGTATCTTATTTCATGCAAAAGTAAAATATACTGAAATAGTCAGAAAAAATATCAGGGTTTCAGAATTGAAGAGAAACAGGGATATTACAGTGGTATCAGAGCTTCTTGTGTTTGCATATCCCTACTAGTTGGGGATATCACAGTGGCATCAGAGCTTTTGTAGGAAGAAAAAGGAGCCCCTAAGTAAGGGACATCACAGCAGTATCAGAGCCTATTATGCGACCTTCATAGGCTAATAGGATGGATAGAGGGTCATGATGGAGATTGGCTTGGCTTCGATTTGCAAAATTCCTATAGTTGGCTTTCATTCAGGTTATTTTAGACACATTTGGCTTGAGCTCCTATTATTTAGGGATATTTGACATGCAGCAGAGTGCCCTTATTTTGGTATGGTCATGTGTAAAATCATTGCCTGGTTCACCAGCTTCGAACGGTTTGAGGATCCGATATGTATTGAGGGAGATATTAATATTTGATTGATTTAATCAAATATTAATTATTTAGCCTATTTTAAATTAGAAACCCTAATTCTAATTTAAGAAAACCCTAATTAGGGCAAGCATATCTTTTGAGGGTATAAGGGTTTCTCATGGAGGCCATTATTGATTATGATTTGATTATTGATTTTGATATTGAAGAATTCTTCTGTGAACATTGATAGACTTGATGATTAGCCTATTATGTGACCTTCGTAGGCTAATAGGATGGATAGAGGGTCATGATGGAGATTGGCTTGGCTTCGATTTGTAGAATTCCTATAGTTGGCTTTCATTCAGGTTATTTCAGACACATTTGGCCTGAGCTCCTATTATTTAGGAATATTTGACATGTAGCAGAGTGCCCTTATTTTGGTATGGTCATGTGCAGAATCACTCCCTAGTTCACCAGCTTCAAACGGTTTGAGGATCTGATATGTATTGAGGGAGATATTAATATTTGATTGATTTAATCAAATATTAATTATTTAGCCTATTTTAAATTAGAAACCCTAATTCTAATTTAAGAAAACCCTAATTAGGGCAAGCATATCTTTTGAGGGTATAAGGGTTTCTCACGGAGGCCATTATTGATTATGATTTGATTATTGATTTTGATATTGAAGAATTCTTCTGTGAAGACTGAGCCAAAGGTTCTAGGATTCCATTTGCATTGGAGAACGCCAAGTCTTCAGTGTGTGTGATTTAGAGGCTGTGAAATATCAGCTGATCTATTGCCGATTTGAGAGATAGCTTCATACAAAAGTTATCACAGAGGTTTATAGATTTGAGAGGTAACTTCATACAGAAGTTGTCACAGAGCTTTTTAGGGATTTATTTCATTATGTTTTTTATTCAGATATTGCACAGATAAAGATCTTCTCTATTAGAGACATCCCAGATTTGCAAAAGATCAGATTTTGAGATGATATTTGTATTCGTGTATATGCATCCCAGAGATTCATTATTGTAATCATTTTGAAGAATAATAAGAGCACTGATTTTCCAGTTAAGTGATTTACTGTGGTTTATTTATTATTTGAATTTATCTTGCAAAATCGTATCTTATTTCATGCAAAAGTAAAATATAGTGAAATAGTCAGAAAAAATATCAGGGTTTCAGAATTGAAGAGAAATGGGGATATTACAATGGTATCAGAGCTTCTTGTGTTTGCATATCCCTACTAGTTGGGGATATCACAAGTACCCCCTATTTTGTCTTATATAGGGGGTAGTTTCCCATTGCACAAAACTTGCAACTTTGGAATAGAAGCAAGGAAAGTGGACCAGAAGCCATGAAAACCCTATAGTAAGGTTTGAAGAGATATATGACATCCATAAAAACATATAAAACCAATATATAATATTTTGAACCAATCATGGTGTTCTAAACTACAAGGGTTATAGTCAACATAATGGGCAGAATTAAGACCTAGTAGCCAATTTGAGAGCCTTTCACATTTCTTTCCTTAGATTGGTTATCTAACAAGTTGAAACATGTCTATGATATGTTTTTAGATATGTTTGAAGATTTTATATGCAAGGAAAACATGAATAATTTCATTTGAGTCTCAATTTGTGGGCAAACTTATGGAACAAGGTCTAGGCCTAATATCAAAAGGGGGTTAGTTTCATTTATAGCTCTTTATGGTCTATTTTAATGACTGAAACATGTATTAGGGATGTGTATAGAGGTGTTTGAGTATTTTTTTAGAGGAGTTCATCAACGATCCATTTCTTGGCTTGAGGGAGACCTTGAAGAATGCTTATAAATGACCTGAGAGGCCAAATTGAAATGCTTGTATCTTCCATGATACTTTGCATGGAGAGCTAAGGTGTTTGGGAATATTAGAGAGGGTCCCTAAGAATCCCTCAATGGCATTGAGATAGAAATCTAATATGTAGCCTTTTTGTACAAAATCTAAGACCTAAAATGAGACTATTATGGCATCTAGAAGATTCAAGTTTTTTCATGAAACTAATTGGAGGTGATAGAATACTCTTCAAGGTTCCTCCCTATCCAACTGAGCTATAATAAACCTATATGGATGGTGTAAAATAGGGATTATTTAGACAAATTCATGTGTCTTAAAGGTATGGTTAAGTTTTATATGATGAAATAAATTTTATAATAAATATTTGGACTTTTTCTAGGTCTCCATGTTCATATATTGAGATATCTAGGCTCCTAAGTGTGTTTTCTATCTCCTTCATCTCAGCCAGTCACAGTGAGCAAGTAGTGAACACTTAGTGAAAATGATGAAAAATATAATTAGGAAGCCTTTTTAGGCTTGATTCATGAACTTGATGACATATAAACTCTTATAAAGTGTCATTCCTCTGTGTGCACGGATTAGATTAGAAAATTGGAAACATTTTGTGTGCCAAGTT
Organism: Torreya grandis; assembly: GCA_037957365.1. Taxonomy (NCBI): domain Eukaryota; kingdom Viridiplantae; phylum Streptophyta; class Pinopsida; order Cupressales; family Taxaceae; genus Torreya; species Torreya grandis. The sequence goes on along the minus strand of JARHVA010005106.1, from coordinate 62,922 downwards.
TGAGAGGTACATGAGAAACAATTTTTTGTAACTATTTGGGATGATTACTCATGGCCAAGGGAATGTGAATGATTAGAGACCACTCCAATTCATGTTAAGGATTTTAAATAACCCCTACCCCTTATATCAATCATTACACCTAACCCTATTTAGTGGTGAGGAAATTTAATGAAGGCAAATTAGGATGATAGTTTCACAAGCAAGTAAAAGATCATCCATGCCACATATGGAGGAGTTAGATGAGTTTGAGAGACAATTTTACTTTTTTTTCCTTATAACACCTATTTAATTATTAATTTCATGATATTTTAACTAATTTTACCTACTTTAAAAGTGTCTTAATGACTCTTGAGTTTCACCTTCTCTCTCTTCTCTCACATTTGCTATATATACTAGCCTTTTTTATTATTGTACAAATCTCTCCACCTAAGTGTGGTGAATCTATACTCAATTTTTGCCTCAAAATAATAAATAATGTTTTTTTTACCTCATTAATGACTTCATGAAGTGTATATTATGAATTTTGGTCTTGTGTAAGTGTATTTTACTTACCTTGACATGTTATCCTTCCTAATGCCTTATGTAGTTTGAAATATCTCTTTTTTAGGTCATAAAGTAGTGTCTAATATGGATTGTAGTTATAATGAGTAGATCATTAATTATTGTTTCTATAAGACCTATTTTATAAGTCCTCCTAGCCTAAACTCTCTCTAAGACCGCATGCTTGAAACATCGATGTAGAAAAAGAGATTTCAGTTTGATGGATGAAGTGCATGTGTAGTTTCCATTTTATTTCTAAGTACATTATAAGTGGTGTTAGTAGACCATATATTTGGTGCATCACCTCCTTATCTAGGCCAATTTTAGGCTTTTTAACCTCTTTCCTCATAAATTAAAGTGTGTAGAAGTGTTACATCAAGGGAACTAGCCCTAGTCTAGAGACTCACATTAAATTTAGGTCACCCATAACCTTGAGGTGTTTCCATTATGCTAATTGAATGAGGAGGGACTTGGCATCTCCTTAATGGGTGCAAGTTCAAGTGACAATAGTCACATAGATAAGCATTATAAAAAAAATTGTAAGATCAAAATTAGAGAGTAAGAATAAAGGCATGCCTCCTAATGTGAACAAATGTTCACAAGTCTTTAAAAATATCCATATAAGATACCTAAGGATGTGTAGAGATTAAAAAATCAATCCATGATTACTCAAACTACACTCCATGCCAAAAAGTAGTATTTTTGGGTGATATATAGTGGTTTCTCAAAACATATGACTAGTGACAAGATCAAGTTCACCAAATTGAGAAAATGTAAGGAAGGATTTGTCATCTTGGGAGACAGCACATCAATAGAGATCAAAGCTAAAGGAACCTTGAACATAGATGGTAAAATACCTACACATGATGTCCTTTATGTTGAAGGATTGAAGTATAATCTATTGAATGTCAACCAAATGTGTGACTACATACAAGGTAGCATTTTATGTAGAAGGATACAAGTTAAGGAGATATAGAAGAAATGTTGTACAAGGGAAAAAGATTGAAAGCAATATCTACAATCTTGTTGAATTTAAAGGAAATAGTTTCCTCATGGGAAATATTAATGAGTTGGTTATGGCATAAGAGAATGGGTCATGTCAACTTTGATAATCTAGTCAAATTGAGCTCAAATAAGTATATAAGACACATTCTCAAGATAACCAAACCTACAGATACTACTTGCAAGGAATGTCAACTAGGCAAGTAGACAAGGGTCAGATTTCAAACAAAGGAGTATGCAACTACAAATCCTCTATATTTATTTAAACTAATCTTTATATTCCTATGAATATAAAAGGATATAAAAGAGAGACATACTTCATGTTATTTGTAGATGATTACTCAAGAATGACATGGGTAACCTTTTTGAAGGACAAATCTCAAGCCTTTTAGAGATTCAATATCTTTATATCCATGGTTTAAAATGAGATTGGAAGAAAAATAAAATGGTTAAGATGTGAAAAAGGTGGAGGATTCACCTCATATGAATTCATATAGTAATGTGAGAAGCATGGGATCAAAAGGCACTACTCTATAGTAAGGACTCCATAATAAAATGGAGTTGTTGAGAGAAAGAATAGAAAAATCAAGGAAATGGCTAGAACAATGCTAAAGAAGGCCAAGTTACTAGATGGATATTGAAGATAAGTAGTCCAAAAAATAGAATACATCTTAGACAGAGTTCAACTAAAGGTAAATAGTGATAGAACTCCCTATGATCTATGGTATGGAAAGCTTGATTCTATTAATTACTTTAGAATGTTTAGAAGTAAATCCTACATCAGAAGAAAGGAAGATAAATTTGAAATATTTGAATGAAGATGTTATGAAGGAATATTTCTTGGTTATTCCAATCAAATAAAATCCTATGTATGTTACAATAAGAGGATACAAAATATAGTGGAGAGCATCAATGTTAAGGTTGAAAAAGGCATAAAATTTATTAAACTTGACAAGGAAACTAGTAATGAAGAGATAGATCTTGAAGAAGAAGTAAATAGTGAAGATGTTGAGGAAAAGAATGAAAAAACACCTCCAATATTTGTTCAAAAAGATCATCCTAAAGAGTAGATAATTATCAATAAGAATGAAGGAGTTCATACAAGGAGAAGATTTGTAATGAATAAGGAGTAAGTAAGTTTTACTCTAATGTCTAAAATTGAGCCTAAGAGCTATGTTATAGATATCAAGGATGAGAATTGGATAAATCCATGGAATACTAAGTGATCCAAATAGGAAATAATGAAACATGAAAATTAGCTCCAAAACCCTCAAACAAGAATGTGATAGGAACAAAATGGGTCTACAGAAACAAGCTAAATGAAGATGGAATTGTTATAAGGAATAAAGGAAGATTGGTGTGCAAGGGATCTGCACAAGTTGAAGGCATAGACTTTAAGGAAACATTTCTCTAGTTACTATATTGGAAGCTATAAGAATGTTTATATCATTATTTATTTATAAAAAAATCAAAGTCTACTAAATGGATGTTATGTCAACTTTCTTGAATGGGAATCTAGAAGAGGAAGTCTACATAGAACAACCTAAAGGTTTTCAATTGTCTAAACAAGAATACTATGATTGAAAACTAAATAATGTATTATATGGTATAAAATAGGTACCTATATCATGGTATTAAAGATTGTACAATACCTACAACAATAAGGATTCAATAAAGGATGTACAGACATTAATCTATACCTCAAATCAAAAGGTGAGCATATGTTGATTATTGTTGTTTATGTAGATGACATCGTATTTGCTGGTAGAAATAAAAAAATGTGCATAGAATTTACTACAAAAATTCAAATTTAATTTGGGATGTCTATGCTTGGATAACTTTCTTTCTTCCTTGGTTTACAAATAACACAATCTAATGAAGGGACATTCATATCCCAAACCAGGTATGTAAAGGATATGCTCAATAAATTTTGAATGGAAGATAAAAAACCAGTTATTACTCCCATGATAATTGGATGCAAGTTGATCAAAGAGGATGAATCATTTGATGCAAATCAGACCATGTACAAATCAATGATATCTAGCTTGTTATACCTAATTACATCAAGACTAGATATCATGCAAGTAGTATGTATGGTTGCTATATTTTAAGCTACTCCTAAAGAGTCACATGTCAATGAAGTAAAAAGTATCTTAAGTTACATCAAGAGAAAAATTGAATATGGCCTATGGTAACCCATGATTGAAGATTTGACTTTGACAACATATACAAATGTTGATTGAGTAGGAAGTGTGGATGATAAAAGAACTAGTGGTGCATTTTTCTTTGGAAATAGACTTGTTTCATGGCTGAGCAAAAGGAAAGAGTTAGTTAATATATCTATAGTAGAATCCTATTATGTATCAATAGTGTCATGTTTTACTCAAGTCTTATAGATGAATCAAACACTCAAGGAAATCAAGGTTGAGTATAAATCACCTATCTCTATTTTTGTGATAATTCAAGTGCTATAAATATATCAAAGAATCTAGTGATTCATTCAAGAACCAAGCACATATCAATCAAGTATCACTTCTTAAGAGAGAATGTTTTAGATTAAGATGTCACAACATAATATGTGTGAAATAAGGAATAGATTGCAAACATATTCACCAAACCTCTTCCCAAGGAATAATTTGATTATCTAAGATAGAAGTTGGGAATGGTGGCTCCTACACCACATCACTAAATCACTAGTGATAGGGAATGAGTCTAGGGGGAGTCTCATGGAAGCTTTATTAATCCTTGAAAGAAGAGAGAAAATTCAACTTAGGTAGTATAGTTCTTAAACTTAATAATGAGTTAAAAGTTTCAAATTTTTGGATAAACTCATTTATCTGATAAAGAGGGAGGAATATTTGGACAAATAGTCACCTAGAGTCCCTTTTTTATTGATGTTAAAGGGGGAGAAAAAGTGGTAACTAATCTAAAAAGGTATAAATTCTCTTTTTATGATAAATAGAAAAAATAGCAAAATGTTCTATGAAAAAGTGCAAATGTCAAAGAAGAATCAGAGAAAGTATCCAAGTTGATTATTATGAAAATTTGCCATTGTTTAAGGGGGAGCAAGTTTGGTATGAATAACTTTAGTTCATACTTATCATAAGTTAATGAATGTAATTATAGATAAGGATTTGAATATTAGAATATTAGAGAATTTAGTTTTCCATCAATGACAAAGGGGGAGACTATTGGAAATATGACTATCATTGATGTAAAAAGGGAAATTATGAATGTGACATTAATTATCAAGTATGAATATTGTGATCATGATGATCCTATTAGAGGTTAAGGATGATTGGAATTCTTTTTTGTATGAATGGATTTCATCCAATTATTTATAATGATCATCTAGACATTTTGGATCCAGACATGAAAAGATAAGTAAGAACTTTTATAGTGGCATATCTTTCACATAAGAAGTCTTCAAGACCAAACATATATATACTTATAAAAAATGAATAAATGCATTAATTTTTAGGTCATGTGACTAAGTTTAATAAGAGTTATGCATGTGTAAAGATAACCTTCTAGACAAAATGAATGGTCTCCATACTTATAGAAAATATACACAAGGTCATGCAAAGTTGTCATGATTTTACAAAGATCATCTATGGAGATTTAAAAAATAAATAGATGATAAATCTGTTACAAGTTTTTTATGAGCATTCTATAGATATGATCCATATGTTCAATTAAGAAGGAATGAGATCAAAATTTAATTATCTTTAATCTCAAAATCAAGAGGGTTTCTTAGTAAAACACTAAAGGTTTAAGTCATGGCATCAATAGGCACTTTATATTTTGATAGTGACTAGTTATAACCTGGACCTAGTATCTCAAGTTATAACTTAAGCCTTTATCATCATTATGAAATTGGCCCCTCAACCTAAAAATTAATATCTTGAGAAATGATCAATGGACTTAATAGTTCCTAAGTTTTAGACTTTATATTATGTCCTAGATTGATCAATGGTCAGTGCTTCATTGTGCATAGATGATCCAATGGAGCATGATGAAGTCAAATTGTTAAAATGAGCTCTAAATTAATGTACAAGTGATAAGTGTCATAATAATTAATCATGCACAATAGATAAATGGAGTGGTTTGAAGTCAAAAGGTAAAAAACTAATGCCATGATGCCAAATGTCTCAATAATATGAATTGATAGCTATGTACATAAGGCACATGCTTAAGCCAAGTGTCATATTATCAAGGGTTAGATAGATATAAAGAACAAACTTGTCAGAAGATATGATGGTGAGCAGGTGATCATATAAAGGAGATATAATGGAGTGAGTGGACTCAAATGGAATAAAGTGATGTATGTTTATCGACATAGTGGCAAGTAAAAAACTAAACATGTTCAAGAAGATCGATGGAGTGAAAGTGATCCAAAGATATATGAAAAATAAAGATGGGATAAATAGATTGATGTTTAATATATCAATAGAGATAAATAATGTTCATATTTGGAGATCTAATGGCATGTGAATCTTAGATTAGGAAGATCAATGGGCACATTTTAAAGATGATAAATCTAAAGTTAGGAAGTGTACAAAGATATAATGGATAACATGAGCCTATCAAAAGGTGATAAAATGGATGCATTTAAAAGTTGATTAATTTGAGTATGAACCATAATATTATGGAACCAAAGGCAAGATAAATGACTGACATTTCAATTCATGTCCAAGAAAAGGTTAGTTGTAAGATTATGTAAAAAGTTGCATATAAGCTCTATATCTTGACATGAACAATGAGATTTCTTGATTCAACTAATCAAATATACATTAAAGAGATTATGAATCAAAATTTGAGTCCAAAAAATGTTATAGATAGTAAAAATAATTTCAATTATGGTGTGATCCATGGAATCAAAACACAAGAAAGTTACAATCCAATTCATAATGAACTAGAGTCTAAAATTTGCATGATGTGTTGCAATTCGAGTGTGAACACATAGAATATATGGAACCCTAGATAATTTTTATTGTGTATGTGTGTGTGTGTGTGTGATATTTAGGACAAATAAAAAAGTGGTTGGAATAGTTGTTTTTGATATGAACCCAAATTGAATAGTAGCAAAGAAAATAACCCAATGAGGTGTGTCAAATATAAAATCATAAAGACATAAAACCAAAGAGTGTAGAGAGGAATAGGTTTATTGGTGAAGCAAATGAAGTGTGTTGAATATAGATATATTCATACATAGGACTAGAATAATAGAGAGGAGTAGAGAAGAAGAAATGAATAAAGAGAATGTGTAGAGTAAGATCAATTGTATATTAGACTTGTAATAGAGAATAGAGATATAGATTTAGGTATGAATCTAATTTTTAAATTAGATTTTTAGATTCATATAAAATTTTGATAGGTTGGTGCCATCAAATAAGTTGAGTGGGTGATCAGAATAGTATCTTCTAATAGTTATTCTCACCATGGTTTTTCCCTTTGGGTTTTCCATGTATAAGTTTTGTGTCATGTGTATTTATGTTTTTATGATATTTTCATATTTTATTTGATCCACATATATCTTTAATCTATTTTAAAAGGAATTAAAGGACTAGTTTTAATTCATATACTGATTTACCCCCTCTTAGTATCTAGTTATGTTCTAACGCTAATCTACCACTAAAATAGAGGTAGAATATTGTTCCACCTTGATAGGAGGAAATAAATGTTCCACATAAATAGGTAATGAAAAACATACCTCAATATTCATAGACCCATATAACTTTATAATCACAAACATTGTTTAATAGAAAACATGTGTTTATTGGTGAAAGACAAATGCCAAACACCTAACAAGCATCTAGTTCACAATAGGTGTTTAAACAAAAAAGAGGTACTATTATCTAACAAGTACCAATTAGGCAATAATTGACATGTTGTAGATCCAAAGATAGGGCCTTAGTTTACAAGAAGTTTTATTTATTCAACCATGTTTGACTAGTCATCAACAAGTCTGTACTCAACCTCATCAAGAAAAATACTTTCCCCATAGACATATTTTTCCATCTTAACCCTAATTACCTCAAATATAAGGCTATATACTAAATCTAAACTAGAATATATCCCAATAATGCATGTAATTTCAAAAACAAAATCCTAATCTGATGATGCATATTCCTAGTTGGTTAATTCATCAAATGAGCATTCCATAATAAACCATACCTTCATAATACCTAGGTCAAGGTAATCCACCTTTGATCATTTAGATACCACCTCAACAAAATGTAGCATCTAATTTATTGGACCAAGAAATACAACAAATGAATTGATTATTACCATTCAAGTAAGGAAGTAAACCTAGAAATTTAATTTAGAGGATATGTGTTCATACCCATTCAATATGGAATATATTCATATATTATTTCATCTAGGTTATGAACCACCAAAATTTGATAAATACAAGGGTAAAGGAGACCTTAAGGCCCATTTGATAGATTTCTTTGTCACTTTATAACTAGTGGATTGAATTGACATTTACCTACTCTTCTCATTTCCCTAAATTCTAGTAGGACAAGCTTTGGAGTGATTCCTCAAATTACCAGATAATAATGCATCTAATTTATATGACCTCTCAAACAAATTTGTACAACATTTATCCTATAATATTAAACATGATATTTCATTGGTAGATTTTACTCAGGCCAAGAAGAAAGCTAGTGAGATATTTTTAAGCTATCTACATAGATGGAGAATACTTGTTAATCACTTCACCCATAACTTACCAAAAAAATAATTAGCCATTGTGTTTACTAAAATTTTTCACAACGAGATATGATATCATATAGAGATTCAGTGTGCACATAAATTTAAAGAGATCATCTACAAATTTTTACATATTTAAAAGTCACTTATTAGTAACGGGATTATCAAGTTAACTTCATCAAACCAAAATCAAGACCAAAACCAATGTGCAGGCCCAAGTTAGAACCATAACCAAATCTAAGTGTAAGCATTTACACCCACTCAGATTAGTAACTATGAGAAATATAAGTAACACAACCATAATAAAAATGTTATTTCAAATAGATTAAAATAAGTTGTGTCATATCCAAACAATATAAACATTTTCTACTTAGCTTATACTACAAATGCATCTTACTCTTTATCAATAGCCTATTCAGTAAGTGGAACCATCACAACAACCTAGACTAGCTCCACAAATGCAATAACCACCACTTTTTAAAACCCCTCCTCCAATAAAAACACTCAATCCTTAGTCTTTAGTGACCTTTGTGAACCTATAAAATTAGTGTTTCATAATCTATCCACAACTAATATGATTAGTTGGCTAATTATGAAGCATTATCCTAAGGGTATTCTATATCGCAATTGGTATAAAGAGAATCAATTATGTGAATAGCATCATGTTCATGGGCATAATCTACATTGTTATGTGTAGATAAAATACCTCATATAAAATATGCTAGAAAATGGGGAGATTACATTAGATAATAGATCATCTACATCCAATTAGAACCTAGGTATCTACTAAAACCCTTTTCCATAGCATATTAGTAATAATAAAAAACAACAATGAAAGCCAAAAAAATAGAAATAATAGTATCAATAATCATCATGGCAATAACAATAATTTTAGTAGCAACAATAATAATGTCAATTAAATGGGAGGAACCAAGGCTAAATTGATCCTAATAATCAACAAACTTACCATGTAATTTCACATGACTATAACAAAGTTATAGGTCATATTGTGAGAGGTTAAATTTCAACCATCAGCATTAATCCAAGACCAAGTGATAACATACTACGACCATTACCAAACAATCCTAATCAACCAACATATGCCAATAATCCTTCCTTGACGTTGGACCATAACCAAACACAAAAGAAACTAGGGAATACTATTTTTGGACTTATACCAATAACTCATCATTGACCTATGAGCAAAACTAATAGCACCAACAATATATACTTATCATATCTATCCCACAATCATCATCATCAAGTTACAATAGTCTTCTATATAATCTTGATTATGCAATAACAACTTGATAATCTAATATTACCATCCTAGGCCCATAACCTCCTCCCAATGAACCAATCCAACCCAATGTACTAGCTAATAATAAGGTATATAACAATGTTAACAAAAAATCATATAACATTATGGAATAACTCTAGAAGACACCCACACAAATCTCCATTTTATATTTCTTGCATAAGTATACTATCCATAAGAACATCCTAACAAAACTCCTAAGTCAATCTCAAGTTATAAATGACATAACTATTGTCACTTAGATTTTCACCCTTTGAGGAGATGTTTCATCTCTCCTCATCCAAGTGGCACAATTTAAACACCTCTAAGCTCATTGGTAGCCTAAGAATGAGGTGAATCTCTAGATAGGGATAGCTCCCTTGATGTACCACTTTAGATCACTACTATACCTAAAATTCTGTAGGGGACGGAAGGGGGAGAGAAAACTAAAAGAAAACTATCCTAAAGGAGGTAATACACCAAATTTTTTGATGACTTCCAACCAGATGCATGTTACACATGAGACCAAGAGACTAACCAAACATACACTTCTCTTATCTCTATCTTCTCACATCAATATCACATTATGAGGTTATGTATGAATGTTGAGGATAAGAGGACTAGACAAGAGGCCTTTAATGGCAATAGTGAGTAGAATGACTCACTCAACCTTGACACTTCCTAGAACTCTTCACATTCCTAACAAGAAGAAGCTTTCCAACTATAAATAAGGTGAAATAATGAGACATCTTAAAGAAATCATAGTTATCACTAAGCAAGATCAACCATCTAAGTAAAACACACTATGAACAGTCATGGAAGAGGTAAAAATTATTATTATTATTGATTATATGGTATGAAAATTAGTAGGGCTTCACCATACTCAAGTGGATCATAAGTTATAAAGGACAAAATGGCTAGTTCTTATAAAACTTGAGAGAGAGAAGAGAAGATAAAAGTACAAAGGTCATAAAAACACTTGTCAAGCTAATAAAAGGAGTTAAATATTCATGGGAAGAGAGTTTGGAATATACCATGTAAGGTCAGGAACCACAAGTGTCATCTCAAGTCATGAAACTCATGAAAATTGGCATGGAAGTCCTCATTCTACTTCAAAAAAATCCCTTCATGATTCACCTCTATTTCAACATCCCAAAATTGATTAGGGATAGGTATGATTATTGGAATTAATGAGAAGGATTTTAGACATGCCTCTCCATGTATTGGTTTCAATCTTTTTCATCTATAACCATCTAGAAATGAGTCATCACCATCTATAATTTATGAAACTCCTCTTTCCCACACCTCTTACACTTGGCCTTAAAATTGGATTTAGGATTCCATGAAAATACATGATATGGATTTTATTATACTTGGAAAGACCCTCCATGGCCTTATAAGCATCATAAACACCTTAAAATCAGCTCACTTAAAGTTTTCCACCCTTCTTATGAGTTTGGTCATTATGCTAGTTTTGAGTGGCTAAGATGAAGCAATTGATTGAAGCACTTATGACTTATTCCAAGGAATGAAATTTACATGGGGAGCTATAATAAGTCATAATATTCACTTCCATGTTAATTTCATCTCTTGAAACCTCCTAGAACCTACACAACACATAAAGGAATCAAAAATACCTTATTTTATACTCCATTCGTATAGTTTTGTAAAAATAAAATGGATGGGAAGGAGCCTGAATGATTAGTCTATAATTTTCAATCACTTTCATTGTAAATATATCTCATTTGAATATCCATCCAACTTAATTTCTCCAATCGTATCACTAGCAAGGGTTTTGAAATGATTTAGTCCTGTTTACCCCCTTAATCTTTGTTTATAAAGGTTTCACATTTGAATTTCCATAAAAAATCCAAAATATTAGTGTATAGGACCATTTTTAAATTCTAAAGTATTCTTATTTCCCCATTCAAAGCATCATGAGAGATATGAGCACTCAAAGTGGCTACTCAATCTTATTTCTTCCATTTATAAAGGCCTAAGGTTGTCTTGAGCCCAAAAGTGATTTATTTGTGCTTCCCATGCATCCCAATGGATTATACACCTTGGTAGTGAACATATAATCATAATACAATAAATTTAAGTGATCATCTAAGGCTATACATGAATTTGACCCCCATTTTGGATTCTAAGCCTAATCATGCTCAAGTAGGCCTATTTGCACCTTAAATCCCAAAATGATTTTTTGATAGTTCTTCCTACATCCAATAGCTTCTAAAAAATTTTACTAACCACCAAAAAATGTTTCAATAGGTTATAAATATCATCAAAATTTATAAGTGACAATGACTCTCCTTTTTTGCCTCTAGGCCTAACCCCTCCCAAGTAGGTTTAACTACAATTATGAAGGTCTAGGCCATCCTATTAGGATTAATTCCTCTATTCAAGGTTTTTAATAATTTATTAGGTGTATTATAGACTAATAAACTACTTTTAATTGTATATATATCTTTTGGTCTCATATTTATACCTTAGTCTTCAAAACTTACCACTTTTGTTCACAACAGAGTGCCCTCTGTCTAAGACAAAATAGAGGGCACTCCCCTTATTTTATTAGAAAAGAGAAAGATTTTGGGATATTATCTAGGTTTTAAGGATATTAACTAAAAAAATTCAGTCCTTTTTTAGGTTTTCATATCTTCAAAAAGCTCAAAAACCCAAACTAGACTTGTGTGGAGGGACTACATGCAGGGTTTGAAGAATGGACTACATATTACCTCATTTGACCTCTTTTATCTATTAAAAATACATAATTATGGTGTCATGAGGTTATTATAATTTTAATTAAGGTTTTATTATCTTTAAAATCACTTAAAACTCCCTAAAATTTCCCCTCACACTTGACCAGTCAAGACTATGTGTGTAACCTTATTGATTGTATTTCTTGCTCCAAGGCCCTATCCTAGTAGGTGTCCTTAATAGTTGGATATTCTGAAAAAGGTTATAATCCCATTTATAATCTCATTATATAGTTTTAAATTTTTTTGAAACCGTTTTCTCACCCTTATATAGGCTAGACCTCATCAAATCATATTCCCTTCACTTTCTACCTCTCATAGTCAACTACAGTTGATTGTGAGAGGTCCTATAGGTGTTCCTACCTAATCTAGGTCTTAAATACAATTTATGAAACCCATTTTTAAGTTATATAAATAAATATTATAATTATACTTTCTAATTTTATTCTTGGAGTGAGGTCCATCACCAAATTATCTAACTCAATCCTTATGATAACCTTATAGCCAGCATATAGGTTACATTTATGATGAAAAGGGAACATGCAAATAGAGTTGTGAGGTTATATCTGATATATATTACTATTTAAATGATAATTATATAATAAATACTATGTATAACTATCTCTTACCTTAAAAACATAGTGGCATGTATTAGTCTTACAACCCTATGGTGAAGACTCTAATCTGAGTTTAAAACCTACATTTTTCACTAATGAACTTTAGTGAACCAATATCATGTTAGAGCCTCTTAAAAAATAGATTATTTAAATAAGTTGACCTCAATTTATTGTAAATTTTTTCTCCTACATGTTTTATACAAGGAATGGTTATTTTGACTCACTAAGAGTCTTTGTAACCATTATAATATAACCCTAACAAAAGCCTCAAACCTCTATTTTCTCAGTTTGGGGATTAGGTCCCTGAAAAAAATAATTCTTCCTTGATCATAGTTTCAAATTATAATTTTCCAATATAAAAATTCAAATAAGTTTTTTATTATTACTAAAATACATATTTACTCCAAGTAAATCTCTAACTTTTCTAACTCTCCCATTGAGAGTTCTCAGCTCCCTGCTAACACCACCAGTAGGTGGCTTTTCCATGTATATATGTTATGAGTGGTAATATGGATAGTGTGCATTGTAATTGGATTTAAATTGGTTTTATATCCATATAAAAACATACAAATACACTATTCACACCTATAATATATTAAAACCACCACTAAGGCTCCTACTCTAACATGACACCATCCTCCAAGACTCTTGTAGGTGAATATTGAGTTGTACCAAGAAGAATGTGTGCTTAAGTAGTGAAGATGAGTCTCAATTTAAATATTCATGTACCTCATTAAAAAATTTAATTAAAATCCATTAAATTTTTTAATAATTAAAAAAAAAACTATAATAGCCTCATTTCAACATGATTTTCCTTTTCAAGCACCTGTAGGTGCACATTCTGAGTTACATTAGACAGGCAGTGGGTAGGAGGTTCATATATTTAAGGAATATATTTGAATATTTGATTTATATCCTTTAAATGGTGATAAAATGAAACATAAAGTTGTTTCAAGGCCTAATACAAGTATTCAAACCATATTTTCAATGTTGAACCCTTTTGTAGGAACCTAGCAGACTGGTATGATAGTCATATATCAGATTGACTGTATTGTGTTCTATGACTACACTTTCATGGAGATTAATTTAGAGGTGAGATTAAAAGTATAAATTGATCAATATAAAATTTATATAATTTAAATTAATCTATTAAAACCCCCTATAAAAATGATCAAAGCATGTAGATTCTATAAATAGAAGAAAAACTACTTGTAAGATAGAATGGTGCTTCTATTGTAACGTTGATGTACTTGAATTATCCAAACACATTGAAAAATTAAAATAAGAACGGGAATAATCTGAGATGGGAGTCAACCTCATCTATAAACAACATTAGAAAATTGATTATATGAACTTGTCCAAACCAAGGCAAAACCTATAGGGTACATACATTAACAAGCAAATTAGATAGTTTGACTTCCTAAGAATGGCTCATAAATAAAATGCAACCATTAGTTTGAAAAAAAACATAAAATGTAATATTACTAAGTTTATAATACACCTCCAATATTATTTTTATTGAAACCTCTCTTGTTGACCATACCAAGTACAAACCTGAAGACCATTTTTGCTTACCAAGCCTAGTGTAAGGAGAGATAAGTGGTTTTATTCATTTTTTAAAGTTTATAATCAAAATTATCACTAAATTAAGTTTATTGAAGAAAAATGGACACTCATAAAATTTCCCAAAAATGTAGGAGATTGTACAAGTTTGTATACCTCATTAAATGTTCAAGTTTTTAAAGAAAATTGCCCTCTTTTTTGAATAACCTACCAATTTCTAGTTTTTAATAGTTAATAAATACTTATTAGGACACATGTTACATGAAATAATACTTTTACACCTTCAATTTTCCATAAGAGGCCGTAAAATTCAGTAAATGGCCCTTTTTAACCTTCAAAGTGACTAAAAAATACATAAATATTGAACATGACTAAGGTCAAGGCTAATATGATATGTAATAAGATAAAAAGATATATAATACACCCTATTATATATATATTATACCCTTAAAACACATAAAAATCAATTTTTTATCCATAGGGGTCCAAATTTGACCTATGAGGTTAAATTTGGTCAATAATTTAGTGACTCATAGGGTTAGTATGCTTGCTATACTAACTAAACTAGTAGCATTATTAGTCCATTGGACTTAGGTAGTCATCTAAATTATAAAACAAAACAAATATACCTTTGACCATTGACCACAATCTTTGATCAAGAAAAGACCACTTGACTACCTCAACCACACAAAATAAAGGACAAACACAAAGGAAAGAAAACACACTAACAATACACACACATGTGCTCAAATAACTTATGGAAAATTGGAAGAAAAAAACTATATAAAACTAATAATTAAGCATACCTCCCTTTCAAGGATCAAAAATAAAGTTTCTTGAATCTCCTTCTTCATGAGATTAATCATGGTGCCAAGCATGTTCCTCTTTGGATTGAACACTCGGTAGACTAGAAATTATTCTTGTAACTTCACTTACTATTCACTCAATTATACCATATTAAAATATATCTCCAATATAGAAGTGTCCTTATACACATACCTCGTATTACTACCCACTCTTTATCTCATGATCAACTTGCATCTTCTTTGTAGGCATGGTCTCAAGAAGAATCATTTCTTATTATTTAGAAGGTTGAGGCCAATATAAAATTTTTTTTACCTCCAAAGGCTTATATTAAATTTTATCTTTCTATTATATGGGATATTTAAGAATTGCATCACGATTACCATCACTTATAATCAACTCTAAGGAAGTTGGAAACCCCTTGAGAGACTCAAACTCACTGCAAATGTTTTCAAAATAATGCCACAAGTTCTCATATTGTCTTTTATCAACATCATGGAGGAGAAAAAAAAGAAAATATTATTCATCCTATTCTTTATAATCTAAAAGGACTTCATCCAAGACTTTTTCTTTGACACAAGGAAGGCCTTCTTCATTATCAACCAAACAAGAAGACTCAACACAAGGACCCACCTCTTCTTTAGCACTTAGTACCTCTTGAGGGATCTAAAATTATATATATGATATCATAATCTGATATTTATTCTCAAGTTCTGAAATATATTTCATCTCCTTGTCCTTATTTTGGATGCCAAGACTAGGCATCTTGAAATCTAGTGACTTAGCCCAATGAAGCTCCTAAGGAGATACACATTTTTCAAGCAAGATTTCTAAATTTTTCTCAAAAAATGATCCTATTTATTATACAATACCATATTTACATCAAGGAAAGTGGTGATGGGGTGAGTACAAGATGAAATAACTGGTGGAGGTGGAACATAGGACTCAAAATTAGATTGAGAAGGAATTGTAGGGGATTATTTTGGAAGCTTTTGAGGAAAGGGAGGTAGACCTTGGGATAAAATTGCTTGGTTTTATTCCTTCCACTTGGTAATCAATTCATTTACATCTAATTAATATTTATCACTCTATTTAGGAAGGTTAAATGGGGTTTTTTTAGGAATATTATCTTCTTTTAGTTCTAAACCTTCCATCACACTTTAACTTAGCAATTTCATCCTTGACTCTAATTCTTCAATTTGCTTGGCTAGGTTCACTACAGAAAGTCTCTCTTATATTTTATAGGCATATTAATGAGGATAAGGAGTATAATATGTCTGACATATAACACAAGAGTTCTCTTGAGGAAGGGTGGGAGGGACTTATATAGGATCAATCTCTTTCTCAACTTCACACTCCTTATCTAGGATTTTAACTTCCTTCATTCCACATGGTTACACTACCTTAATACAACTTAGGATTTTAGGATTATGAGTTTATTATTTAGGTAGTGATGAATCTTGAGTATTGGATTAAGTTTTAAATAAACTTGAGATCTCCTTAGGCTTGTATTCTCCACCTTATCTCCAACTTGGAATCTCATATCTAGAGGTCACTTCTTGAGGTGGGGATGTAATTGGAGAGAGAAATAAGGGTTTAGATTCAAATTATTTTTTTGATGACATGGATTATTTCATATGAATATTATCCAATTCAATATACATATCAATATTTATTTTAAAAATAAGGTTGTTCTTTTCAACTATCTCTTCTGACTGATTAAGAAAATAATGACTTTGAAAATCTTGATTAGGTTCATGAGTGGGAATCATGTATGACTAATATCAATATTGGGGAAGTAGATATGAATTATTATAGGTTTGGTGAGGTTTATTATTATGAATTTTTAGCTTATCTTTCATGGATGAAACTAGGCCACTCACTTCTAGCATCTCACTTATGAGCCTTTGCCAATTACCTCTCTCAATAGGTGCCCACTCTCTTTTGACTAACTTTAATGTATCTCTCACCTTATGAATGAAATGGATAATAATATATTAACCATTTCCCCTTTGTGTATCAAGATCCAACATGTACTTCTCATAACCCAAAAGAGTTTGCTTGAAAGTAGAAATGGACTAATTAGAAAAGTGACTTTTTTGATTAGGAGGAGCAAGACATTGAGAAGGATTTTTTATAGGACTGATACAACTCATGGAAAGGTTTATAGGGGTCATATTAGATCTATTAAAAAGATTATTTTATTTTGTAAAGATCATACAAAGGATGTTGGGAAATGTGATAAGCTTGATATACCTCACCAGCTTGTGTAAAATAGTACTCAACACCAAAATTAGCATGGAACTTCATTAGGAAGTAAGAACATAAGGAATTTTTATCAAAAATATTCAAAAGGAATACTTGGGCTACTTGACCAGTTGATGTAATCTTTGAGTTACGATTGATGTTTGGATAGATGCCTCCAAAGAATGATGTGTTGAAAGACAACACAAAAATTATTTCAACTTCTTAGACTAAGAGTCCCATCAGACATGCCAAAAACTATTGTCACTTGGATTTTCAACCTTTGAGCATATTTATCAACTCTCCTCATCTATGTGGCACAATTGAAACATGTATAGGCTTGTGGGTAGCCTAAGGATGAGGTGAATCTCTAGATAGGGATAACTCCCTTGATGTACCACTTTGTATCACTACTACACATAAACTTTGGGGGGGGGGGGAATGGAGAGAGTAAAATTAAATAAAAATATCCTAAAGGAGGTGTTAAACCAATTTTTTTGATGACTTTTAACTAGATGCATGTTACACATGAAACTAAGAGACTAACCAAACATACACTTTTATAATATGCATCTTCTCACATCAATATTACATTATGAGGTTATACATGAATGTTTAGGCTTGGAGGACTAGAAAAGAGGCCTTGAATATCATTAGTGAATATAATAACTCACTCAACCTTGACACTTCCTAGAACACTTCACATGCCCTACAATAAGAAGCTTTCCAACTATAAATATAGTGAAATAATGAGATAACATGCTAAGAACATCATAGTTATCACTAAGCAAGATCAACCATCCAAGTAAAACACACTATGAACAATAATGGAAAAGGTAAAACTAAGTAATTTTATTGATAAAATGGTATGCAAATGAGTAGGGCTTGTCCATACTCAAATGGAACATAAGTTACAAAGTCTAAAATGGTTATTTATTATATAAATTGAGAGAGAGAGGATAAGAGAGAAGTAAAAATGTCATAAATACACTTTTAAATATGATAAAAAGAGTTACATATTCATGGGAATATAGTGTGGAATGGACCATGCAAGGTTAGGAAGCACAAGTGTCATCTCAAGTCACAAAACTCATGAAAAGTGGAATGAAAGTCCTCAATATGGCTTTAAAAACTACCTTCATGATTCACATTTATTTGAATGTCCCAAAACTGATTATGGATAGGTATAATTATTGGAATGAAAGGGAAGGATTTCAAACATTCCTCTCCATACCTTGGTTACAATCCTAGTCATCTGTAATCATCTAGAAATGAGCTATCACCATGTATAGTCTAATAAATTCCTCTTTCCCACACCTCTTACACTTTGAATAAAAATTGAATTTAGTTTTCCATGAAAACATATGGGATTGGGTGGATTCTAGTTGGAAATAACCTATATTTACTTATAGGTATTAGGCACACACTTGATGCTTTCCACCTTTCTAACTAGCTTGGTCACTATGCCAATTTTAAATGGTGGAGATGAAGAAATTGGTTGAAGAATTGATGAGTTTTTAATAGTAATTAAATTAACATGGGGAGTTATCTTAAGTACTAATATTCCATTACATGTAATTGACATCTCTTTAAACCTTTTAAAACCTTCACAACACATAAAATAGTTGAAAATACCCTTCACAACACATATCTGTATAGTTTCATACAACATAAAAGGATGAGAAGGATAATAAAGGAGTCTTATGTAATTATAAATAAATTTTATGGTCAAACTCTCTCATTTGAATATCCCTCTAACCCTATTCCTCTAATAGGGTCACTAGCAAGGGTTTTGGAAGGGTTTAGGCCTATTTACCCTCTTAAGCTTTGTTCATAAAGGTTTCACATTTAATTTTTTTTTAAATTACACAAGATTAGTGTAAAGGACCCTTATCAACTTATATAATCTTATTAAGTCCCATGTGTTGGGTGAATATTTTGTTAGTCTGATGTCTGAATGAGAAAAATAGGTCTTATCATCCATAGCAAGGGAGATTGGTCATCCAAAGATGCAGGTTTACCATATCCAAAGGGTAAAAATCTCTCCTCTCATCAAGGGGAGGTTCCCTATAAGTATAAGGTGATATATACTATATATAAGTAGAAAATGACACTCAGGGGTAGGATACACCATCCATCTCTCTTCTTTCAGAGATGATGTTCACAAACAAATGAAAAAATCTTGGTGAAAACACTGAAGGCACTTTTCTTCTTTTACAAGTGTTCTTACAGGGAACATCAAGAGTTCTTTTAAGTAGTGACAAGTAACTGGTAACCAAGGGTGTAGTAACCAATAGCCTGAGATGTAGCATAAAGTCTCCACCTTGATTGCCCAAGAGTGAGATAAGAAGGAAAATGGGGGCACAAAGTCATCCCAAGGTCCTTTACATAGAAATAGAAAGAAAACACACTAAATGCAATTGTGGGGGCACAAAGTCTCTCCACAGTTGGCTTTAGGATACCTTCCTAATTACTTCCACTAGTTCTACTTGTTAGATCAAATAAATAAGAACACATTCAGAAGACAGACATAAGAAAAATCTCCTAAAATGATACAAGATACAATAACACAAAGTCTTCAAGTCACTTGCTTTCTCATTCAAATAAAATAATATGAACAACAATCTGAGCTCAAAGTCTTAGTATTCACCTTTCAATTTGGGCAATGTTTTGCTTTTGGTAATGAGAAGATCTCTCTTAGAATGATACAAGAGATTACAATATATAGAATCTAAGAAAGACTTAGCACTTTGTTCCATAGAATGGCCCATGCTATGCATTCAATGCCTTAAATGCATTTCTAAGTTTGTCACAGGACTACATTGAAAATAGGGCAACTATCTTAACTATGGCATGTCATTTCATCCCATATGTCTTCTTCTAAGTCTGGATCATTTGGTCTATCCCCTATGATGTTTGCATAGCTATCCATTTTGTCTTTACTTTAAAGGAGACCAACAGGCCATGCCTTCAATGTTTGCAAGCTAAAAAATCTACTTTGCAAACTGTTCTAGCTACCTAAATAACTTCTATGTAGATATTTTCCTCTTTGTCTCTTCCTGCTATGATTTGAGCTCTCTGGCCATCTTTTCAGTTAGTCACTTGGTTCTTCCTTTAAGTTCTGTGATTTATTTAAATTTAAACAAATATTCCCTTACTTTAAATTTGACATCTGTAGGGTTATCAATGGTTGCTAGCCACTTGAACCATGTTGAACCTTAAACCTTTAAACCCATTGAAAGTACATTGGTTCATTAGTTCATCAGTTGATTTTGTCTCTTTTTTTCCATCGCTTCCTGGTTCAATTGCTTTCCTGCTCCTTGGTTGAACCATCTATTAAACCACCTCTTTTCTGCTTCTTTCCTTGACTGAGGCCGCCTTTGAACCTTTGAACCCATGAAACATTGAAATTTAAACTCTTTCAATTCAAGGTTCAATCAGTTCATTGGTTCATCCTTTGTCCATCACTTCCTTGTTCTTTCTAAGC
The DNA here is from genome assembly GCA_037957365.1 of Torreya grandis. Taxonomy (NCBI): domain Eukaryota; kingdom Viridiplantae; phylum Streptophyta; class Pinopsida; order Cupressales; family Taxaceae; genus Torreya; species Torreya grandis. The sequence goes on along the minus strand of JARHVA010005106.1, from coordinate 41,895 downwards.
TATTTGATCTTCATCACACTGGTTAAACCTTTGAACCTGTGAGCTTTTTGAACCTTTTGGTTCAAGGTTCAATAGTTTAATCAATTCATTCTTTTTATTTGGCTAAGTCCTTTTGATCTTTTTGAGCCAAATGCATTGAACCATTTAGGCATTTAACCTGTTGAACCTTTGAAACCGTTGAACCATTGAACCCCTTGAACCTTTGAACCAAAGTGGTTTGATGGTTCAACGGTTCAATGGTTCAAGCCTTTTTTTCTTTGATATGTGTTTTGAAGTCGTTGAACTGAGAAGTGATTAAACTTGTTGAACCTTTGCTGAAGTACTTAACTCTTGCCGATGGCATTGAACCTTGAACTCATTGAACCAAAATGGTTCAAGGTTCAATGGTTCAATGGTTTAATCCTTTCTTAAAATTTTGTCGATGAACTCTTTTGGCTGAACCTTGTCATTGAACCAACCTTGAAATCACCTAAGTGTTGAGAGCTTTCTTCTTTCCTATAGAGTCTGTAGATATAAGTTCATAGAACTGGGGAAGTTCATAGAAATGAGTTCATAGATTTGCTTCTTGCAGAGTCCGTAGATTCCTTCCTATGAAGTTCATAGAAATGAGCCTACTGAGTCCATAATTTCAAGCCTGTAGAGTCCATAGATTTCTAAAAGCTTGAAGAATGAAGAACTTGAATGCTCAAAACAATTCTTGAAAAGGGGAGAGAGGATTTTGGTTTGTTGAACCAAAATAGTTCATAGGTTGTTACCAAAAAGAGTGATATTTTTGGGGGACAAGAGTTGGCTCCAGTTGGGGAACTTCCCTTAGTTAAAATTTTGAAACAATTAAGGGGAGTAGAAACTATAATCTCCGATTCCTTGAAGTATGTCATTGGGCTATGAAGTCATGCTTCCCAAAAAGAAAGGCTCCAAAAAAATGAAAATGAAACGCACAAAATAGAACTAAAGACTATACAAAGGTACATATGTATAGGTGAACTTATCTGATACTTCAAGAATTAAAGTGATTCAGATGCTACCCATTGTGAGACAATGAAGATGGCATTCCATCCTGATAAATCAACAAGAAACCATTTTGTTCCTAGAATTGGTGATGGGTGAATGGAACTCTCCACCATGAATCACATTTTCTATGCATTCCTTTTAGTTATCTCTTCTTTCCCACATGGAAGGATGTGGTCTTCAATCTAAAAACTATAACTCCTTGCTCTCTTGGTGAAGAGTTACTTTTGCTGACTTTGGAGTATAGAAGTATGGTCCACTACCATAGCTTGTTATTCTGTTGGTTCAGTCTAGCACATGTTTTGATTGTTAGCATCAAACTCTTGAAAAACCATTAGCTCAACATCTCCTTTGGTGTGAAGGAGTTTGACATATTTGTCTTGAGCAGCCTTCAATCTGAGCAATAAATATTCACATTCAACTGTGTTTTTGGTGTTGCTAAACTATAACTTGCATGAAGGAAAAATATCTCCTTGAGGAGATATCGACATAGTCCCAGCTCTAGCATTGGTAGAATAATTATTGCCATCAGATTCTAGGATCCAAACATCATCAGAAACTAATCTTCTATCAAATTTTTCTGTATTAGAAGTGGAAGATGCTTTTCTATCTGTATTGCGCCCTACCAATTCTTCTGATGTCTTGTTTGAATCAATTTTTAGATTACCACCTATAGGAATTTCATCTATAGAAACATGAACACCCTCTATGGTTAAGAAGTAATTACCCATACCTGAAGACTCAAACAAAATTTGAGCTGCAGGGGCCAATGTTTGGGTGACCACGTATTTTTCCTCCTTTTTAGGGAGCAATCTCTTCATTACGCCTTTGACAGGGATCCTTGCCTCAGACAAGTCCATGCTTAGTTCTCCTCCCACATCCTTGCATAAATTTCATCCAAGCAGAATGCCATAGGATGCTGGGATGTCAGCCAGCAAGACAATCATCTTGATTCTCTTGTTTGGAAAGGCTACAAATGCAAATTGGGCATCTTTGATTTGCCCCAATAGTGGTACTTGCTTGTTCTCCATGGAGAAGCATCTCCTAAATGTCTTGTTCAATGTGAGGCCAAGGGATTTAGCCACTTTGGTAGGCATGACATTGTCTAAAGCTCCAGAATCAATGATGTAATTGCTCAGCTTGTGACCATTTATCAATAGGGAAACATAGAAAAGATCTATTTTCCTAGGGGCAACAAGAGGAGTAATGACAAGGTTATTTGGGATGGGCATTTTCCTTAGGGGATCATGAGTTATCTTTCTAATCTCTTATCCTATAGGGATGGATTTATTCTTCACACACTCTACCAACCTATCCAACTGCTCAGGATTGGCTTGTAGGAATTCAAATTTAGTCATTTAGATTTTAGTTTTCTTGACATGGTCGACTATGTCAAATGACTGAAATGGACTAGGAAGAGAGGATGGGAGCTTATATTTTTGGTTTTTGGGAGGGGGAGGACTAGATTGCAAATTTGAAGTAGAAGGCATAGGGATATTTGAGGCACTTACCTTTCTAGAAATCACTAGGTCCTTTGGCTAGAAGGCAGAGTGGTTCCACGCTTAGCAATTGTAATTGCTAGTTGAGGTTACTCTTATGTCTTCTCTTTGTCAGCCTGCTGGGCAAACTAGTTCTTAGATCGAGTGAACACAACATATGATCCCTTGATTAATTCACCTTTACTTCTGGGTTCATCCTGGTAATTTAGGAAACCAATGTGGGAGTCACTAGCTGATTCGTCTTGATCCTCTGTGAAGCGATTAACATCATTTTATTCCTCAAACTCAGGTTAGAAAGAGAATCATGTTCTATTTCCAGATATCTAATTGCTGAGTTGGTTAGAGGTGCTTCAAGGGCAAGGTTCCTCTGTGAGGGAGGAAGATGATTTGTCTACACTTGATTCCTGGCAGCATTGCCTTGATATGGCTAATTTTGAAATGTCCTCCTTGGCATATCTTGATTAGGAGGAGTAGACATACCTTGGGCCATTTGTCTCTTCAAGGCTAGCAGTTCATTTGCCAACTTTTGCACCATTTAATCTATGGTACATGTAGATGGATACTCAGAAGATGAAGAGGATTTACCTCTATTTGGATATCTCCTTATCTTTCTTGCCAAGATAAGGTCATCTTCCACTTCATTATCCAAGTATTGAGCAGCCTCAAAGTGTATGTGGCCAGCACGTCTTAGTAGAAAACTCACTTCAGGCAACTATCAGTTGATGAAGAAGCATTTGAGGTTTTCGGGTGTTGGCTAAGTAATTATAGGAATTCTATTCTTGAGCTTGTCAAACTTGGCAATGAAATCCCTCATAGGTTCATGAGGTTCCTTCTTCATCTATGTGAGCTAGGCTAGCAAGTCATGTGCATCTTCTACATGCTTGAACCTAGCTTCAAATTTAACTTTGAGAGTGTCCTAGTTAGTCACTGACCAAGCTTATAGGTGGTAGAACCATTTTGTAGCATCACCTTGTCATGTTTCCATAAACAACCTGACTTACACATCCTCAACTTCCACACCTATCACACCACAAGCTATGCTGAGAGCTACAATATGTTCATCAGGGTAAACTCTCCCATCACTAAAGAATTTTAGGAAGTTCTTTCTTGAGATGCATGGAAGTTCATGCAGGGGTGTAGTAAGATTTAGTGGGCCAAATGAGTTACCCCAGGGGTCTTGAACTACCATGATTGTATAATAAAAAAGAGGGATAAAAAATTTGGGTGGTGTGTAGATAGGCAAAGCTCTGCTAGTAACAGAAAAAGAATCTCTGCCTTGTGTTGGTGATCTAGTAGGGGTAGGAGGAAGACTCCTAGTTCATTGAAGGTGAGATTGTGGAGGAAACAAATCAAAATTACTTTGCTACACCAACTCAAAATTAGGGTCAACAACACCTTGTGCTCTCTAGTTTCTTGTATAATGTGGAGTCGCCAGATTGTAGAACAAAAAAAAATGGAAAAGAGCAAGATTTGTTTTAGCTTGAAGCTTGAGACTTCAAACTACACGTTATATCCTAGTGGCTCTGGTTTTAGAGATTAAATAATATAATGGAGATGGAGGAAGATGATAAGGCTATAATGATAATGTCTAAGACATAGAATGGAGTCATGAGAGTCTATAATGGATAAGGGTAGGGATTGCTTCAATCTAAAACTTGAGGCTTCAGACTGCACGTTGATCCCCAGCACAGTTGCCAAAAAATTGTTGGGTGAATATTTTATCAGTCAGCTATCTAATTGAGAAAAATAGGTCTTATCATCCACATCAAGGGAGATTGGTCAGCCCAGTGTGCAAGTTTACTACATCAGAGGTGGACAAATCTCTCCTCTCATCAAGGGGAGGTTACCTATAAATATGTGGTGCTATATACTATATATATAAGTAGAAAATAACACTCAGGAGTAGGATACACCATCCATCTCTCTTCTTTCAAAGATGATGTTCACAAACAAATGAGAAAAGCTTGATGAAAACACTAAAGTCACATCTCTTCTTTCAGAAGTGTTCTTACAGGGAACAACAAGAGTTATTTCAAGTAGTGACAAGTAACTGGTAACCAAGGGTGTAGTAACCAACAACCTAAGATGTAGCACAAAGTTTCCACATCGACTACCTAAGAGTGAGATACAAAGGACAATGGGGGAAAAAAGTTGTCGCAAGGTCTTTTACATAGAAACAAAAAGAAAACACACTAAAGGCAATTGTGGGGGCACAAAGTCTCTCCACAATTAGCTTCAGGATACCTTCCTGATTACTTCCACTAGTTTTGCTTGTTAGATCAAATAAATAAAAACACATTTAGAAGATAGACATAAGAACAATATCCTAAAATTATTCAAGCTATAACAACACAAAGTCTGAAAGTCACTTGCTTTCTCATTCAAATAAAATAATATGAGCTCAAAGTCTCAGTATTCGCCTTTCAATTTGGGCAAATTTTTGCTTTTGGTAATGGGAAGATCTCTCTTAGAATGATACAAGAGAATAAAATATATAGAAGCCAAGAAAGACTTGGAACTTTTTTCCCTAGAATGGCCTATGATGTGAATTCAATGTTTGAATGCATTTCCAAGTTTGTCACAAGACTGCATTGAAAATAGGGTGGTTGTCTTAACTATCACATGTAATTTCGAGTCTGGATCATCTGGTCTATCCCCTTTGATGTCTACATAGCTTTCCATTTTTTATTTAATCTAAAGGAGACCAACATGCCATGCCTTTAATGTTTGCAAGCTAAAAAATCTAATTTGCAGACTATTCCAGCTACCGAAATAACTTCTACGTAGATATTTTCCTCTTTGTCTCTTCCTACTGTGATTTGAGCTCTCAAGCTAGCTTTTCGATCAGTCACTTAGTTATTCCTTTAAGTTCTATGATTTATTTGAATTTCAAGATATATTCCCTTAATTTAAATTTGATGTCTATAGGGCTATCAATGGTCGCTAGCTGCTTGAACCATGTTGAACCTTAAACCCTTGAACCCACTAAAAGTACATTAGTTCATTGGTTCATCATTTCATTCTGTCTCTTTTTCTCCATCACTTCCTAGTTCAATCGATTTCACACTCCTTGGTTGAACCATCTATTGAACCACCTATTTGTTGCTTCTTTCCTTGACTGAGGCTGCCTTTGAACCTTTGAACCCATGAACCATTGAACTTTGAACTCTTTCAGTTCAAGGTTCAATCAGTTCATTGGTTCATCCTTTTTCTATCACTTCCTTATTTTTTCTAAGCTATTTTATCTTCATCATACTGGTTGAACCTTCGAACATATGAACTCATTGAATCTTTTGGTTCAAGGTTCAACAGTTCAATCAGTTCATTCTTTTTATTTGGCTAAGTCCTTTTAATCTTTTTGAACCAAATGCATTGAACCATTTGGTCATTGAACCTATTGAACCTTTGAACCCATTAAACCATTAAACCCATTGAACCTTTAACCAAAGTGGTTCAATGGTTCAATATTTCAATGGTTCAAGCCTTCTTTTCTTTGATAAGTGTTTTGAAGTCATTGAACCTAGAAGTGGTTGAACTTGTTGATCCTTTGCTGAAGCGATTAACTCTAGCCAACAATGTTGAACCTTGAACCCATTGAACCCATTGAACCAAAATGGTTTAAGGTTCAATATTTTGTTAGTCAATTGTCTGATTGAGCAAAATAGGTCTTATCATCCACAATAAAGGATATTGGTTGGCATAGTGTGCAGGTTTAATACATCAAAGGTGGACAAATCTCTCCTCTCATCAAGGGGAGGTTCCCTATAAATATGCAAGAGCTATAAACTATAAATATATGTAGAAAATAACACTTAGGGGTAGGATACACCATCCATCTCTCTTATTTTAGAGATGATGTTCACAAACAAAGGATAAAATCTTGGTGAAAACACTTAAGGCACTTCTCTTCTTTCAGAAGTGTTCTTGAAGAAAATAGCAGGAGTTCTTTCAAGAAATGACAAACACCTGGTAACAAAGGATAAGAACTAGAAGGATGAAATAGAACACAAAGTCTCCACCTCAACTACCCAAAGAGTGAAATATAAAGGATAATGAGGGCACAAAGTCATCCCAGAATCCTCAACACAAAAGGAAAAGAAAAATACACACTAAAAACAATTATGAAAGCATAAAGTCTTTCCACAGTTGACTTCAAGACACCTTCCTGATTACTTTCACTAGTTTTTCTTACCAAATTAAATAAACAAGAACACATTCAAAAGATAGACATAAGAATAATATCCTAAAATGATACAAGCTAAAACATCACAAAGTCTACAAACAACTTGCTTTCTCATTCAGATAAAATGAAATGAACAATAATTTGAGCTCAAAGTCTCAGTACTCTCCTTTCAATTGGGTAGAGTTTCACTCCTATAAAATGAAAATTATCTCTTAGAATGATACAAGAGATTACAATATATAGTATCCAAGAAAAAGTTGGCACTTTGTTCCATAGAATAGCCAATGTTGTGCATTCGATTCCTTGAAGGCATTTCTAGGTTTGTCACAGGACTCCATTGAAAATAGGGTGGCTATCTTTAATATGGCATGTTATTTCATCCCATATGTCTTCTCTTGAGTATAGATCATCTAGTATATCCCCTTTAACATCTGTGTAGCTATCCATTTTGTCTTTACTCCAAAGGAGACCAATAGGCCACACCTTCAATGTTTGCAAGCTAAAAAATCTACTTTACAAACTGTTCTAACTATCGAAATAACTTCTACGTAGATATTTTCCTCTTTGTCTCTTCTTGTTACAATTTGAGCTCTTAGACCATCTTTTCGGTCAGTCACTTGGTTCTTCCTTTAAGTTCTACACTTTATTTGAATTTCAACGAATATTCCCTTACTTTAAATTTGACGTCTGTGGGGCTATCAATGGTCGCTAGTCGCTTGAACCATGTTGAAACTTAAACCTTTAAACCCACTAAAAGTACATTGGTTCATTAGTTCATTAGTTCATTTTGTCTCTTTTGTTCCATCGCTTCTTGGTTCAATCACTTTCCCACTCCTTTTTTGAACCATCCGTTGAACCACCTGTTTGCTTCTTCTTTCCTTGACTAAGGCCGCCTTTGAACCTTTGAACCCATGAACCATTGAACTTTGAACTCTTTCAATTCAAGGTTTAATTCATTCATTGGTTCATCCTTTTTTCATCACTTCCTTATTATTTCTAAGCTCTTTGATCTTCATTGCATTGGTTGAACCTTTGAACCTATGAACTCATTAAACCTTTTGGTTCGAGGTTCAATGGTTCAATCAGTTCATTCTTTTTATTTGGCTAAGTCCTATTGATCTTTTTGAACCAAACACGTTGAACCATTTGGTCATTAAACCTATTGAACCTTTAAACCCATTAAACCCATTGAACCTTTGAACCAAAGTGGTTCGATGGTTCAACAATTCAATGGTTCAAGCCTTCTTTTCTTTGATAAGTGTTTTGAAGCTGTTAAACCTACAAGCGGTTAAACTTGTTGAACCTTTGCCGAAGCGTTTAACTCTTGTCAACGACGTTAAACCTTGAACCCATTGAACCTATTGAACCAAAATGGTTCAAGGTTCAATGTTTCAATGGTTCAATCCTTGCTTAAAAGTTTGTCAATGAACTCTTTTAGTTAAACCTTGTCAATGAACCAACCTTGAAATCACCTAAGTGTTGAGAGCTTGTTTCTTTCCTGTAGAGTCTATAGATTCAAGTTCATATAACTAGAGGAGTCCATAGAAATGATTTCTTAGATTTTATTCCTATAGAGTCTGTAGATTCCTTCCTATGAAGTCCATAAAAATGAGCCTATGGAGTCTGTAGTTTCAAGCCTGTAGAGTCTGTAGATTTCTAAAAAGCTTGAAGAATGAAGAACTTGAATGCTTATAAAAATTCTTGAAAAGGGGAGAGAGGATTTTGGTCTGCTGAACCAAAATAGTTCATAGGTTGTTCCAAAAAAGAGTGATATTTTTGGGGGACAACACCATGTAAAGCATCAAGAGAGATATGATCACTCAAAGTGCTTATTTGAGCTTATTTCTTCCATTTGTACTAGCCTAAGGTTATCTAGAGCCCAAAAATGACTTTATTTGTGCTTCATATGCATCTTAATGGATTATACACCTATTTATTGACCTTTAAAACATTATCAGATACATTTTAGTGATCATATAAGGCTATACATGAAATTGACTCCCCTTTCGGATTCTAGGCCTAGTCATGCTCAAGTAGGCTTGTCTGCACCTTAAATCCCAATGTGAGATTTTGATGGTTATACCTAAATGAAATATATTATACACTTATTTAATGACCCAAAAAACATGTTTCAATAGGTTATAAAAATTATCTCAAGGTGGAAGTGATAATGAATCTCCTTTTGGCCTCTAGACCTAACCTTGCTCAAGTAGGTTTGATTACAAATTTGAGGTTATAATCCATTTTGTTGGGATTACTTCCTCTATTAAAGGATATTAATAATTTTATATGTGTCTTATATATTAATAAAACTTCTTTAATTGTCTCTCTAGCTTATTCTCTCATATTTATACCTTAATCTCTAAAACTCTTCAGTTTTGTTCACAAGGGAGTGCCCTCTATCTGAGACAAAATAAAGGGAAATCCCCCTATTTTATTAAAAAAGATGAATATTTTAGGATATTTTATAGGTTTTAAGGATATTATATACAAAAACTAAGTACTTGGTTATGTTTTTATACCCTCAAAAATCTTAAAAACCCAAAATAGATTTGTGTGGAAGGGACTACATACAGGGTTTGAGGAATGGACTGCATATTGCCTCATTTGACCCCTTTTCTATGTTAAAAATACATCATGATGGTGTCATGATGTTTTAATAATTGTAATTATAGTATTATGATATTTAAAATCACTTAATCCTCCCAAAACTTTCTCTTCACACTTGACCAGTCAAGATTGTGTGTAACCTTCTTGACTATATTTGTTGCTCCACAACACTATCCCAGTAGCTGTCCTTCATATTTGGAACTTGATAAAAATATTATAGGCACATTTATAATCTCATGATATAATTTTACATTGTTTTAAACATTTTTGCTCACTCCTATATAGGCTAGACCTCATCAAATCATATTCCCTTTGCTCTCTACCTCTCATAGTAAACTACAGTTGACTGTGAGAGGTCATGTAGGTTTTATTACCTACTCTAGGTCTTGAACACAATAGATACAACCCATTTTAAAGTTATCTACACAAAAATTATAACTACAATTTATCCTTTCATTCTTTGAGTGATGTCCATCACCAAATTATGTAGCTTAATCCTGATGATAACCCTGTAACCAACCTGTAGGTTACATTTGTGATGAAAAGGGAATCTACATGTAGAGTTGTGAGGTTATATCTAGTATATATTAATATTTAAATTATAATTATATCATAAATACACTTTATAACTACATATGACCTTAAAAACATAGTGGCATGGCTTATTATTACAACCCCATGGTGAAGAGTCTAATATAAGTTCAAAACCTATAGATTTCACTTATGAGTTTTAGTGAACAAATGTCATGTTAGATCTTATTCAAAACTATCGTCCTTAAGTCATATTACCTCCATATATTATAAATTTATTATCCTACATGGATACTACAAGTAATGGTCATCTAGATTCGTTAAGAATATTTGTAACCATTATAATATAACCCTAACAAAAGCCTCAAACCTCTATTTTCTTAGTTTAGGGGTTAGGTCCTTGAAAAGAGTCATTATTCCTTGATTATAGTTTCCACTTATACTTTGAAAATCTCATTATTAAAATAAGTTTTCTATGATTACTGTAATAAATTTGGACTCTAAGGAAAGCTCTAACTTGTCTAACTCCCCCATTGAGAGTTCTCAACTCTTTACTAACACCACATGCAAGTGGCTTTGTCATGTATATAGGTGGTGGTAGTACTAGGGATAGTGTGCATTGTAATTGGATTTTAATGGGTTTTATATCCATCTGAAAACATCCAAATACACTCTTCACACCTCAAATATCTTGAAACCACCACTAAGTCTCCTGTTCTAGCATGACATTGTCCTCTAAGACTCCTATAGGTGAATATTATGTTATAATAGGTAGACTATGTTCTTGGGAAGTGAAGATGAGTCTCACTTTAAATATTCATATAACTAATAAAAATGTTTAAATTAACTCTATTAAAATTTTGAGGATTTGAAAGAAACCAACATAGCCTCATTTCAACATGATTTTCCTTTACAAGCACTTGTAAGTGCACATTCTGAGTTGCATTAAACAGGCAGTCGATAGAAGGTTCATATATTCAAGGAATATAATTTCATAATGGATTTATATCATTTTAATGGTGCTAAAATGAAATATAAACTTGTTTCAATGCATAAGACATGTCTTCAAACCTCATTTTAAATGTTGAACCCTTTTGTAGGCACCTAGCTGACTGGTATGATGATCATATAGTAGATTGACTATATGGTGTTCTTTGACTAAACTTTCATGAAGATTACTTTAGAGGTGATATTTAAATGATAAATATATCAATATAACATTGATAATTTTGAAATGAATCTATCACAACCCCATGGAACCATGATCAAATCATAAAGATTTTGCAAATAGAGGAAAAAATGTCTACAACTCAAAATGGTTCTTCTCTTGTAACCTTGATGTAATTGACTTACCTAAACACCTTGAAACATGAAAATAAGCATGGGAATAATATGAGGACGTATATAACATAATATATAAATAAAATTAGGAAATGGATTGTATGGACTTGTCCAAACTAAGGAAAAACCTATAGGGTACATACATTAGAAAGAAAATTAGATAGTCATACTTCCTAAGAATGGTTCATAAAGCACATGAAACCATTCCTTTGTAACCAAAAATAAAATTGAATATAAATAAGTTTATAATACACCCATAAGATCATTTTTCTTGAAATCTCTCCTACTGACCATACCAAGTACAAACCTAGAGACCATTTTTACTTTCCAAGCCTAGTGGAAGGAGAGATAAGCAATTTTATTCATTTTTCAAAGTTTATGATAAAAATAATCACTTAAGTATATGTAAGACTAGGGGACACCAAAAAATACTCCCAAACTATAATAGTTTGTAGAAGTCTTTACACCTCATTAAATGCTGAAGTTTTTCAAGAAAGCTATCATTTTTTCTGAATAAACTACCACTTTTTAGTTATTAATAGTTATTAAAGACTTATTAGGACACATGGTACATGAAATAATCCTTTTAAACCTTCACATTTACCTAATAGGTCGTTCAAGTCATTAAATTCCCCTTTTAAACCTCCAAAATGATTGAAAAAAGATAAATATTGAACATGACTAAGACCAAAGCTAATATGATATGGAATAACATTGAAAGACATATAATACACCCTATGACATATATATTAGACCCCTAAAACACCTAAAAATCAATTTTTTACCTATAGTTATCCCAATTTGACCTATAAGGTCAAATTTGGTCAATAATAACTCTAGAAAAATTCAAAGCTTTGGTGGGATATCTACCCTTAGGCCAATAGTTAACCTTAGACCAAAGTGATATGTCATCCCTTGGCCCTTTCCATAAAAATCCCCTAGACATTTAAGTTTTCATCATGTGACATAATGTCAAAAATGTCCTTATAGACAATGGATCGGGACTGAATATTATGTCTTTGAATCTTATCAAGCATCTCAAATATATAATAGCTGATTTACAACCAAAAATAATTACTACCAAAGTGTATGATAATAATGGGAGTCATAAGGGACTATAAGATTGTCATTTATCATTGGGCCCTTAACCCATGATACACTTTGCCATATATTAGACCTTGATCTATCATATAATTTAATATTAGGTAAACCTTGGGTACATGAAAGTTGGTTAATCCCTTCAACATTATACCAATGTTTCAAGTTCTCACACTTAGGCATGGAGGTCACTCTTAATGGACATTTTTAAACCCATAAAAATTACAAATATTTGGAGGCTCACTATGAAAGTTAGAACTACCACTTTGCCTTAGATTTAATTCCCAAAAAGGACAAAGATAAATAGATACTTGTCAAATTACAAAAGGCCAATTGTATAGACCTAGATAGCCTTGACTCATATTTACACATGACTCCTCTTGAAATGTCTAATCATTTTACCATCTCAGACAATGGCCTAGGAGAGTGTTTAACTCATGACACATTTCACATTACCAAGCTTCCATAGAACCCTAAGTCCTATGGAAGAGCTAAAGTTAAACCACCTTTCATGGAATAGAAATGAAAGAGAAAAGGCAAGCTTCATAATCCAACTCATATTATTTTCACACTGGCCACTAACCAAGAAGAGGACTCACTTTTCAATGATGAATCTTGGTTGTATAACAAAAAATTGGTTGATTGTTATAAAAATTCCAAATATCCTATTTCTAATAGGATCATAGATATATAATCCTTCAAATGTATAGGCCTTGAACCAAATCAATAGAGTACTCTTGAGCCAATTTATATAACTCAATAAAAATGACCTAATGGTCTTGGATTTATATCTCCTAAGGGTGACCCCATATATCTTATTAATGTTCCAATGCCAACATCTAGTGATGATGATGCCAACAGTGAAGTATAGTCTAATCTTAGCATTTATAAAGACCTTACCAATAACAACTTGTTTGACTTGTATACCATTTATACCATTACCCCAGTTATCCACCATAACCCACTTCCTCTTTATCACCCTTGACTTAGAGCTTAGGACCAACAAAAATACACATTGCCTATAGATGAGTTTGATAATAATGATGCTTTTTGCAATTTTATAGGCCTAAGAGATAATGTTTGATTGGAAGAACACAAATAAGACTTATCTATAAAACTAAAAAACTTCTTTGAGACACTTTTAGCCAAAAATAAATTAATAAAACGTTGAGGTACCAAAGTGGAAACTTCTTTGAGGCACTTTTGAACTAGGTTAAAAGTAAAGAGAAAGGCCAGTCTTTTGGTAAAAACCTCTTTTATGGGCCATTAGATAGGGTTGCTCACCTTTTCTCTAATGAAGCTCAGGAGACCATCAATGCTGAACTTGATTTTGGGTTTGAGTTTAATTCTACAAAAAAAACATTCCTTTGATTGAATTACCCAATAATTTCCTGTAGTATTTGTGACATGACCATCATTGCCATTAGGAGATTCAGATTCCTCTTATTTAGGAGAGATTGAAGACCTAGTTTAACTAGATGAATTTGTAATTACATGGAAATTCAAGTCATTACCAACCATTATATAATATGGCTTGACTCTCCTCATATAACATACTACAAATGTCAACAACACTCCAGATGACCTAAAGTGGATAAAATTAGGTGCATCCCTCACTAAGGAAGAATTTGAAATATTTATATCCATTTTAAGGGAATTTGTTGACATATTTACTTGGGCCTATTCAAACATTCTGGGTTTCATCCCCACCTTGGCTATAGACCACCTTGTTGTGCATCTTGATGCCAAACCTATGAATGAATTTTTTTTCAAGATGCATCCTTGTACTATTTTACTAGTAAAGAAAGAGTTGGAAAAAATATTGGAAGAGAGATGCATTTGACTCATCAAATATTTAAATTAGATCTCAAATGTTATGATAATTAGTAAAAAAATAGAAAGAATCAAAATTTTCAGTAATTTCATAGATATAAACAATTCATTCCCTAAGGATGACTTTCCTCTACCAAATATCAACATGGTAGTTGACTCCATAGTAGGGTATGAGATTATTTCACTTATGGATGTATTTTCAAGGTACAATCAGATCAGGATTACACTAGAAGACCAACACAATATATAATTCACCACTCCATGGGGAATCTTTTGTTATTAGGTTATACCATTTGTCCTTAAGAATGATGGGGCCACATATGAAAGATCCATGACCATCATATTTCATGATATGATGCATGACATTATTGAAGACTATGTTAACAATATATTAGGTAAATCAAAGATGTATGTCAATTATCTAGCCACATTACGAAGAATATTTTAGAGGATTTGTGAATAAAAATTCAGACTTAATCCTAAGAAGTGCATCTTTGGTGTCACTTTAGGCAATTATTAGGCTTCATCATATCTCATTGAGGCATTGAAGTTTATCTTGCCAAAGTATAAGCAATTACTGAAATACTACCACCTTCTAATTTAAAGTAGATATATAGTTTATAGGGTAAGATCAAATCTATTCAACACTTTATCTCATAATTAGCTAAAAAATTCCATCCATTTATACTCTTACTGAAGAAGGTTGTCACATTTCATTGGAATTAGTGATATTATAAATCCTTTCAACATGTAAAGGAATATATTTCCAATCCACCTATTTTGTTATTATCAATACCAAGAAATTAATTTCTATTATACCTATCTATCACAAATAAATCCTTAGGGGTACTTATATCTCATCATGATGATAATTCAAAAGAGCTTGTTATATACTATCTAATCCTTACACTGTTCATGTATGAACACAACAATACACCCATAAAAAAAGATTGTTTGGCTATGGTCTTTGTAGCCCAGCAACTATGGAATTACATGCTTAATAATAAAACCATGGTTATTTCCAAAGTAGATATGCTCAAGTATATACCATCTAAGATAGCTTTACAAGGCTACAAGGATAAATCGATCATGTTTTCAGTGAGTTTGAGATCAAGTATGTTAACTAGAAAGCTATAAGGGGATAAGTGTTTGTAGATCAACTATTTGAAGCTCCTCTTGTAGATACCAAACTAATAACTTTTCAATTCCTAGACAAGTCCATCATGAACATCATAGAAACATCCCTTAAGGAACAACACTGGAAGCTATATTTTGATGGGTCATTCACATCACATAGATCAGGTGTAGGCATATTATTTATTATACCATAGGGGGATCTTATCCCTAAATCATTTTGTATCAACTTTCCTTGTAGTAACAACATGGATGAACATGAATCACTCATTTTACGGATTTGTGAGGTAGTATAATGGAATATTTAGTATCTTATTGTTTATTTTGATTCTAAGTTAATCATAAATCATGTTACATACCAATTAAAGACTGAAAATGATAAGTTAGTGCCATACAAGGACATGGTTGATGTTCTCAAATAGTAGATTATTCACATATAGTTTGAATACATACCTAGGGATATTAATAAGATAGTGGATTCCATGGCCACCATTGGTTATTTTATTCATCACATCGATAAGGAAAAATTATTAATTCCTCATTAAAAATATTTTATCACCTAATCAATAACCTTCAACCCTTGTAATGATCTATGATATTATTGGTCCCAACTCTATTTGGTACTCAAACCTTTATAATTACCTTTATAACCATATCATTCCACCATACCTATCATGTAAACAAAAAAGGTCTTTACCCACCAATCCTCTTGTTATACCTTAATTGGACCAACCCTTTACCACTACAAATTTGATGGAACTTTGATTAATTATTTAAATTTGGTAGAATAAACATTAGTTTTGTGGTAATTTAATGACGGAATGTGTAGAACCCACACTAGTGAGTCTTCACTAGCCAAAAAAAACCTATCTACTAGCTATTATTGTCCAACTATGAATGCAAATGTAGCTAGTTATATTAAAAGGTGTGATAAATGTCTGAGGCATAACAATCTAATTCACACCCCAACCAAAACACTTAAACCAATGCATACATAATTACTATTTGTAACATGGGTATTTGATCTCATTGGGAAAATTAACCCTACCTCATGTAATGGCCATAAACACATCTTTACAACTATCAAATATTCCACTAAGTGGGTTGAAGATATAACCCTAACTAATGTGAGTGGATTTATTTTTTTCAAATTCATCTTTAATCATCTCATTTATCACTATGATATCCCATCAAACATTATATCTAATAATTTTAGATCATTTAAGAACAAGGATGTCAAAATGCTTTGTACTAAGTATAATATCACCCAATATTTTTCTACTAAATATTACCCACAAGATAATGCCTAAGTAGAGGCATCCAATAAAACCATTGTCAATATCTTTAAAAATACTTTCAATTATGTGGGCCACAATTAGAATATCCAAATCTTCTATGACCTATGGGCATATCACACTAATTATTATACTCCAACTGGAACCACTCCATGTTCCCTAGTATATGACACTAATGCCATCCTTTCTATTGATTTTGAGTTACCTTATCTATGTATCTCATTGAAACATGTCATAGATGATGAAGATTATAGAGTAGATTGCCTAAGATAACTAGATTTTCTTGATGGATAACACATGGCCAATATCAATAACCTTCAATCATACCAAAATAGACTTTATGGCCATTATAACTAGTAGGTAAAACATAGATAGTTTGAGCTTGGTGATCTTGTTCTCAAAGAAAACCAAAATAACACCATGGAAGAGAATGATAAGAAATGCAAGTTCAAACCCAATTTGATGGGATCATATGTCTTTTTTTCAAATTATGGATCTAAATCATACATTCTCACTACACACGATAGAGATAAACTTCATGAGCAGATGAACATCATCCAACTCAAGCCTTATATCACTTGAGAGACCTAAAGTATTATCTATGAGGAATGTATATGATGTACCATATCATGATCTTCTTTGTAACATATTGTATACCATTCTACCATAAATTCCTTATCAACCAAAGATGTTTTTATCCTTCCTGCCTAACCCCTTTGGCCTTGGTTCCATTTCATTGGTTCTTCCTACACTTTAAACTAAGAGGATTAAATCAATTTCTAGTAGTTGATTTAGTATTATAGATAGGGGTAGTATCTTGGATCAATATGATAGTGGTTTGGTAATTCAACTTCATTTTTTACTTCATTTCATTATGCATGTTCTTGATTATAACCAGCTTTGGTAAATTTAATGTCCCACTCTATGATACTAATTATAAATTCCTTTAGGAAAATTAGTATAATTGAGCTATGACACTATTTCCCAATTATAACCACCTATGGTTAAATTAGTAACAATACCTTTATCATAGATTATCACATCACCTTTCCATTCCTATTGTTCTAGTGTGCCATTTACCT
Organism: Torreya grandis; assembly: GCA_037957365.1. Lineage (NCBI taxonomy): Eukaryota > Viridiplantae > Streptophyta > Pinopsida > Cupressales > Taxaceae > Torreya > Torreya grandis. Next base: position 24,281 of record JARHVA010005106.1, on the reverse strand, counting down.
AAATTCATGAACTGTATTCTACCTAGTCAGATCCTCTATTATAAGGTAGAACTATAGTTAGTTGAGGTCCTAATGGGACTATTTAGGCAACACTGAATTAATTTTGAAGTTAGCTCAGACACCGCTTAGCCACTCTCTCACAATTTTACAAATAATTTAAGTTTGAATTCTCTCTTTATTTTATGAAAAACCTAATCCATGATCTTACCATTTTATTAGTTGGACTATTTAGTATCTCATCATTCTTAATCGAGTTTAAATCCATAGAAATTTTCAAAAACATTCATAAAGATATATAAAATCCTAAAACTTAAAAACTCATGAAAATTGGCTTAGAATTTCCATGCGAGATATAAAGGCATCAAAATTTTTAGGTTGGGCCATCTTGTTTGTTATATTTATTTCTAGACCAATTTGGTCTATTTCCTCCCATTTTTGGTAGAAATACATCATCCTTAGGTTCACATGGAATATGTAGGTACCACTTGGATACATGGGTATCTTGAGTTATCTTGGCCGCACCTTCATTTATTTTCAACCACTTAATTTCCTTAAGGATCTTGGGACTCTTAATTATTTCACAAATAACCACTTGTCACTTATTTTACCCATCCTTGTTGATCTTAGCCATATGCTCTCATTATTTTTTGAATTCATATTTTGAGAATTTTGTATTCAACTTTGATACACTAATGACCACTTAGATTCATCTTATGTTCTCACTATTTTGTGAGCCATTTCTATTTTTAATGATCTCACCATTTTGTGAGTGTTTTCTATTGCAAATAATCTTGCCATTTTGTGATACCATTCCCATATTCCTCCACAGCACAATCATGTTTTTCTTGATCATAATTTTATTTTATCCTATATCCTCAGAGAACTACATTAATCCTAAATTTCATGTTATATCTTGAATCCATGGAAATATGTAGGTAGTTTCCACTTGCCTAGTGCATCTAGAGTCAATTCAGCTACCCCTTTTATTACATTGCCCCCATTTTGTTTATTTGTTTCATTGCCTCTTATATCCTAAGGGAAATTTCTATTGTCTTATTTTTTTATTGCTTCTCTATAGCCTAAGGGAAACCCTTTGCCATTATTATTTTGTTGTTATACCTATGTCATTTTATATTGCTTAAGGGTCACGCTGTCGCTAAGGGTAACACTTTTATTACACACAGACAAGCACTTATTCTTTCCTTGTTGGCACTAACATTATAATTAACCATTGTTTGTGTTTTCATTGATTATTTTTTTCACATTTAAGTTTCATAGTGTTTTATTGTGTTTTTGTTTATAGGTGTTTGTTTGTTTCCTATTTATTTACTTTCATTGTTGTGCCTTGACTTAGTATATATGTGTTCATTGGGTGATTCCTTGTGCATTATACTTAAGTCCATACATATCCATATATCAACATTTACATCTAGGTTTTCATCATTGGTGCATTATTTTTTAGTGTTTATTGGATTGTGTGTCAGTCCTTATGTATATTAAGGATAGCTTATCATGGTCTTTTATATCATGATGCATACCATCATGTGCTATAGAAAAAATTGATTCAAGAAATATTACAATTAATGATGTTGTGTTACTTGACCTTGGTCACCTGAAAAAATCTGAATATATCCAAATCATTACCCACATATAGAGTAATTAAATCATCAATGAATTTTAATCCTTTCTAGTTAGGATGTGCATCTCTAACTAGCAGGTGGACCAAATTCATCTTTCTCCTCTATACTATCTTGGTCTTACTTTGTGAGTATATATTTAGTATGTGATCTCCCATTTTATGATTTTACATATTGTCCCACATTACCATACTAATGATTATAGCTAAATTTGGGAAAATCATCATGTTTTAATCTACTTAGATGTTAATGATTATAACTACCTTTAAGTAGATAATTATCATTATCCTATCTTATATGGGCATGTTTTCATTGTGATAATGATTATAACTTCCTTTGGGTATACCATTATCTCTATCCACCCAAATAGGGTATATTTTCATGGTGTCAATGATTATAACCACCTATGGGCAAATAATTATGTTTTAATTTTTCTTGATGTTAATGATTATAAACTCCTTTGGGAAAATCATTATCTTTTTATCTTTCTATGTTGATGATTATAGTTGCCTTTAGGCAAATCATCCTTTTTATCTACCTAACTTGGGCATCTCATTATGCCATTGATTATAGCCAGCTTTGGGAAAATCATTCTTTTCTACCTCTATTTATCTTTAGGTCCCATCATTTCCTTCTTTTTGAGTGAATGGTCACTGACCTTCTTTGTCACCCATTCCCTCAAGGGGGCATCTAGGGATTATCCATTGCATGTTGGGTCAGTAGGCATATAAGAAATTTTAATTATTTGAGAAAATGTTATTGTGAATATAGCTTGAAATGTCTTCCTAAATATGATAAAATTGTAGACACTTAATTTTTACGATAACTAGCTTCAAACTAAACTTTAAACTAATTCCTACCAAACATTGTAAATTAATCCCAAGAATCACTAAATACCCAAATTTAATTTTAACATAATTAATTAATGTTAATAATCATGTTAATAAACCCTATTTGGGGTATTATATTATACACAACAATATCCTCTCATGGATTCATCCCCAGTCATCTTGTGACCAAAAAACTCATAATTTGGCCTATGGACCCATTAATTAGGGCACTTGAATAATTCCTAAAAAAGCTAAAATGCTAACCAAAACTAAACATCTATTAAAAAATATTAAATTATTAGATAAATTATCTATTTATAATTAATTAATATCAAGAAATGGAAAATAGAAAATCCAAAATATCAAGCTTCTTCATCATTGCCTTTATGAGTTGTCAAGATCTCATGAATATCTAAAAATATTTAATTTAAGATCCATGCTTATTAATTGAAAATAATAATTACATGATGCATTTTTAACTCAACTAAAGTTATACTCAACTCATATAGGGTTAAATTTAAATAATTCCATGTTTAAACTCAACTTTAGCTCACCTTGGGTGAGATTTAACTTTGGAGGCTATAAATACAAGGCCTTACCTATTGATCTCTAAGACTTTTTTGTGCAAGGTTATTATTCCAAAATACCTTCAAGAATATATTTTTGTGTGAATTTATTATGCTTAAATAGATGCAAGAAGCCTTTATATTAATTTTACCATGCTAAATTCATAAGCCAACTAGCAAAACCAAAGTGCTGAGAGGTGGAGAAAATGGAAATTCATTGATAAAGATTTAATGATTCATATAACTGAGCAAGCCACTTCTACAAGCAATTTTTGAACTAGAAAGAAGGTAAAAGGATGATTTATTTTGTTTCCTAGTTGTGTTTTCATTGTATGCCTATTACTTATGCTCTCCCTAGTGTCTAGTCTAGAGATGTTAGTGTTTAGTGTGTTTATTTTCTTGAATAACACTATAATAACCTCCCCTCTATGGATTCCTTATTCACAACATATTAAAAAAATGTGGATGAAACTCCACTTATTATGCAAGAGCATATTATTTATAAATCATTACCATCAATTTCAAATTTTGATGATGATAATTTTACTTCTCTTTATATATTTAAATTTTTAAATTTTTATTATATGGTCATGTAGTAGATTAATGATCATTTTTGAATTCCAATGATCCCTTGGATGTGATCCAAAAGCCATGGTAGACGATCTATAAAGTGTAATTTTTTGAGACTCATATAAGTCCTAAAGCTTATATCTCAAGAAAACATATATGTTAGTGAAATGCCTATGGCCTTGTCGCAAATCACAATATGCAGTATCATTATATCACCATGGAAGAGGTTTACTCATGTCAACCTCTATTGGTGTAGGGAATATATATTGAATAATATAATATAATATTATAATGCTATATATTATATAATATAAATTTAAATATATTATACTTAAAAATGATTACACACTTTGAAATTGGGGTTATATTTAACTTTTTCCTCTTGCAATTATTTTCTATCTCATCAAAAGGCCAAAAAAAATATTTTAACAAACTATCAAGTTCACATTGGAATTAGTGGTGGAAGCATTGACCCTAATTTTAATATCATTTATATAGATTTTTATTGTCAAGTATTTAAGATATTTAATGTATTTTTTAATTGTATTTGAAATTCATTATTTTTTTGTGTTGACATGGCCCTTGTATTCATTGTTATTGCTTTTTGTTATGAAATCAATAAGATTCATAAAGACCTAGATTATTGTTATGAAATGGTAGAGATTAGGATTGTTTATAACTTGTTGATATTGATTATTAATTATTTCATTGTGTGTGTAAAAAAAATAGGAACATAAATGATGAATCTAAGGAGAAATCAGGAATTTTTAAATAACTTTAAGCAAATGTTCTTCATAAATAAATGGTGTGATGTGAGAGGATTTCAATGGCACCCTATTGACTAGGCCATACCATGTCATGCCACACTAATAATCCATCTTTTATAAAATGAGACAATAATTTATAATAAACCCATAAACCCATTTAATATAATAACAAACATACTCTTTAGTACTATTAATACAATGGCCATGTGCCAGGGTTGTTTGTTATGGGTTTTTATATGGAAAGAGGTTGAAATAATGTTATTTTACTAGTTTTGTGATGCATGAGAATCACTATAAATATGTTAATTTTATTGTTTCAAGAGTCTTAGAGTCTTATGAGGCCATTCAAAATAGTAAATTCCTTTTTTGAGGCCTTAGAGATTAGTGTATAGGTTAGGTAGTTCGTGTAGAATATATATTGATGACTGTGTATGAACCAGTCTAAAGTGATAATGGAGAGGGTCAAAAATAAGAGGATTGAATATATTTCCTTATTTTTAACCTTAAAACTTGTAAAAATATTGAAACACACTTTTTACATTCTATTCATATTTTAATAGTAATCAAAAGTATTTTAAGATCTCAAATTCATATTTTTTTATCATCGTGAGGGTAGAGTTAGACATATACAGATCTAGAAGAGTTTAAAAGACCTTGAAACAAGTTTTCTTAGAAACAGATAAAAGAGATAGGCATCTCTTTATTAGATATTTAAATAGTGGTAAGGGAGAGTATTTGAGTCCTTATTCAAAATAATTATAGATTTAATAACCTCTTTCAAGACAAATAGACATATGTGTAGTCTTATGACATAATATAGGGCTATGTGAGGTGTATAAGGGATTAGATGAGTAAATAGGTGTTTCAATCAAAGTAGGTAGTTATAAATACATAAATTATTATTTATAAGGTCTCATGTATATCTTATCAAGGTGTCAAGATGTCTTAATTCTAATATTAAATGTGAAACCCATCAAAATTACAGACCTCATAAGATCATAAAGAGAGAGTTGAATTAGTGTGAGATCAAGATTTTGAGCAATGATTTATGATATGCAAATTACATAAAAATTACTCAAAACACCAATATACCATTAAAATTGGAAACCATTATATCAAAATGTAATAAAATGAACATTTAAAATAATATTTTGATCTGAAGCCAAATGTTCCCAATCAAGATTTAAATGAAAAGACTAAATGATTTTATATGGAGGATTGTTAGCAAAGACTCAAATTTTTTATATCATATGATGGGCTTGACAATATTTTGATTGGTAACTAGTGATTGATGCATGGATTTGAACATAAGATTAACATGAAATCTCATGAATTTCCTCATTGGCCTTTACATGGAGGATGAATTGGTTTTTTATAGAGAGGGAGGAGGGAAGAGCAATGGATAAAATTCAAAGTTTAGTGTATAAATATCAATGGTGGATATTTATTAGAGGAATTAAAAATTATTTGGATGATTCTATAAGAGGGAATGAAAGGGAATTTAAAATTCCAAATAATCCTTTAGATTTATAGGATTATATAGAGGTGGGAGAAGTTGGATGAAGTTTCTAGAGTTAGAGAACTATATAATTCATTAGGGTTTAATCATGATTATATTGTGAATAGAGTAAGGTTTAGGTGAGGAATATGGGGTAGGCTTGTAGGAAAGCCTAGGAGTATGTAGGTGGGTGGATTATGAATTACAAATTCAAAATATAGTGGATAATGCAATTAGATGACAAATAAGACATGATTAGAAGAATTAATTGATTTATGGATTGATATAAGGTTGGTGTATGAATATAAAAAGTGAATAAGGGGTCAAATGAGCAGGATGGTTAGTGAGACAATTTAGATGAAGTTAGATGAAGTTAGCAATGTTAGTGATAAAATGAGTAAATTTTGGTTCATACAATAAGATATATCTTTCATTTCATCATTTTGTATAGAATAATAATATTTTAATAGTTTTAGATCTAAATAATTATAGTTAATCCCCCAAACCAATAAATAAGACCAACCAAAAACCTTACAAAGAGTCAAATTATCACAAAACCATAGCTAAGTTGTTTTGGTTTTCTATAGATAAGTTGAAATTGAAACATCCAAGTTACCCTTATACATTTGAATATGTATGAAAAACTCTTTATTAGGTCTAATCAAGCCTAATATAGTAGTCTATTGAAATTTTTTGATAATTTCAATCTCTTAGAGATCATTAAATAAAATTTTAACAATTTTTGATAAAGAAGGAAGTCTAATAAGGTCTTGAGGTTAATCAAAGTCTTAGATCCTTGAAAAATATTTTTTCAATGATCATTATTTAAGAATATTTTATTTATAATATTTTTTTCACCATATGCCAATTATACCTTTGCATCAATACCCCATACCAACCAATTCTTGTGAGTGAAATATTACTTTAATAACTATAATTTGAGAATTTATGTACCTATTTTATCTATGATTTTAATGAAATTAAATGATTTGTTTAAAAATAGATGTTCTAGGTTGGTAAAGTAGTATGTAATAAAATAGAACCATAATATTTATAGATTTAATGTTGTTAAAGTCAAGCTTTTATAAAATTATTGTTTTATTTTTTGGTACGTCCATAATCCAACTAACTAGCTGATTTGAAGGCATGCTCACCATGTTTTCCAAGTTTTATAATTTGACCATCACATTGTGTTAATTGAATAAACATTTCCCTTTATATATTAATGAGGTCAAGTGCAAAAATTCCCTTTATTAGACTTATTAACTGAAATAGTAATGGGATCAATTGATATGGCTTAACCAGTCACATTCATCTATTTCAAATAGGAAATGCCTTTTGATGATAGAACTTGCATCTTATTGATAATGTTCCCAATTTTATTAAATTTAGATATATGAATATATTTATCTTCTAAAAATATTCATTTATCCTTTCATTTAAGCTCTATCTCATTACTATTTATTGTCATCAATAACTTACTTTCAACATTAAATAAAATGATATAGTATTATAATTAAACTCTTGTGTATTTTTTTAAGGATGGCAATAATTAATATGGTGATACTCTAACAAAAGGAATAAATGGTGTGATATTGTGCATCATGATTCCATAAAAATCATAATAGCAAGAGCTACCTCTCTATAAATTATCACACAATATAATAGTGTTGATACTAACTTTACAAACATCTCAAGGTCGATCCTCAAATTATTAGAAATAATCTAATCGTACATAATTTATATAAACAAAATAATAAGGTGGTAATGAAAGTTTGTATATTTATCATAACAATAACACCAAGTATTTTCCATAAGGTTGATTCCTCGAGTTTACTCAACATTTTATTGAAACTCATTTATACCATTCACCTATATGCTCAATTCACAAACACTCAAATTCATCATCAAAATGGTTAATCCAATAAATAATGTAAAGAGTCCAAATTTACAAGGCCACTCAAGGTATCTCCCAGGAGATAACTTTAAGATACCCTTGAAGGTATTAAAAGGCATTTCAACATCTCACCTAGTAGTGTCTTCAAGGTGAAAGAAAATTTCACTCATGCACATGATGAAGGTATCTCCTAAGAGATACCTTTAACATCCCATTAAATGTATGACAACAAGATTTAAGTTATATCAGAATAAATTCCTTGAATATCCTTTTAATAACCTTATGGATAACCTATAGGTATCCCCTAGGAGATACCATAAAGGATAAATCCACTTTGGTACATGTTTGAAATCTATCTCCTAGGAGATACCTTGAAAGTATTACAAGGTATTTTAAGTAATCACCCAATAGTGATTTCGAGGTGAAGTAAAATTACACTCGTGTGCATGTGGAAGGTATCTCTTAGGAGATACCATCAATGTCCCATTTAATGTATTATAACACCCTTTTAGGTATCTCCTAGGATATGACTTTAAAGGACTTGCAATACCTTCGTGGGTAACTTGAAGGTATCTCCTAAGAGATACTTTGAAGAATAAATTCAATCTTGTGCATGTTTTAAAGGAATATCCTAAGATATACCTTGGAGTTATTACAATGCCATTCAACTTATCACCTAGTATTGCCTTTAAGGTGAATGAAAATTCCACTTATTTTCATGTTAAAGGTATCTACTAGGAGATAAATTCAACATCCCCTTTAATGTATGATAATGACCTTTGAGGTATTTAATAGTATATTCATTCAAAGTCATTCCCATTCCTTTATGTGTAAGTTGAAGGTATCTCTTAGGATATACCTTGAAGTATAAATTCACTCTTATGCATGTTTCAAATGTATATCCTTAGAGACCCCTTTAAGGAATTACAAGGCCCTTTAATTTATCACCTAGTAGTTCATTTAATGTGAAGGAAAATTAAACTTGTGAGAGTTGAAGGTATCTCCTAGGAAATACCTTTAATGTCCCCTTAAATGTATGATAGATCCCTTTGATGTATCTTTTGGGATATTATATTAAGGAGATTATAATACCTTCATGGGTAACTTGAAGGTATCTCCTAGGAGATACCTTTAAGGATAAATTCACTATTATGCATGTTTGAAAGATTATCCTTGGATATAATTTGAAGGTATTACAAGGCCCTTCAAGTCATCATCTAATAGTTCCTTCAAGGTGAAGGAAATTTCCACTCATGTGCATGTTGAAGGTATCTATTAGGAGATACCTTAAACATACCCTTGAATGTATGAAAACAACCTTTGAGGTGTCACCTATGAGATACTCTTATCTCTCAAATCATGCACCTATAACAAAAAAGTTGATTTGTAGACACAATGGGATTAGTTCCAAAGTGTAGGACATAAGGATCTTTGAGCTAAACCTATGGAGATGGGATGGCTTAGTGAATCAATTTTTAAAAGTAAATGTAGACCTAAAATGCATGGAATGAAACTACCTATGGATAAAATTTTCTCATTGTCTACAAAAAGGGAGAGAAAATAAACTAAAAAAAAATAGGAGGTGATACACCAAAATTTCAAAGATATTCCCTACCTAATTATGAAAAAAAAATTGAAGGTTATAAATATGTTATTTTTTATTTGTATTTTATACACACCCCTAGATCTTTTTACAAGGAATCCTCTAATATTTTATGACAACTAAATTAAATCACTCAAATGCATGAGTTATAAGGTGTTCAATTTTATAACAACTTGTTGGTGTATTAGTGGTGAGATATAATTTTTTTAAACCATGAATGGAATAATTATGAATAAACCTATATCTATATGGATTGGGTGAAAATATTATGATTATAACTAAGGTTGGTAGGATATCAAACAAAAAAATCAAAAAATGAGGGAAGAGTAGGGAATAAAATAAGGTCTATGGATAGCTGGAGATAAAACCCTTTAAAACCAACACTTGAACTTAGGTAAGAAAAGGAATCTAAACCAATATTTTTTTAAATAAGTTATATAAAACTAAAAATACAATTTAGTGAAGATTAAAAGGAAAAATAACAAGGTATACTTAGATAATCAAATTCAAAGGTTGCCCAATTTTTAGATTTATATTGCACATCATTAATAAGAATTATGATTAGCATTCAAAATATATTCAATAAGTTATATCTTAAAATGAATGATTGTATTTAAAATGGATAACTCATATATAAATATAAGTACTAAGTTTATACACCATAAAACCACACATGATGGTTTTGAATGTGAAAGTATCCCTAGATATTGAACCTAACTTTTTAAACCCAAATTGACCCTTCACCTTTGAACACTCAACCATCGATGGTCACCCTAACTACTGATGGTTAGACTGACCACTGAAAGTTAGATCCTTGCCTCTTAAACCTTCAAACTCAATCCATGTGTGATATAAAACATAAAAATGTAATTTTTTTAGGTGATAATGCATCTACCTATTAAATTTGGGTAGTAAGCACATATATTCCTTCTTTCTTATAAAATAAGGATAATCAGACTAAGAAAAGGATCTTGGATAATAATTCCCCAAATCAGTCTCTCCAACTATCAACTCGCAAGAAAAACTAGTAAAATCCTTTTATTTGTAGGTTTTCATTATTCTACCAAGTCGTAGGCATAACACAAACCTAAAGTGCTACTAAAACCACTCCAAGATTCACCAACATCTTCAAACAACTTCAACAATAAAGCTAAGTATCCATTTTTGATTATTCAGTTACTTTGTTTCATTTTGACACCTCTACCTAAACAAGACCACTTATAACTAGTTACCTCTAACGTTTTGACCAATTAAATAACCCCTAAAAACTTACTGTACCTATTTTCCATGTGCCTACAATCCAACTTTCAACCCTAACTGAACCTTGTCAACTAATAGTAATCATCGATGGTCACCCTAACTGCCAATGGTTGGCCCCAACCATCGATGGTCACTCTAACCACCAATAATCACTGTGTGAAATTTTATGACCAATAACTAGTGACCATCAACCACCAATCAAACCTTAAACAAACCCTATATTTTTTACCTTTATCACCCCATAGACCAAAAATAATAACTTAACCTGACCTGAACATTTCTTTAATAATTTAGCATTCACCTAAAAGTTATTTTGTTAATAACACTATAATTTATTTTGAAAAGTATTTATTTATTTAGATCTTTTACTTTTATGTTATGAAATCTTTCTTTTCAACATTAATTTGTATCAAAAGGTGGATTGACAACCTCCTAGATAGTTCATGCTTCTTAGATCTAGATTGTTATAAAATCCACCCAACCTACTTAACTAACCAAAACTTTTCTATTTCTCTCTTATTGTAGGTCATATTTCAAAGATAGAGAGGAGTATCTACAACCATCTGGATTATGGATCACACACCCATATAGGTTATACCAACCTCTACCCCTCTTTTAGTTTTACCTTTCTTCTATAATAGATAAAAATCAAAATTTGGTAGAAACACTAAGTTACTATAATAATGGAATGTCTTAATCAATCCACATAATTGAATAATAATCAATATTTGCACATAAACACAAAGTCAATCATAAATTTTTCAAATTTCTTATTATTATATTTAGCCAAATTTGTCCTCTCTTTGGGAATGGGAGGTCACATGTATTTATAATCTTAGGATGGTAAGACCTCATATTTTTAAGATTTGAATAAAATAGATCCATAGGCTCAAGATTATGAAATATATGCATGCATAATAGAAGATTCTAAACTTAGAATCTCCAAATAAACTAAAATATTTATGTACAATAAATAGATTATGAACCAAATATCCACCTTAAATATACATGTACATATATAATCATTTCAAATCATGGCATTGATGTGGCATCACTAGTTGGAGGAGTTGAAGAAGAAACTAAAGTTTACATAAGAGTAAATTCAGGTGAAATAAATACTAGACCTATCAAAGATTACATTATTATAAACCTAAAAGACTGAGAGTCCTAAGATATTATAAAAACACTTATATCTAGTTGATTAACTGAAAATGAAGATGGAGATTTCTCTTTTACTTTAAGTTACTTTAATAATGTGACCCTCCTCAAATTCTTTATTTACAATATCAAAATTAAATAAGGAAGGATTAAGAATTTTTGGTGCTTCAATCATTAACCTACATTTCTCTTCCTCTAGGATTTTAAATCTATCTACTAAGGATTCAACCTTAGTTAATCTATTATTTAAAAACTAACTAGTTATAGAACCTCCTAATTGATTTTGTAGATGGTTTTATCCACCTCCTTCTTAAAAATTAGTTATTATTACATGAAGTAGATTTCTAAAATTAATCATCTTGACCAACTCACCAATAGGATTAATCACCTGAGTGACACTAATATCTTCTAAAATTTCTAAGGCCTCACTCTCATATCTAGAAAAAAGTCCCAACAATGACTTCATTTGATTATGCCAACCAAGAAAAGTATCTCTTTTAGTAATGACATAATTCAATGACCAAGCTTCATCCATACCAGACATTAAATTCAAATGGTTTAAATAACTATTATTTGGACACAAAATCAAAAAATTCAACCTCTTTTACAATTCTTTCATGTGGTGCCATAGATTGATGATGTTTACCTAGTTAGGATAGGTAACTACTCTAGGGGCCTACATATTATAAAATAATACCATACATATTGTTGGATTCAATTTACATATCACAAAAAAATCTTAAGGGGATTAGATGATTTTCATTTGTTTCCACCTTTTCAATGCCTCCTCACTAATCTAGTGCATTTCCTTCAAGGCTTCCCATTTGGAATCAATGAAATTATTGAAGTTATAAATATATTCTTCAAGGTCCCTTAGGTTCTTATTTAGTTTATTTACAAGAGGAAAAAGACTCTTTCTCTACTCAAACTCCATATCCTCACCTATACTAAAGTAAACTGCCTTCCTCTTCCTCATATTATGAATTATCCCACTATTGTTATCAAACCTGGTCAAGACTATGGGCAATTCAGTTACAACTAGATTTTATCTTTCATACCTAACTTCGTCCATCTCTTTCACTCATTTGGAAACTATGATAAGCCTTTTCTATTAAATTGGAGTTGGGCATTGAGATGAATAAGTTGGAGGAAACATAACAAGAGTTGTAATTAGTGGAGCCGTTTTTGAATTATTAATCTAAGTGGAAAATATGAGAGGTTGGCATAAAATTCTCTCCCTTATAGATGGCTCTCTCCTTAGTATGACCTAAACTATATACCTGACCAAACTATGGGTTCTATCCACTATCACTGTGTCTAAAGATATTAATGAGGCCTATGAAATGGGCATCTTATTTAATCCAACTTTATTTTTTAAATGGGTGGTATCTAAGAATCAAAAATAGACATAGTTACGTAGTCTTCAAAATTGACCCTCTTCTCCAGGATCTTTATTGGCTAAGGGGAATGAATTGATGAATCCTTAGGAGGAATAAATATAAAACCTTGAGATATAAAAAGGTAGAATTATAAATTGGATCTTGACATTTATAGATGAAGAAATAGTAGAATAGACTGCTTCATCAATCTTTTGGCTTGGTTGTTATGTGAGGACTTGTTTCTATCCCAAACTCAAGGATTTGGCTTTCTCCAAGTCTACCTCTTCTTCATCTGGGTGAGTCTCTTCAATCTTTTCTTACTTTTCTTCTTTTATTTCCTTAGAATCATCTTCATCATTCAATTAATTAACCAATGATATTGGTTTTAATTATTCTTCCACAAAAAAAAATTCCTAAATTTGTCCTTTATTTTATTTCTTAACTTCCTCTATTTTTCTATCTCATAAGACTCCTCAATAATAGATAGACCAATAGATGTTATTTCTTTCAATAGCCTAATTTTAGTAGGAGTATCAAAATACTTAAGTTTTCTATATTAGGTGAAGATGGGGGGAACAGAAGGTGGAATATAAGGTGATATAGATGAAGGAACAAAAGTGGTGGGAGGAATCATAGGCGATGGTGGTGGAGGCATGGGAATAATTACCATGGAGGTGGGTGTAAAGGAGAAATGGTAGATATAACTTGAGTAAAGGAATCCTCACTAATGGATGTAGGCGATGAAGTGATAGCCATAGGATATGAGGGATAATAAATAATAGTTGTAATGGAATATAAATAATCTTGAAATAAATACATAAGACTCCCCTAGGTCATAGTTGTTAAAGGGGGAAAATGAGTCATCACAAAAATTATCTTCCTTTGTTTATGTGGAGAAGGTGACAACCTATCTCTTATAGTTATTATGCCCAAAACTCAAGTGTTATGACATGTTTTTAGGGAAGCTACCTATGTAATTGGAAGAACCCTTAGAATATCCTTTTTATGTTGAGGATTAAATTCCATTTAGACACCATAGTTAGTTAGTTTCTCATTTATAAGATATTTTAGAGGAGAAGGTGGTTTGATCATATTACTGGGAGACATGAGGATGGGATGGTGGCCACTAGTGATTACATGCCCTCTAATATTATTACTTAGTGGCATAAGGATTATATTTTAATGACTGAGCCTAGACCATGGACATTGACTTATCCTTTATATTCTTCTATACCACTAAATCATTAGGTGCATTTTGAAAGATGGAATAATGGTCATAATCCTCATTTCAATAATAAAAATGAGCCTTATTATTATCATTAAGTTTTTGAATATATCTTCTAACCCTTTTCCTCAAATCTCATTCTCTTAATGGTGCAAATTTTAAATTATATGTGGCCCTAATTTTATTGGCTTGGTTGAAATGTGACCTGATCACATATTGAATTTATACAATATTCATGGGATTATTAAAATAATAAGCCAAATTATTCTAACCTAGTTCCTCATCCATATTATTATAAACCTAAAAATTTATTTCTTATTAAACAATATTATATAGAACATGGTGTGGTAGACATAATGCATAAGTCCTTATCCCTTCAATCTGAATGACAATAACATTTGGATACAGCTAATAGTTTCCTCATTTATCAAGTGTCCTCAAAATATTCTTAGAAAACTTGAGCATATCTTTCCCATGGATTTCATGATATGTTATAGCGTAAAATTCATTGAATATTCTTTCAATTTCATAACTATATATGTGAATGAACATAAAATAATGATCTTCACCAATCCTGTTAGCCACATATTTTTATTAGGTTTACCACAACTCACCATAGATTTTGTAAATACATTTTTTAAATAGTTCCCATAACAAAATATAACAAATTGGACATCATGTAAAAACTATCATATTATGGTCTTTAGGACTTTAGTCTGGCATAACTAATTTATCCTAGTGTAAGAAAAAATGTCTAATAAAAGAACCCACTTAAACTAAACATATGTAATACATAGAAATATATAGAATCTATTCAATAGAGCCATTTATATCCTAACCCTATGCCTAAATTTAATGATGCAATTGGATGTAACACTCCCTTTGAGTTTCAATTTCTATCCCTTAACAAGCCACTCTTTCAGTTTCCCCTCTTCTATGTTTTTTCAAGCCATACAATAGTCGAGTTTTGATTTTAGGATATTTCAGGGCTAGGTAGCCTAATATACCTATTTAAATATATTCTAAAAATGCATCCAACCACATTATTATTTTTCCTAATATAAATGAAATCACCAATAAAAGTGTCATTAAAAAGCAAATCTCTGAGAAGGTCTATACATGGCATTACCTCTAGTTTCGAAGATGACTAATAAAGACCCTACGATTTGATGAGAATTAAATCATCAATTATTGATTATGGGTTGGTGCAATCTTGTCCTAAGTTGAGTATGGAATTAAAATTTTACATTAACCCATAGTGAAGAATAATGGTGGAATTTTAAATCTAAAGCACATTTCTTGAACATTATATCGGTGTACTCAATCATACCATCAAAATCATATAGAGAAGGAACATTAGATTATTTGAAAGTTGATGTCATTGTTTAATTAGATGTATGTGTATGGTTTTGTGAAAATGACTTGTTCAAATTTACAAACACCTCTTTGGAATTAGGGATTCTAAACTTATGAGAGCTCAAAGATGCAGTGTTCTCTTAAGAGTAATAATGAAGTGATTTCCCATTCGATGTAGATTTTGCATATATCATTAACAAGATTATAAATTTGACTATATTTATACATCATTAATAGAAATAATTAACTTTTAATTTATATTCCCATTCCATTATGAAAATGCTAGTCAAACTTAGTGGGTTCAATTACCTACCATATGTTAAGCTTTCGTTAACTCTAAATGTTTAATCATTGACATCGAGATAGTTTTTATTAATTACATAGTATGTTTCTTTACACACTTTCGATGATGATTACCACATACTTGGTTTTAGTTCCTCCAAATGATGATAGGTGTCAACTCTTTGTTAATTTTTGGCTTCTTACCTTTCATTGTGCTTGAACCTTCTATGGTCATGGGTTGATGAGATCATGCCACATGATGAGATCTCATAGTTATGGAGATAGTGGAAGCTTAGGGCATTAAACCATAGACCAAAGAACTATGTAATATTTTTCAAGCCTATTTTAATTGAGGGATGCCAATTGTCATACTTTTGGGGATATAGGAGTAACAAAATTTGGGGTGCAAAGAATTTTAACTTTAAACCTTTTTGATGAACTAATTAAGTTTATGTCTCTATTCCATTGAGGGAGTACCACTTGACAAGTCAATGAAGTGTGGGAGTGTGGAACACTTAAAACTTATCCTTCATCTCAAGAGCTCTATTTTGAAAAACATGTACTTTCCAACTAGCTTAGTATTGCCTCCAAGGTGAAGTAAAATATCACTCATATGAATATTTAAGGTATCTTGTAGGAGATACCTTCAATGTCCCATTAAATGTAAGATAACACCCTTCAAGGCATATCCTAAGAGATACCTTCAAGCTCATTATAATACATTTATGGGTAATTTTAAGGTATAAAAACCACTATTATGTATGTTGTAAATATATCTCCTAGGAGATAATTTGGAGGTATTATAAGGCCCTTAAAGTTGTAACCCAATAGTGCCTTCAAGGTGAAATAAAATTACACTTGTGTGAATGTTGAAGGTAACTACTAAGAGATGCATTAAACATCCCATTGAATGTATGACAATTGACAATGCCCTTTAAGGTATCTCCTATGATATTAATTCAATAGACTCAAAATACCCTTGAAATACATTTATGGGCAACTTGAAGGTATCTCCTAAGAAACACCTTGAAATAAAAATTCACTCTTATACATGTTTGAAAGGTATTAATTCATGGGAATTTTGACACAACAAATAACTATAGGCTCAGTTTGAGAGTTTTAGTCCATTACAAGCCTCTCTTGAAAAGAAAATTTCCCACCCATTCTTATAAGGAAGGGGTGAGATAAATTTCCCAAGATTTATTTCACCTACTATTGGTGCACTGAACCTCACTCAATGGATCATTGAAACTATTACATACAAGAGGGCTTTTCTAGTTTGATTGAATGCAATTAATTATTTTTTGTAAAGTGTAAATAAAAATAGCTTTGAGTAAGCATCCTTTTAGGGAATAAAACTGATCTAAGATTAAATCCAATATAAAATTATTTGAAATTGTGATAGTGGAATAGTTGTAAGATTTTTCATTTTTTTGGTGTTTATGTTCTTAGTTCTTAGTAGTGGTTGTGATAGTTTTTTAATCATATCCAAGTTAGCAAACATTATATTTTACTCATATTTTTGGATCTTATAGTAACTTATTACATTTACAACATGCTTACCCATAAAAATTCACAATAATTTCATAAGTTGAACATTTTTTTATTATATGAGGTTACTAACTAGGAAATGGGTCACATGATGTTAAAAAAACTAGTGAAAGATAATCAACATAAAAGTAAATAGGACAAACATAGAATTTTGGTAACTTTGGCCACTATCCAAACATAATAACTAGTTAAAAGTTAGAAAAAACCTTTTTAAAATGATTCTAAAAATAAATTGAGAGGGGAAAAGTTGAAGCAGCTATTTAGACTCCTTAGATTCAAAGTATACATCTATTTTTTTGCTTCTAGTTTCACTTTTTATTTTTCCTTTCCTCTAGTCCTTTTACTTGGGCACTAGTAGTTTTATTAAATCATAATCTTTATTTTCTAAAGTAACATCCAATCCACCTCCTTATCCAATGGTCACTTTTTATCTCTATGTTCTTCTCCTTTCTCTATTTCTTATTCCTTTTAGGGGGAGTGATACCAATCTCCCCACTTTATTCGACTCCTACTACCAAACCTATGTTAGTCTCAATTTTGACCTCCTCTAAATTAAATATCCTTGTCAAGTTATTAATTTCCTCTAATAGATCTATTTATATCAAGTGATCCATTATTATATTAGTTTATATTTTCTCCAAGATCCTTTCTATGTTAGACTGTTTGTTGATAAAGGGGTGGTAGGGTGGATGTTATCTATGAGACTCACCTCTTCAAATCTATCTTTTGATCTATTTTTAATTAGGGTTTTTCAATAATTATCCTTGATTCATAAAGGCAGTGAATTGTGATCCTCAACTTTCTAACTCTCTTAAAAATTATCACCTAAATCTTCCTCCCAAACTATGGACATAAATCATCTTATTAACATCCTTAACCCAAAGGGTTTTACTTTTGTGGATGTTAAGGGGAATAAGTCCTTGGTAAATGGGGTAAGATGAGGGATATGCCATAAAGGAAGTAACATAAGCTTTGAGGGACTTCAACATGAAAAAGGTGAGACTAATCCTTTTACCCTTTAAATGGTTCATTATCATAAAATAGTGTGAGAATAAGATAGTGTGTTTAACCTCAAGGGTGATATACTTAATTATTTGAAGGGAAATGTCAAGCCATTTCATAGGTAAATTATCTTAGGGATATCCTTTTTGAGATGAGACAATTGGAAAATTAGATCTAAATAAAATTCTCATTACCTTTTCCTTCCTTTTTTTGTCCTTATAGGATTTTATAATGTCATATCTAATGCTAGTTACGTTGTCAATAATATCCTCCATGATCATAATCCTTAGCCCTCTCATCCTAACTAGATGGTTATCTCAACCTTTAGAAAAATAATTGAATATGGTTGTCATGTCTCATTATTCTTTATATGAAGTTGGAAAGCCCATTTTTGACCAACTTCTACCAAAAAACTAGGTACTCCTTTGCCTCAATGAAGGAAATTAGTTCTATCATATCTCTTTCACCTCCCATACTGAATCTAGATGTCAAGCTCTAAGTTCCACATAAAATATGAATTATGATCTTAATAGGGGTGTTATTTTTATCTAATTTTAGGCATTTATTAAATTAAATGGCATAAGGATTCTCATGGATCACAACATGGGTAATAATTTGGTGTTGATTGATATTAACCATAGTCTAGGAAATATACATCATATCTTAAATTATGAGGAGCATTGATGCCTCATTCCACACACAAGTGATGGATTATCTTTTTTAAATAATGATATAGCCTCAAATAGGACATCATCTAAATTTTTGCAATGTTTTAATAGCTCACCTTAGACCCCATAACTTGAATATTTGAAACATAGTTCCTAATCTTATTTATCCTTTGAAATAAATTTGTGTAGATTTTTTTGACTATCAATTTATATTATCTAGTGATTTTATTTACTTAACATCCTTGACACATTTCATACATGTATTTAAAATATCCTCAACTTTCCTCTGGTTAGTCATACTTTGGCTAGTATGTTCCTTCATGGGCTTTATCATAAATTCAATGGGACATTGAAGGTATCTCCTCAGAGATACCTTCAACATACTTATCAATTAAAATGATAGCCAAGTAGTGACTATTTTTTAAAAGTACATCTAACTCACTAAGTCATAACCCTAAGTAAGTATGGTTTTATACTCTTATGAAATGCTTAGTAAGTATTGTTTCGCCCAACACCCCCTATTTTCAATAGGAAATGGGGATCCACTTTCTTTCTCAGATTTGGTCTTTCTTGTGGTATGGTGGCGCTAGCATTAGATATCCTTATGGATTTAGACTAACAATTTTAGTTTGGATATTTTTGAAGTAGACCCTTTAGGACTTTGTCATAAACCAATGTCCTTTGAAGTAGACCCTCTCATTGTAGTTAGAAATGAAATATCATTGACATTTTCCCTTGAAAATTTGTCCCTTCTTTGCCCTTCTTAGCCAAATCTTTCAGACATTTTATCCAAAAAAACTTTCCCTGACCTACCCCTTGGACCCATTTTTCCTAATTTGTATAACCTATAATTTGGGTCTTATATAAATTACTTTTTAGCATTTTAAAACATTCAAAATTAACCTTTCCTTATCCTTTAAAACTTTCATTTTGGGATTTTGTCCAACGAAAAATCTTTGAAGGAATTATTCTGAAGTAATTCCTCCAAAGTAATTCTTCTAAAGGATACCTTATATTTCATAACTCCTATAACCTACCCTTTAGACTTTGTTGAAGCTACCCTTTGGGTTTTGAAAAGGTCCCTTATGTGTATGGTATTACCCCTTAGACTTTTCAAAAGTTCCCTCCATCCCTTTTCTTTAGAACTTTTGTTCCCTTCCCTTCCCTTTCCTTCATAGATTTCATTTCATACCTTTCCATTCCTTTGGAACTTTTGTTTTGGACCTTTAATCTGATAAATAAATCCTAAAAAAATTCTTACCCTTCCATTTTCCCACACCTACCCCTCAGACCCACCTTTTTTGCTTTGTGTAAACTACCCTTTGGGTCTTTTGGAAAGTACATTTTGGAATTTCAAAACATTCAAAATTACCCTCGACTTATCCTTTGTAAATTTTGTTTTGGGATTTTTTTTATGAACAATATCCGAATGAATTATTTCAAAGTAATTCCTCTGAAGGAATTTCTTTGAAGGAATTCTTTTGAAAGATACCTTATCTTTCATAACTCCTATAACCTACCCTTTATACTTTGTCAAAGCTACCCTTCAGGTTTTGAAAAGGTCCCTTATGTGTATGGAAGTACCCCTCAGACTTTTCAAAAGTGCCCTCCATTAATTTTCTTTAAAAATTTTGTTTTGTTCCATTCCCTTTCCTTTGAAACTTTCATTTTGTACCTTCCGTTTCCTTCAAAAATTTTGTTTCAGACCTTTTGTCTGATACATAAATCCAAAAACAATTCATACCCTTTTCTTTGCCCACACCTACCCTTCAGACCTATGACAAAGTACCCTTGAATTTGGTAAATAACCCTTTAGAGCCCCTTTTTTCTAGAACTTTTGTTTTGGACCTTTTGGTCCGATGCGCAATCCTTGAAAGAATTTTAGCGTCCAACTTAAAGGCACCTACATTTTGGAACTTTTGAAGTGCCCCTTAACCATATGAAAATACCCTTTGGAATGTTGAAGGATTCCCTTTGGGGATTCTAGAGTAGACCCTTTAGGACTTTTGTCATGGACCAAAGTGACCAACAAAGTAGACCCTTCAGATCAAAAATACCCTTTGGAGAAATTGAAAAGGTCCTTAAGTATGAAACCTACACTTCATAATTAGTTTTTTTTTCCCTTTGGAATTAGTGTTTTGGCATTTTATAATTAGTATTTTAGATTCCTCACCATGGTGGATTATTTCATTGAAAACGTTATCCTAGATGTTTCATCCTAAATAAATCACCAAAAGAAATAATCCATTAGCGTTGACCCAAACTCTTCTTCCCCTAATGACTACTTGAGTATTTTCAATTTTAACCATGCCCATTCATAATTAAAGGTAAAGTGTTTTCAAAGGTAATATTTTTTAATTCAAACTATTTTAAAGTGTTTTTATTGGCATTAAAAACCCCTGCCAACCTAAGGTGACTAATTTGAATAGAATGGAGCCAAGTTAACATTACACATTTATGTCACACAATTTGATATTTAATTCAAGATATTATATAGGAAATATGCATAAATTTGAGCCATCATTTTCACTTAATCTATCTTGCAATCTAAGCATCCTTGATTCTCAGTGATATCTAAGAGCCCTAGTTTCTATTCTGAGAGAACATACAATAGACTATAAGTAAGCTAAAGCTAACTCAATCATGTTAATATATGAGTACACACTACAGATAAAAAGTATCATATTGGACAAAGCAAAGAATAAACATATATCCATGCCATCCTCATCTAGGTCATCATGAGGAACAAATCCTCTCTCTAAGTTCTTGATCAAGGATCCTATAGAGTTTAAAGATATTGTGTTCGATGCAAAAATATTCGATAACCAATATTGGAACTACTCATAGATATGGGATGCCATAGATTCAGTGGATGATTTCTTTGTAGATGATGAAACAACACTAGTGAATAATTGTTTTCTCAAAGAATTGTTGGATTTCAAATGCCAAAGGTTACGCTTTGCTACTACAAAATTAGAGGTCATGCCTTACATCAACCTTATTAAAGACTTATTATTTATAGGTAGAATATTAAAATACACATATTTATTTCATGCTCATAGTGATGTAGTGTTCACGTGTATCTTTAGAGATGATTTTCAAAGATATTTGTCCCTTACTACACTAGATGCCTATTTTGGCCAGCATACCCTAGTGAAATTCAATAAGGAGAACTTATTCTATGGATTATTATAATCATGGTTATTACCCAATGAAAATATGGAATGTAAAGGTAATAATCCAAGTGGATCATTTCCAATCAACAAATTTAAAATGGGTATTTTTATAGGTATGGTTCTTCTGAACATATTATATGGTATGCCTTTTATTCATTTTTCGAACTTGGATTGGGTGCCTTTACTTCATATGATGTTAACACATGATTTTTTTTACACCCTTAGAGAAGTAATTATATTTAGGCTCGTATAGTAAATGTTACAAAAGGAAAGATTCCCTACCTTTATATGCAACTTTTTTATGATGTTGTATCTAGTTGATGCAGTCATGGGCACATGTTACAAGGACTTGGGTCATTTATGGTCCCTAGCCACTAACTACATCAAGAAAAAAATATATGACCACTAAATTTTCATTCACATCTATTCCTACCATAGGCATATGGTCAAAAAAATTGAGGATAAATATCCTCAAGTATGGTAGGCTATCTATGGCTCCCTAATGCCATGCAATGGAAAGAATACTGAAAAGATCCTGCATGGGAAGGGTGACTACTTCCTATATCTATATATCATAATAATTTTGATTTGGGGCAATAATGTGGATCCTCTATGTCTCCCCAAACATGTACTTGATAAGCTATGAGAATAGGAGATAGTTATTCTAGATATGGAACAACATAAAGGAGGATCTAGTAAGGTAAAAGAAGTCTTTCTTCTTTGGTAATCTTGTCACCATTAGTAGAATTACATACACAATGAGGAAACATCTCGGTGATGTAGTGAAATGAAATATATATAGTTTTCCCACAAAATTTCATAGCCATTAGGACCCTCACATACATGTTTAAAGATACAATTATGGGCTTAATATTCCTTACTACCACTAGCCATATTTTTATGACTTTCTCTTATTTAATTCTACATATGATGAAGAAGTATTAGAATAGGCAATGATAATTAATTTGTAGGAAGATCATTTGAGGAGTATCTAAATAGAGCCCAATATTACCACGAAGGAATTTGACTATAGGAGATCCTTGTTAAAGACTATAAGCATTCAAATTTATTGAGTGGGTAGTCCTAAGAGCAAGAAGCTTCTTCCTCTAAAGGACCCCCATTAGGATTAAAATTGAAAATAGTCAAACAAGATCCTGGTGTCCCAAGATAGTGAGTGGGTAAAGGAAGATCCAAATGAGAACCCATTAGTTTGGACTCTAATGAAGAAGATAAGTAGTCTATCAGGGTGGCCATAACACAAGCAACAGAGCTAGCCTCTCATGACTTTCCTACTCAAGGAAAGGCTCCCTTAGTATATATTAGGAAACTAATGAATCTATTAGGTAGCACAACAATGCAAGTATCTCTATGATTTCTTACTACATATCCTAGCCTACATTCTCAAAGGGATGAAGTCACTATTAAATATTGGATAAAGGACTTATATGAGGAGGTAGAGTTAGAGAAATTAAAGGCTCTCAACCTTTAGGATCCTCTAACTAAGTTATTACACTAAGGTACTTGAGGCCTCCCTAATTTGTATTTACCATAAATTTATATTATTTATGTGTATGTATCTTCTATGTAATTCCCCTCTATCTCATCCACTCTCCCCATTTATCCCTCTACAAACTTTATTAAATCACTTCTCATAACCACCCTTTCTATACCTACTGGTACTACTCTTTAGAGAAAGAAGAAAGTAACAAGGAAGGTACAAACCACTTTGGCCATACCCCAGCTAGTTTTCAAATCCATGTAACTTTCCTTTCCACTCCCCACTTCTAATTATATAGAGGAAACTACCATAGTAAACACCAGTAGGGGAAGGAAAGTAAAGCCACACATTCTAGTAA